>AP025055.1:1521480-1537565 GCA_036186865.1 Eustoma russellianum | reverse complement strand
TAAACTTTCAAGTAATCGGACAGAACAGAATTTGACATAATGTTAGTAAACTTTGAAAGGCTTTAACTTTTTGTGTACTCAATCGAAAAGACTGATTCTTGTGTCAAGCTAAACCTTAGGATCTATAGTTTGTTTCAAAAAGGTTTTAACCATAAACTATATTGAATTAAATTAGAAATACATGTCTTTTGAAAACTAGTCGATTTTTCGGCAGAATAAAAAAAATAATTTTTCAAATACTGAATGTCTAACTTTTTTTTACTCAAATTCGATGATTCTTAGTACAAATAAAAGCTAACAGTCTAAATTTTATGTTCACCAAAAATTAAAAATTTAAAAAACATTTTGCTTGTTCAAACTGAGGTACAAATTTAAGTACTAAAAATGTCAAAAAAGAAAAGTAAATAAGACAAAAACACCAAATATTTATCTTAGTTTGGTCAATCTGACCAACTCCAGTCCCAGGAAACACTTTTCCTTATATTTTCACTATCAAATAACCACATTTTACCTTACAAAGTACTTGAGTATTGAGTTATACTTTAACCTCAATCAATACTTAAACACAACAACGATTAATCAAATATCTTACCACCTATTGATGTAACTTTATAAGAAGACAGAAAAATCACAACTTTTATGAACAAAAGAGGTATGATTGCATCAAAATAACAATTAAAACAATACAATTAAGCTGGAAGAATGAAGAACAATAATGGAGAAGAAGAAGAAGCAAGGGAGAAGAGAGTATTATGTACATTGTAGGAGTATTATGTTGAATATTAGGAGCCCTCGAGACTAGGAAATTTGCACGCGATAGACTTGGTTCCTTCGTTAGTAGTTGATTGCAAATACTATTTTGCCCCTCCGTCCAAACTCTTTAAGCAGCCGTTTTTTCTTTCTTTCTTTTTTTCCCCTTTTTTTACATATCAGACTGTTCTTCCTTCGCTTAGCAGATTGCCACTGTCTCTGCACTTCAATTCAATCAAGATTCAAGAATCTCTAACACCCTACTGTAATTTCCACACCAAAGTTCAATCACATGCTCCAAACCCCTTTACATCAACACCCATATTAATTGTTCACTCCATCTGGCAATGACAACGGCAAGTCAGCTTTCACACCGAAATCTCCCCGAGATCCTCTAGACTAACGGAATCAATTGCAATGGCAATGACAAGACCCTTATTCCAAGCAAAATTCACCTTTCTAATACTCCCAGTCTTCATTGTCCTCTTCGTCTACTCCACATATCTCCTCCATTATCGCAGCCACCCAAATACTCCATCCAAAATCACCTCACCCCCTTGCGATCTTGTCAAGGGGAACTGGGTTTTTGATTCTACCCGCAAGCCCCTTTACGATGAGACCTGCCCTTTTCACAGAAACGCCTGGAACTGTTACAAGAGCAAGAGGCCTCATATGGGTCGGATCAATTCTTGGAAATGGGTACCTGAACAATGTGATTTGCCCCAAGTGGATCCGGAGGGGTTCTTGGGTTTGATGAGGAATAGGAATATTGGGTTTGTTGGGGATTCGTTGAATCAGAACTTTTTGGTGTCTTTTTTGTGTATATTGAGGATCGCTGATGAAGGTGCTAAGAGGTGGAAGAGAAAGGGAGCTTGGGCTGGTGCTTATTTCCCCAAATTTAATGTCACTGTTGCTTATCATCGAGCTGTTCTGCTTTCCAAATACCAGTAAGTTGTAACTCCTTTTTCTTTTGTGTTCAAAATTCAAACTTGAATTATTTGCATAGGCATAAAGTACACTAAGATTGTATTTTTTGTTAGTTTTGCTGGGAAAGCCTTGTTTGGCACGTTGACTGTTTATAGATTCTAAAATAATGTTTCCATAGTTGGTACCATGTTTGTTTACGAATGGAACCACTAAATGTGCACCTGAGCCCGCTACTTGTCTTTCCCTATGGCTTTCTTGGTCTGCTCTGTTCAGAGCTTGCATTTTACCTAGCAAAAAAAGTTCTTGAAATTTTTTTATAACTTTTGCTTAAAGAAGCAACAGCCAACAGCATCTAGAAAGTTTTCTTAGCAATGGTTCACTTGTAAAGTATAACCGATGGGTGCTACTGTTAAGATTTTACTGTCCTCTTGATCTCTCCAGTGTATTTATTCTTGAAAATGGAATCAGTTTCTTATGATAGCAAGGATTTTTTTATATAAGATATAGCTTAGCTAAATAGATTTTGGCACTTCCCCCCTGTTTGTTCTTACTGCTGATTGCTTTACTGAAGTGACACTAATTCGGGTGCCATGAGGTACTTGCTCCAAAGAACATTGATTCGCTATAGTTCTTAAGATTTGCGTTTTGGCTACAGTATTCCTAGTGGTCTGTTTTGGAAACTGGATCTTATACTTGTTGCATGATATTTCTGTTGATCATTAAGTATGGTATATAACCTGTCATACATGCAACTCTGTAATATCAGTATACTTTTGGCATTCCTTTAACTTTTTTTCCTGGATTCAAAAGGCTGCAAGAAAAACCTCCTGAGGTATCTGGTCTAGATGACGCTAAACAAATATATCGCGTTGACGTGGATGTTCCGGCAGATGAATGGGCAAGAATTGCTGATTTCTATGATGTTCTGGTCTTCAATACTGGTCACTGGTGATTGACCTTCCTTTGTTTCTGTTTGATTACATGACAGTTTGACTTCATGCTTCATATTCTGGACATCTTTGTAGCTTGAAAAGGAGAGAGAGAAATTGCAGCTACCTTTTTAGTAAGAAAGAAAAAAAAAGTAAGGAGCATGTTGTTTGCTTATCCTGCTAAATGCTATGGTCTTAATGAGTCCCATTACATTGGCACGGAACTTATGAACACACTGTAAAAATCAGTGATCCAAAAGCGGGATCATGTTTTTGAATTTCATTAAGGTCGGTGAGCCTTCATGAAATTATTTTTCTGGACTTGCTAGCGTCCCTGTTTGTAAGCCAGCACGCGGGTAATAAATTTGATAGTGATTGTTATGTAGCAGTGAGGTCTCGTCTGCCCCCAACCTTTCGAGTTTTAAGGAACTAAAAGGTTTAGAGCTCACTGAGAGAGAACTCTTCAATCTCCTTACTTTAACCTTTAGAGAAGTCAAGCCTGAAAGCTCACTGGTAAGATCCCTCCGACCTCTTTTGAGTATAAGGAACTCTTTTGTAACACGTGGGCCAGCATATACTCTATAATTGTTAGTATCTCGTAATTATTGAGCTTTGTAAATTTTAAAAAACATGTAAACATAGATGGTAGTGAGGAAAGAAATTGAGATTGCCTTGGGTATTACTTATTTGCATTCGTGTATTTGTTATGTTTTTGCTAGGTGCAATGGGTAGAGCATCTCATCTGTGCATGTTCCAAAAACTATCAAGAGTCGTGCCTAAAAAGGGAGCATATATATGTTCTATTACATAAGGAAGCTCCAGCCTACTTCGAAATAAATAAGTATAAATATTTTGAAAGAAAGTTCTAACAGTTTATCTAGTCAACCAGATATCTAGTACATATTTTTTTTTTGTTATGTTCTTGATGGATGGTCGATAGTCTAAATAAATAAAGTTGCGAAATACAGTCTACCGCGGCTTTAGGATTAATGAAAAGTAGTTACTTCTGCTGCGTTATGGACCTAAGATCAAGAGCTAGTCACAGGCTTAGATGCAAATACAACCTCCCTCTCCCAACTCATGTCGAACGTCACCTAGATCTATGGTGTCAGTCAGCCAAAACTCACCCTTGCAGGTTCTTAGCCCCTATTTCCCTTGCTCTCAAGAAGAGAAATAATTTGATCAATCCAGCCCTCCCTATCCCCAACCCTCGGCTCCTTCTCCTTATCCCACCCTCGATGTTTCTGTTGATACATAACATACTGTTCTGGTAAAGTCGCAACCTCTATTTATGCGTATGTATATTCCAGATATAAGTAGCTGTCTTTAAAGAAGTAATACTGGACCGCAAGCGAGGCAGGTGGTAGAGAGCACCGTTGAAGCATCATATGCCACTTTCACAGATTGTTGATTGAATTTCAAATTTGGAGCCTTTATCAATTGAACTTGTTATTTTTCTCCCTTTTTCTTATATGGTCTTGTTGTTGATGATGATAACGAGTGGTGTATTGGTAAAATATGGACAGTCAAGAGATGAAACATTGTTGAAGTTGGGATTTTGTTGTGATAAAAGTCTCTTGTTAGAGTTACTTATTCTTTCCTTCCACAACAAAATATTCCAGGTGGACTCATGACAAATTTCCAAAAGAGACTCCACTTGTTTTCTACAAGGCAGGGAAACCAATATACCCTCCATTGGAGATGCTGGATGGGCTTAAAGTTGTTCTTAAGCATACCGTCGTAAGCATTCAGAAAATATCTCCAAACAAGATACTGAAGTTCTGGCGGTTGCAATCACCAAGACATTTCCACGGGGGTGAATGGAATCAAAATGGCAGTTGTTTGTTTGATGAGCCTCTTGAAAAATTCCAGGTGGGTAACATTATTTTTCATGTTTCACTTTTATCATTCTTGCCTTGTATTATCATCTATAAGTCATTTGCTCTGTAAAATCATATCATGCTGAGTAGCCGATTATTCTTTTACAATAAACATTGAAGTTGTGAGATAGCTGACGTAGGTATGTGGATATGAAAATGTTTGACTAATACCTGAACAGCTTGACTCATGGTTTGATCCCAGTAACAATGGTGTTAACAAAGAAGCCAGACTACTTAATCATATGATTGAGGAGGCACTAAAAGGCTCTGATATCAGAATACTCAATCTGACACATATGAGCGAGTATCGCGCTGATGCTCATCCAGCAATCTGGTTAGGAGCCAAAGATGCTGTGGCTGACTGGGGTCAGGACTGCATGCATTGGTGTCTTCCTGGTGTGCCTGATACATGGGTCGATATCTTAACACGCCTGATCTATCATAACTTGGAGCGCAGCTGATGGTCATCCGGCTGATCCAGATATCAGGAAACTTGGTCAAGGATTCTAATCAGTATGTGGATTTTTAGAAAAACTCAAGACACTGCTCAAGATGATGCTATTATGATAAACAGCAGTTGGAACCCAAGTCTGTGACAATCAGGTTGTATCAGATTCTTGATTGCACTCCAGGTTTAGTCTATACCTTATATGGCTGAATTTTATGTCACCATACTCAGAAGTTGGAGAACTTCATCAACTGGGATTTTGGGAAGTACAATTATTTTTTCTTCCTACTCATTTCTTGTTTAGATTAGGATAGGAAATTTTTGAAATGGAGATGGATATAAGCAATTGGTTGCCACTGCGAATGTGATTAAGGGCTGAAGTCACCTGCTGTAAACATGTTCTTCCATTATTTACTCTGAGTGGTTTGTCTTGTGAATATAATTAGACCTTTGTTTTTCAATGCAAGGGTTTTATATGTCTAATACGTCTGGAAAAATCAGCTCAACCAATTTGTCATCGGTTAAAATGCCAGCCTCCCAGCATACATTTCTATCAAATTATTGTTGTTTTGTGATCTTGAAGTCACATGGTTCGAGTCGTTCAAACAGCCTCTTGCACAAAGAGTAGGTAAAGATGCGTACATCACACAAAGTGATCCGGTCCCTCTCAGGATCCTACGCAGACGCAGGAGTCTAGTGCATCGGAAACGTCCTTTTACGTGGTAAAGACAAGTGAGATTAAAGTAAGAGACAAGTGAAATTAATGATATACTTGCTAAAGACAAATTTCTGACATTTTACATAGACAACCTTTCAGCGTCTAAGCCAGATACTCTCTCGTTGAACTTTGTTTTTTTTTTTTCTTTTCTTCTTTTCTCTTTTGGTGACGCATTGGACTTTGTTATCTTTCTTCTTAATTCAATATTCCTTTTTAAGATGTCTAAGAAACTATGGATTTTTTTCTTTCTTTCTTTTACCAAACACAGCAACTTCAATTTTACCACGTATACACAGGAAAAAATGATAAAAACCTTGTTTAGTACTAATATATGCAATCATTTTTGTTAATATACTAAGTTCGGATCCTTGAATATTGTACACGTTTTTCATAATAAACGTATACCATTATGTTTACTACCAAGATTATTCTTTTTTTCTTCTGTTAGTATCAAGAATTTTCTTGTAAACAAGGTTAACGGTGACAATTATCCTTCTAATAAATACAATCAGATTGCAGGGTAAGCCTAGAAAAAGATAAGTTTCTGACATAAAATCTTGTCTCCGATCAGGACACATGCAACGTGGCTGTAATAGCTGCTGATTCGGTTTGTGTTAGACATATTACAGTAGATCTCTGACAAAGCTTTACCAATTCAGAAGACCGATGAATTCTTGATTTATATCCTTCACGAATGGCTTGGGGGCTACGTCGAAGGCCCACGGAGAAGGGGTATTGGACTTCTGCTCAACCAGCTTGTTCCGTATCTAAACGGAAAACGAAAACCGAAGGTTGAAAATTCAAGAAATCATACTAGTATGGCCCTTAAAATTCATTCATTTGTCCCAGAATCCCTCCAAATAATCAATCCATTCCAAATCAATCCCTTCCCAGCAACAGCTCACCTCAAGAATCCAATCCCCAAGTTCCGAATCCCTATCTCATGCTCCAAAATATTCACAGATCCAGAGCTGACAGCGGAATTCACCAAAGAAGTCGACAAAATAAACGCCCAAAAGCTACAAAGAGAACACGCCTTGAGCAAAAGCAGAGAGCTTTTGTTCAAAGAGCTATGCAATCACATGGGTTTGAAAAATGAGGAAGTTCTGAAGAAATGGAGGCGGATGAGTGAAGATGACAAGTGGGTTTTGATCAAAGGTTTTGTTTCCAAGTGGGTTTCCCATTTCCATCCCTTGTCTGAAAGATCTGTTAAAGAATTTGTGGATGAATATGCCTTTGTTGAAGTAAGAGAGTCTGCTGCTGATGATGCTGATTCTGCTTCTTCATGTACGTTTCCTAGTTTGAAGAAATTGATGGGTTTTTCTCAAAATAGCCCTGGATAATTTTGGTGTTATTCATTCTTATCTTATGTTGCCTTTTTAGTTTATTTAGGATGAACCCTTGGTATAAATTTATTTATTTTTTCTGAAGATTTTGTATGTTTCTTTTGGACTCTGTTTCAATTTGTTATTGTAGTTTAAGGACATCATGCAATGCAATATCGTACTCAGTTTTGAATATCTCAATTAGAAAAATAGGGAAATTATAATGTTCTTTCGGTGGGAGGCTGCATTGTTTATCTAAATAATCTCAATTCTTCCATGTACATTTCGAATTCTTACTTGCATATGGCATATAACAATGGAGCCCAAATCCAAGTTTTCACAAAATTAAAAATACTATGCATTTATGTTTTTGCACCCATACTATCTAATACGAGTGTAAGCCAATTAGCCAAGCTCTTTCGAGACATTTTCCAGAGACATTTTCCAGTATTCGTGCTCAATGTGTGAGCTTTCTATTGTAACTACAGTAATGTCTATAAAAGTTGATATTCTGGTTGGAGTTTGCTCTAAGAAATCAAGAGTTCGAATCCAGGTACACTTACGGTGTGGGTGTTCCACTGCTGCTACGTTGAAAGCCTGATTTATGGGGTGACACATTGTGTGGGTCACTGCGTAATTCTTTCCCAACCTACGAGGCTGCTGAGCTCGTGATTTGCATTATCCACAATGCTCTTTGAGACTGAGGCAGTGAATGCTCTGGTCTTTTGCTCAAGTAATGTCTACAAAGAAAAAGGGAGGGGAGGGGATGGGGGGGGGGGGATTCTAACAGTTCTCTTATCTTAACTAGTGTAAGATCATGATATTCCTGCAAATAGTATGATCTCCATTTAATAGGAACTGTCTCAAAAAAATGTATAGGTTTTAGGTACAAATGCCTTAAAAAGCATTACAAACACAATCAATGGACATCTACATACACTTGGTCAAAGCAATAGTGCAAGAAGGCCACCTGATACTTGATGGATAACAAAGAGAATCTATATGGTGAACATTTCAGATATGGAGTTCAATGCACATCTCCTCTGTCGTCTCAAAATTGCAATAAGGACACTGAAAGGCGTGGTCTGGATCGCCACTGCCGAGCCCCCATCTGCAGATGCACTCCCTGCATGCCATATGGCCACAAGGCATCATCATCACAGCATCCCCTTTAGTGTCATGGACAGTTATTGCACAATAATATATCGTACGGAAATAAAATTCAGCTGGCATTTCCAAAGGCTCCGGCAACTCTTGCATTTCATTCCACTCTTTTGCAGACATTTCATTTGCCATATTCAGTAAGCCAGGCAATGCTTCAATACCGGCAGCTAGTGTCACTTTAAGAGGACTTTTCGTTGGCTGTTCCAAGATTAAATTGCAAAACTCGCGCTTTATCTCCTCAGCCGCGTCATCCCAATGGTTTGGAGCAATCAGCTCGGCATAAGGGGATGTTTCTAGCCTGTCTGCCCACAAAAGGCAACCTGAAAGCTTCTGTATCTCAGCCATGTGCAGCGCAGCAAAGGGAATAAGATGTTGTTTGAGATAGTTAAGTGCAAGTATTCGGCCCCTTTTCTGTAAAATCTGCAAGAACTGCAGCATGTGGAGTTTTAGTTCAAGGGCTGAACCACATTCCTGGAGTTCTCCCACATTTACGTATACCCAACAAGAATTCGGGTATTCAGATACCCAACTGAGAGCAGGTTCCAAGTCCCTTGACTTTAGAGCTTCAAGAATTCGATGCATCTCTAGAAACTGGAGTTCGGTGAAGAGATCCTCCGTCTGTCCAGTCTCAGTTTCAAAGCAGTCTGCGATATCAAACAGACCTTCATGGTAGAAATGATTCCTTATGATCTTATCCACTTCGCTTTTATTAAAATCAACTTTTCTATAGGCGTTTGATATACCAGCATCTAGTGTTTCCTCAAGGATCTTCTTGAAGTTGCTGATACTTGGGTTTAGCTCCTCTTCACGTTTGTCTATCTCCTCTTCAGATTTGCCTGGCTGAAATTGACTGAGAGGACAGATGGTATTGAGCTCAGTCATAAGGTCATCAAGAATTGTGTTAGGAGTGATAGCAGGGACAGGATCTTGTTCTGATCGAAGTCTCGCGACTGCCCCTTCAATTTCATGGCAAAACAGGTCAGTCACTTCTTGTAATTCACCAGATGATAGGTTTTGTATCTCAGCTACTGAATCAAATGCAGCTCTTAAGTTACTTAAATCCATTCCTCACTTGGTGTAAGTTCTGCAGAAGCAAATACAAAAAAATCATAAGAACTGCACATCAAACAAGGAATGGGGAAACACATGCAGTAAACAAAATCATGGCAAATTGCACCTGCACTATTACTTCTTCTATGCTTATCATTTCATTTTGCAAATTAATCTAGTTAGTGTGTTTGAGAGGTTAACCTGTCCGATGATGACATTAATTTCGTAACAGGGTTGAGGGGAGCACATGACCTTATGGCACTATGTATTGCCAAGAACAATAGTTATCAGCAAAAAGAAAGTAGGCTGTTAGCGAAATGTATGTGTTTTGGTTTTAGTGTATGTCATTGGAAACATTGAACTTGAAGTGCAAAGTATTTTTTTCCCAGCCTCTGTTCTGACCATTAACAAAAGCCCCACATTGCTTCCATAATGTTCTGGTGCTTAATAATTTAATCAACATCATTTTAGAAGAACATTAAGAATGAATTCTGAATAACCGAATGGAGGACGGACCTTGGAGTAACTGGTAAGTTTGCTGCTTTGTGACCTTGAAATCAAGGGTTCGAGCTGTGGAAACAGCCTCTTACACAAAGCGTAAAGTAAGGCTATCAGACCGCGAAGCTCCGCGATCCGGCCTCTCCCCAGAATCTGCGCAAATGCAGGAGTCTGGTACACTGGAAATGCCATTTTCTCAAGAAGCGAATGCAAATAACAATTAGTACATGCGAATTGCCATATCATATCATACAGATGTTGAAACTACGTATAGTCTTAGCCACTCTGTTATTTGCATTCATGTTCTGGACAAAGAAATGGAAGGACAGTATTTCTTACACATATTTTCTTCTGGCTGTAACACGTGTGTTCAAACTCTAAAAGATCAAGTGGGCGAATGAAGAATGAAGAGCGATTAATGCATTCTACACAAAATTCTCAACTTTCAAACTTGAATCTGTGCCGTTTCACTATCTTCAAACATGGACAGCAAGAAAATGCCCATTTATCTAAATTTACAAACTCATGATGGACTAGGCATAGTACAATTCTTTTCTTATTGGTTTCTCCTACTCCTTTTCTTGCAGGATATAAGATATCTTTCTTCGGGTTCAATCATACAACTTCAAGTGGATTCATCAATTAACGTTGTCCTTTTAAACTGTATATTCATACATACACATTTTACGCAGAAAAAAGTTGTATGAAACAAAATTACTCCCTGATACTAACGTGATCACAGGCTTATTGAAGAATTTTAAGCCCTAACTTCAATCATTTCCACCAAAATTATTGATCAATCAAATAAAAATCCAAGAACTCGGCGGAAAAATAAAGATCACTCGACTTAAATCCAAGAATCAGAGGGAAACCGAATGGAAATTCATGAGCATATAAGTAAAAAAACAAAGAACGAAGTTATCTTGCAACTTTACTGTCTTCTTTTACATTAATCACATTGATTCAAAGACCAAAAAGGAAGACGGAAAACGCATAAGAAAAAGAAATAAATCAAGAAAATTCAATCTTCTACTTCTGAGAACTGATTTACGGTGAGTGACTACATTCTGAAAGTAAATTCAATAACAGGAATCAAAATTCGAAGTTCATGAATTACTCTATGGCAGTGAAACGTGGAATCTTGATACCGAAATTCGTTGGACCGTGACGAACTGGAAGCTGCAGGCAACGAAGAGAGTGAAGACAATCAGAGGCCGATGTGAAGCTCTGCTGCTGAAACTCCACATGCAACGGAAACGTGTTTCGTAAAATCGCCTATTTATAGGCTACCGTATGAATATTTTTCAAAATAGAAAAATCAGAAAGAATAGAATTCGTTAGCGTGTATTAAATTAATACCCTATTTATTTTACTATAATATTTTGAGATTTAAAAAGATTGAGTGTTGTTGTTGATGTTTCGAAATTTATTCTTTTCTAATAATATGACTTTTGTAATTGATAGAAATTCCTTTTTTAAAATTTCTAGAAAAAACAATCTTTAAATAATAGTATCAAGTATGTATATCCGATTAATTATTTATGATCTAGAAATTTATGTCTTTATATACATAGTCATTTCACAATAACTATAAGAAAATGTTTAGTTTTCATTTCCAATGGAGTCAAAGACACTATTCACTGACTTTGGAATATGATGGAATAAAGTAAAATGACTCGCTAAATTGGCTGCGCTTCTTATATTGTGAAGTAGCAATTGATCGACATAGCTGACGCATCATTATGGGTCATCAGAAAACAATCTCTGTGTGTTTCTAACACATTGGTATGTTTGCGTACATCCGACCCCCCATACCTCGTCATAGGCGGGAGTCTCTAAGGCAATGGGTAATGTTGTTGTTGTATAAGAGAATGTTTAGTGGAAGCGTAACTTTCTCCATGTTTTGTTGACCGGGAAGCGTCTTGACGAGCGAAATCGTCAACTTTGATATAGACAACTCCAACTTTACATGGAGTTTATCTCTACTAACCTCACTTCAATGCTTACTTTGATGGATAAGTAAAGACAATGAACAGGGTTAAGATAGAACCTTCATCCATATTATAGGCAACCAAAAAGTATGTACATCATAACCTTTGGATTCACACTCCTTTGATAAAATGAACATGTTCCTTTAATAGGAATTGTGTCTCTTAACTTAAAACACATAATACTTCAAAATAGCTCTTCACAAATAACCATTAAATTTAATTATACATCGTATAACTAAGGTGACGTTTGGTTCGCACTTAGGTATCGGAATCAGAACCGAAATGGGTATGAAGGGGTATAAGTTTGGACGTAAAGTGATAGTTGTTTGATATTGAAATGAGAATGTGTATGATTGAGATTAATAGCGTTTGGAACGTATCGGAATTGAAATGGGTATCGAAGGTGAACGGTCAAAAAATTGACCGAAAAACTTTGACCGGGTCGAATAGTGATCGACGGCGTTGACTAGCGTTGACCGGTCATACCCCATTTCCCATATTGATAGATAAGGGAGAGCTAGTATATCGAAAAACGATATCTATTACCAAATACTTGGATATCGATCCAAAACACATACCCCTATTTTTCCAAACACGTTTGCATTATTACAAACTAATTCCCCTAATAAGAAATCATCAACTAAACACAAATGTCATAAGAGACATAACCTTACACTATGCGCGTCAAGGAAGATGTCCTTATCTGATTACGTTGATTTAAGATCATTAGTTATGCGAACATAGTTATCGATCTGGCACTAGGGGTGACAAATCTCAGACACGACATGAAAACTACACGACTCGCACCTGACACGCTTCTCACGGGGTATCGGTATAGCCTTGGCGGGTTTCGTGTCCAAATCGGGTAAGACCTGAAACTTACCTGCTAAGAGAATGGGTTGAGTTTAGATACAGTCGGGCGAGTTACCCATTTATAGTCGTTATAACCCGATTTTTAAATATATTTTAATATAAATTATATTTATTAAAGTAAAAATTATACAAATAAAAAAGAAACTCCTAAAACCTGAAAACATAATCCTTGATTTCCAAATTATCATTTCCTCCCTTCTTTTGTCGCCTGACTTTCCACCTTCTTAAGATTCAGGTCACTACACCTTATCTTAACACATATTCTTTTTGCATATTTGTTTTGTTAAATGATGTGTTTTTATTTTTGGTTTTGTATATCTTTCTTATAGCTCAGATTGCTGATTATATGTTAAAACTATTTCTCTATAGTTTTATGTTTATAATTTTTATATGGCAAAACATTATTGTTCTTATGGTTATAACAATGTTCTTCATAAAATATTACGTCATGTCATTGGTAAAATCGCATATCTAAAAAATACATGAAATGACATGTACACGACCTTAAATATTTGTACTTGTCAAGTTTGTGGGTATACATGATACACGACACAAAACCTGACATGTACGGATTTGAGTATCTACTTCTATACACGCGAATCAAACGGGTAAGGTATGAGTCTGGTACTTTGATACCCGAAACCCGAAAAATACAAAACACGAAACACGACCTGTTTGTCACCATTATCTGGCACCACGTTATTGAGGTACTCAAAAGGCAAAAGATTGACTATTTTTTTTTCCTCACTCGAAGATGGAAAAAAAAAAAAACCAAAGTCTTGGTAACACGTAGTGTAAAAGTCTGCTTCACGCTGCCAGCCTGAACTTATATCACTTGTAATTTGTAAACACCATGCTTTGCTTTTTTTCACTTAAAGAATCTGATTCACATTTTCACAAAACTTCTTTAAAAACTACAGTAATAAAAGACCGTTGAGCTAGACACTCAACCCAACTGCATTCAAGATTCATTTTAGTTTAGTTCTACTCTAGGTCATAGCTCAGTTAGTATCATGCGACAAATTGTGACAAAAAGCATGCAGGTTCGATTCTTGTGACAGTCGCAATTTTAATGTTTCAGTCTTGTCTGTGCCAGAAGTTTCAATCCAATATGATGTAGATACTAGACCAGTTTGCAAAGGATACCTTATAAACACATTTGCCTGAACCTTTCTATTAAAAAATCGCTGGATGATTCTAATTTGTATTCTCCATACAGCTTTATAGAGATAACTGTTATGGGCCGAAAAAAAAGAAGAAGAAAGAAATATATATATATATAGATATATATATATATATATATATATATATATATATATATAGTAGATATATATATACATAAATGTTATCAAATAATAATAATAATTAATGATAATAAAAATAACAAAAAAGATGATGACGATAAGGATAACTATAACTAATAGTATTAAATCACATTAGGAAACCTAAACCAAAACCAAATGGGAAAAAACCTAAAATCTACCCTGACTTCCCACCATATATACGCTTATACGCATTAGCCACACACACACACCACAAAAACAAAAAAAACGCACGGCAAAAAAAAAAAGAGAGAGGGAGGAGAGAGAGAAGAGAGAAAAGAGAGAAGAAGAAGGGAGGCGAGACCCCGAACCCAAGTTTTAAGTCCGTCAATTATTCGTGTTACCGTCAATCGAGGTAGGTGACTCTTCCCCCCTCAAACGGGTATAATACATGCATTCCTTGATGATATATTTTATGTGATTTACTTGTTTTAATTTATTTATAGATGTGTATTTGTTTATAATTGAAAAGCATGAGGTAACTGTTTACTTGCTGCTATGTATGTGTATGAATGTGAATTTGATGGTATGATTGGATTAGAGTGAGAAATACTCTTGAAACAACTCAAAAGATTAGGGATTTACATACTTAGGGGGTTTAAAAATTTCGTTTTGGCCTTAGAATAACTTCATCTAGTCCGGAATAGGTTAGGATTGGTTGAAAATCGAAAAAAACAGGTCTGACGGACGCGTTTCGGGGTGGTGGCGCGTGGGCCCACGCGCGGCCCCTGACGGCGCGTCCGGACACGTGATGACGTGTCCACCTTTAAAAGTTGCGTCTCGTTATAACGAGTCCAACGCAACTGGTTTGAGGTTAATCGGAGTTAAAACGAAGATTTTATGGAGGTTAGAAGGAAATAAAAAAAATAAAAAAAAAGAAAATACTGTTGGACCGGCCAGGCTGCCGGACCGGACCGGATGGCCAGCGGACCGGACCAGGTAGCAGGCCGGCCCAAGCCGAAAAAAATAAAAAAAAAATCTGGAAATTAATTTCTGAAATGAATAAATAATATATAATTAATTAAAATTAGTTTAAAATTCCAGAAAATATATATTTAATTATCAGAAAATTTTAAATAAATTCCAGAAAATATAAAAGGTTAAATAAAATTATTTCCACTTAATTTATGAATTTTGATAAATGTAAGTAATTAAAATAATTAATAATAAATAGAATTAAATAAGGAAAAATTAGTAGAAAATTCTAGAAAATTAGCACAAGATAAGAAAAATAAAAAGAATGCTAAATAACCACTTTCCAATATTTGTAAATTTTATGAAGCTATATATTGAGTGCCGGAGATGGTGAGGATGGGCGTACGGGCCCCAGACGACTAGTGTTGAGTGCCGGAGTTGGTGAGGATGGGCGTACGGGCCCCAGGCGATTTTGTTGCTGCATTCATGGCACGTGCATTGCATTGGGAGTGGGCTGAGATGCACGGGTCTCAGACGCTCGAGTGAAGAGGATCATGGTGTACGGGCCATGGATACTTGGTTATGGTGGATCGTGGTGCACGGGCCACGGGCATCGGTTGGGGTGGATCGTGGTGTACGGGCCACGGGCATCCGCAAGGGTGGATTGTAGTGCACGGGCTACAGGCATCCAGTCAATCCCAGGATCATGCATTGCATATAGGTCTAGGGCATATTGCATGACATGATTCTTGTTGCGTGTGACACGTTAATTGAGCATGCATCACGTACTTGCGCATTTTTATGTGGAGTGCTTTACTTACCCGCATCTACTTTATCTTAGACATGTTATCTTATATTTATGTGCTATGTGTTATATCATGTTTATGTGCTATGTGGCTATATCATTTCGGTATGTACGTTTTGTATTTGTTTGAGGCGGGCATCTACTGGGTGATTTCTGTCACTCACCCCTACTTCCCAGGTGAACCGGATGACGACTATGAGCACATCTTCATTGAGGACGGGGCGGACATAGCAGAGTGGGCTGGTTGAGAGCTGCGGCTAGGATATGTGGGGACGCTGCAGCTGTTTTGTTCTTATTTATATTTGAGGATTTCCACACACTACTTTACTATTTTATTTCCAGAGTTTTTATTTAGCAATGTAATGGCGGTTATTGAAGTTTAATATATGCTATGGTTTACGTTTCCGCGAAAAAATTTCTACGTCATTTTGACAAGTAAGAGATGGATTCGACGCTTTGTATTCTCCTTAGTGAGATACGGCGGGTGCAC
>AP025055.1:1496538-1521470 GCA_036186865.1 Eustoma russellianum | reverse complement strand
AGTGAGATACGGCGGGTGCACTGTTCCCGATGTTAGGGCTCGGGAGCGGGGCGCTACAGGTGGTATCAGAGCCCAGGCTTCAGATCCGCCTCGGAAACGCAGGATTAACTAGATCACTAGACGTAAGCTACGATCTTTTGTAAAATGACGATTTTTACCCCTAATAAAACAAAGTAGACTTAAGAGATGATCTTAGACCTAAGTTATGATCGGGTTATGGGAGGTGTGTGCCGGTGGTAAGCTTTTCTTGTATAATTATCGATTTATCCGTGTTTCACCTTTCAACTTATTATCGACAAATCTGTATTCGTTTCATGAACTCAAATTGTGGATAATGCCTCCACGACGCGAGCCGCCAGCAGAAAACGGAGGACACGATGATGATGATCAGCAGGTTCAGGAGACCATTCCTTAGGTCTTTGTAGATACCTTGGCCACGCTGACCACATTGATGGCCCAGTAGCAGATACAGATGGCTCACCTACAGCAGCACCACCACCCCAGGGGGCTTCGATTTTTCTACCAGAAGATGCAGAACTGCCAGATACCTATGTTCAGGGGTACCACACGACCAGAGGAGCAGAGATCTGGCTCAAGAATGTGTCTGAGCAGTTGGGATTGATGCAAGTACGGATGGCCTGAAGGTTGATGCGGTTGTACCATTCTCAGAGGGTGATGCCGAGCAATGGTGGCAGGCATGGCACGCAGACTGACTCCATCACTGATATGGACCTGGTTCAGGGAGGAGTACCAAAAGCACTATGTTCCTGAAAGTGTCATTCAGAGGAGGATGATGGTGTTTCAGCTTCTAACGTAGGGGTCCATGACTGGGGACCAGTAGTTTGAGAGGTTCCATGCACTTACGAGTTACATGCCCGTCATCATGGATAACGAGAAAGCGAAGATGCTGGAGTTCAAGACCAGCTTGAGCTCTCGCCTTCAGTCATTGATCATCTACAATCAGCCTACCACTTTTGAAGAGTTGCTGGAAGTGCGTCTTGAGGTTGAGGGTGATCTCGAGAGGGTTGGAGCGGTCGACAGGGCTAAGAGACCGTTAGAGAAGTTCCGTCCTAGG
Source organism: Eustoma russellianum (assembly GCA_036186865.1). Classification (NCBI taxonomy): domain Eukaryota; kingdom Viridiplantae; phylum Streptophyta; class Magnoliopsida; order Gentianales; family Gentianaceae; genus Eustoma; species Eustoma russellianum. The sequence goes on along the minus strand of AP025055.1, from coordinate 1,520,395 downwards.
AGATAGGAGAGATGGTTAAAGATCCCATGCTGCCATCTGACCGGGCAATCTTTCAGATCACCACAGTAGAGACAGGGATCAGCGTCTCGACCATTGATGATTGAGGGTCCCGCAGCGACAGCGGCACAGCCACTCAAGGCAGTTGGACCGCCACCTCCAGTATGTACACAGTGTGTTGTTTGCACACAAGTCAGTGCTAGAAAGCTCAAAAGGTTTGCTGCAACTATGGTAAACAGGGACATTAAGCTAGAGAGTGCCTTACACCGGCATAAGCCCCTCCACCACAGGGTCAGAAGCAGCATAAGCAAAGGGAAGGACATTTTGGTGGTACGAGAATTTAAGGATGTCTTCCCTGACGAGCTACCAGGTTCACCACCGAGCAGGGAAGCGGAGTTCAAGATCGATCATATACCCGGAGCCGAACCAATCTCGAACAGCAGAGTTAAAAGAGCCCAAGGAACAGTTACAAGAGTTGCTGGACCAGAAGTTCATCAGACCTAGTGTTTCGCCCTAGGGGCACCGGTATTATTTATGAAGAAGAAGGACGGTAGTATGAGGCTATGCATCGACTATCGTGAGCTTAATAAGATCACGATACAAAATAAATATCTACTACCAAGGGTCGACGATCTATTTGATCAGTTGAAGGGTGCCAGAATGTTCTCGAAGATTGACCTCCAATCAGGCCTATCAATTGAGGATTAGGGCGGAGGATATAGCAAAGACGACGTTCCACACTCGATACAGGCACTACGAGTTTCTTGTAATGCCCCTTTGGACTGACGAATGCACCTACAACCTTTATGGATTTGATGAACACAATGTTCTGGGAGCAGTTGAATCGTTTCATAGTAGTGTTCATCGAGACATCTTGGTGTATTCACCTGATGAGGAGACACATATTGAACACTTGCGGGAGGTATTAGAGACTCTCAGGAAGAAAAAGTTTTATGCAAATTTCGGCGAGTGCGAGTTCTGATCAGAGAATGTGACTTTCTTAGGCCAAGTGATTTCTGAGAAGTGCATTTCTGTTGACCCAAAGAAGATAGAGGCGATTACAGAATGGCTCCGACCTACTAATGTCACTAAGGTACGTAGTTTTTTGGCCTTATCGGTTATCATCGTAAACTCGTGAAAGGATTCTCGAGTATCGTAACACCTCTAAGCCGACTGACTCAGAAAAAGACCAAATTCACATGGACCTCCGACTGTGAGAAAAAGTTTTACGGAGGTTGACGACTGCACCAGTATTGGCACAGCCCTCTGACACTGGAGGGTTTGTCATCTACAGCGACGCCTCGAAGAATGGGCTAGGGTGCGTGTTAATGCAGAGAGATAGGGTTATCGCATACGCATCGAGACAATTGAAGCAATATGAGCAAAATTACCCGACCCATGATCGAGAGTTAGCAGCGGTGGTGTTTGCGTTAAAGATTTGGCTTCATTACTTATACGGCGTGAAATGCGAAGTCTTTACCGATCATAAAAGCTTGAAGTATTGGTTCACACAGAAAGAATTGAATATGCGTCAGAGGAGGTGGCTTGAGCTACTGAAAGATTACGATTTTACCATCAGTTATCATCCGGGGAAGGCAAACCGAGTTGCAGATGCCTTGAGCAGAAAGTCTAATCACGCTAGACAGACACCATTAGAGAAAGAGATGGTAGAGTTTGATCTCGACATTGTTGATTCCACTGCTAATATTCTGGCAGCCTTAGAAATTACACCATCTCTGGTTGAGCGGATTAAGGAGGCGCAAAAGGAAGATGTGACGCTTAGTGATATCCGAGAGAGGATGTTGACCAACTTAATTGAGGGCTTCCAGATACATGACGATGGAAGTATTTGGTACTAAGGAAGGTTGTGCGTGCCTGACGATGAGGAGCTAAGGAGGGAATTGCTGAAGGAGGCACACAATTCGAAGTTGTCGATCCACCCCGGTGCTACGAAGATGTATAACGATCTAAAGAAACACTACTGGTGGAGTGGGATGAAAAGACACATTGTTGAGTTCATTGAGAGATGTCTCGTTTGTCAGCAGGTTAAGGCAGAGCATCAGAGGCCAGGAGGTTTGATGTTGCCATTAGGGATACCGGAGTGGAAGTGGGAGCATGTGACGATGGACTTTGTAGCAGGACTTCCTAAAACAAGAAACGGTAACGATATGATCTGGGAGATCGTTGATCAATTGACGAAGACTGCTCACTTCCTACCCGTGCCTAGTGATGTGACCGTAGAAAGACTGGTGACATTATATGTTGATGATGTTGTTAGCCTACACGGAGTCCCAGTCAGTATCGTCTCAGACCGTGATTTGAAATTCACCTCTCGATTCTGGTCAGCTTGACAGAAAAGGTTAGAGACGGAGCTGCGACTCAATACCGCTTTTCATCCACAGACAGACGGGCAGTCTGAGAGGACCATTCAGACATTAGAGGACATGTTGAAAGCGTGCGCATTGGACTTCAAGGGGAACCAGGACGGTACGATCAAGCTCATTGAGTTCTCTTACAACAACAGTCACCACAGTGCCATCGGTATGGCACCCTTTGAGGCGCTCTATGGACGTAAGTGCAGGTCTCCTGTTCACTGGGACGAGGTCGGCGAGCGTGTTATTACCGGCCCTGAGTTGGTTGAGCAGACTAGAGAGAAAGTAAAGTTGATACAAGATAGACTAAAGATTGCTCAAGACAGAAGCAAGAGCTGGGCCGATTCGAAACGACGTCCACTAGAATTTGACGTGGGCAAGAAGGTTTACTTGAGAGTGTCACCTACGAAGGAGGTTTCGCGATTCGGTATAAAGGGTAAACTGAAGCCTCGCTACATTGGTCCTTATGAGGTACTCGAGAGGGTTGGTACGTTGGCCTACCGATTAGCATTACCTCCTGCCTTAGCTCAGGTTCACAGCACATTTCACGTTTCTCAGTTGAGGAAATATGTTCCGGACCCAAGTCATGTTCTAGACGCGCCACCGTTAAGGATCCGACCGGACATTACATATGAGGAGACTCCTATCAGAATAGTGGATCGCAAGGACCAAGTATTGAGACACCGAGTCATCCCTTATGTCAAAGTGCAGTGGACCAATCACACCGAGCGCGAAGCGACTTGGGAGCTTGAGGAGCAAATGCAAGAGAGATATCCACAGCTTTTCGAATAAGGTACGTCAAGTTTCGAGGACGAAACTTTTTGTAAGGTGGGTAGAATGTTATGGCCGAAAAAAAAGAAGAAGAATATATATATATATATATAGATATATATATATATATAGATATAGATATATATATATAGTAGATATATGTATACATAAATGTTATCAAATAATAATAATAATAATGATAATAAAAAAAAAAGAGATGATGACAATAAGGATAACTATAACTAATAGTATTAAATCACATTAGGAAACCTAAACCAAAACCAAATGGGAAAAAACCTAAAATCTACCCTGACTTCCCACCATATATACGCTTATACGCATTAGCCACACACACACACACACAAAAACAAAAAAAACGCACGGCAAAAAAAAAAAGAGAGAGGGAGAGAGAGAGAAGAGAGAAAAGAGAGAAGAAGAAGGGAGGCGAGACCCCGAACCCAAGTTTTAGTCCGTCAAATTATTCGTGTTACCGTCAATCGAGGTAGGTGCCTCTTCCCCCCTCAAACGGGTATAATACATGCATTCCTTGATGATATATTTTATGTGATTTACTTGTTTTAATTATTTATAGATGTGTATTTGTTTATAATTGAAAAGCATGAGGTAACTGTTTACTTGCTGCTATGTATGTGTATGAATGTGAATTTGATGGTATGATTGGATTAGGGTGAGAATACTCTTGAAACAACTCAAAAGATTAGGGATTTACATACTTAGGGGGTTTAAAAATTTCGTTTTGGCCTTAGAATAACTTCATCTAGTCCGGAATAGGTTAGGATTGGTTGAAAATCGAAAAAAACAGGTCTGACGGACGCGTTTCGGGGTGGTGGCGCGTGGGGCCCACGCGCGGCCCCTGACGGCGCGTCCGGACACGTGATGACGTGTCCACCTTTAAAAGTTGCGTCTCGTTATAACGAGTCCAACGCAACTGGTTTGAGGTTAATCGGAGTTAAAACGAAGATTTTATGGAGGTTAGAAGGAAATAGAAAAAAAATAAAAAAAAAGAAAATACTGTTGGACCGGCCAGGCTGCCGGACCGGACCGGATGGCCAGCGGATCGGACCAGGTAGCAGGCCGGCCCAAGCCGAAAAAAATAAAAAAAAATCTGGAAATTAATTTCTGAAATGAATAAATAATATATAATTAATTAAAATTAGTTTAAAATTCCAGAAAAATATATTTAATTATCAGAAAATTTTAAAAAAATTCCAGAAAATATAAAAGGTTAAAATAAAATTATTTCCACTTAATTTATGAATTTTGATAAATGTAAGTAATTAAAATAATTAATAATAAATAGAATTAAATAAGGAAAAATTAGTAGAAAATTCTAGAAAATTAGCACAAGATAAGAAAAATAAAAAGAATGCTAAATAACCACTTTCCAATATTTGTAAATTTTATGAAGCTAAATATTGAGTGCCGGAGATGGTGAGGATGGGCGTACGGGCCCCAGACGACTAGTGTTGAGTGCCGGAGTTGGTGAGGATGGGCGTACGGGCCCCAGGCGATTTTGTTGCTGCATTCATGGCACGTGCATTGCATTGGGAGTGGGCTGAGATGCACGGGTCTCAGACGCTCGAGTGAAGAGGATCATGATGTACGGGCCATGGATACTTGGTTATGGTGGATCGTGGTGCACGGGCCACGGGCATCGGTTGGGGTGGATCGTGGTGTACGGGCCACGGGCATCCGCAAGGGTGGATTATAGTGCACGGGCTACAGGCATCCAGTCAATCCCGGGATCATGCATTGCATATAGGTCTAAGGCATATTGCATGACATGATTCTTGTTGCGTGTGACACGTTAATTGAGCATGCATCACGTACTTGCGCATTTTTATGTGGAGTGCTTTACTTACCGCATTTACTTTATCTTAGGCATGTTATCTTATATTTATGTGCTATGTGTTATATCATGTTTATGTGCTATGTGGCTATATCATTTCGGTATGTACGTTTTGTATTTGTTTGAGGCGGGCATCTACTGGGTGATTTCTGTCACTCACCCCTACTTCCCAGGTGAACCGGATGACGACTATGAGCACATCTTCATTGAGGACGGGGCGGACATAGCAGAGTGGGCTGGTTGAGAGCTGCGGCTAGGATATGTGGGGACGCTGCAGCTGTTTTGTTCTTATTTATATTTGAGGATTTCCACACACTACTTTACTATTTTATTTCCAGAGTTTTTATTTAGCAATGTAATGGCGGTTATTGAAGTTTAATATATGCTATGGTTTACGTTTCCGCGAAAAAATTTCTACGTCATTTTGACAAGTAAGAGATGGATTCGACGCTTTGTATTCTCCTTAGTGAGATACGGCGGGTGCACTGTTCCCGATGTTAGGGCTCGGGAGCGGGGCGCTACATGTATTTAAGTATATATTTGAGTATTAAATGTCAATTTATATTAGTTTTTATCATGTTAATAAGAACAAATCTCAAAAGTTGACAACTAGTTCGTCAAATCCAGGTTATAAAGCGTTATAAAATGGAACCATATACGGCTACCAGACATGATATTGAGTTGTTTTCTAATACAATAACGAGACGAACAATGATCAATACTCAGAAATAAACCAGAGGGCGCCTTACTCATTCTTGAAGATATTAACATCATGTCTTTTGGTTCAAAGGTAAGATATTATACAGCAAGCTTAAGATGACAGAAGAGATTTCCTACCCCATCTTCTATAACATCTTATAACTCGCCAAATGAGATCATATCACGTATATTAGTTTGACGAGCTTGTTCAATAGTATTACCTTACGTCAAGAATATGAATCTGGTTTTCGCATAATATATGGTGTTGAATCTGCATTAAAGGGCTTGAAGAACCAAGAAAAAAGTATGAAGGGACTCAAGATTTATCAGAGATGGAGCAAGATGAGGTTAAAGAAGCCACACAGGAGTCAAGAAAATAGGAGCCTTTTTTTACCCTAAGCCTGTCCTGGACATCTTTGTGACCATTCAGGAATTTGACACTCCACATCTTGGGATGAGATCTCCTTACCCTTAAATTCCTCATCCCCATTTTCACCATCTAACACGTGGTAGCCACCTCCTCATACACATCTTCCTCCCCACCCTCATCTAGCCTCACCATCCACTGCTGCCACGTGTCGGATGGTGGGGATGAGGATGAGAGATTTAGGGGTGGGGAGATCTCATCCCGTGCTGCTGTTGTTGTTTGCCCTGCAACCATCAATGTCAATAAATTGTCTGTAATCTCCTCACCTTCAAGTTTTTCATCTGCTGGACATGAATCTTTCTGCAGCATTGATTTCAAAAAGTCTTCGTGACTTTCCTCCCCATTTCTGCCTTGGCGATCATCTTCTTGAATGTATCCAATAGTATATCGCGTGCCTGGTGCAATTCCCTTTTAAAAATCAAATCACATATACGTAATAGCTTAAATCACATTATAATGTGTGATAATGTTCTCTAGGAACTCGTTTAGTGTGTCCATCTTAGTCAGTCGGTTTATCTATGAAAAAAGCATGACTAGACTATTGGCTGTTAGATTCAATCAGTTCTCGTTTTATTCAGGATGTCCATGCATTCAAGCTCACCTCGGACATTGCATCAAGTGTCATCTGCACTAGAATCAAGGTTAGCTATTAGCTGTAGAACATTATCTTTTAATAATTTTTGTAGGATTATCAGGTCATCTAACAACATCCATTTGTAAGAATAACTCATTTGCACAAATAGAGTCATATTCTTAGCCCAAATATGCAACTAGTGGGATTAGTCCATACCTTCATATTGAAGTCAAGAATGCGAAAACTCTTCCCATCCTAATCAAATTTCTTGAGTCTCTCAGTCAATAATATGTACAAAATTTGACATATAACTCATGGAGAAAGATTCAGATCAAAGCCGCCTGATTCTCTTATGACTCTCCTGCATATAGCAGGCTTTCTTTCCTATAGATCACCCGTTGACTTAACATATCCCTTGTTGAACAGGACAAAATCATTGGCAAAATCTGTTTGTTGCTAAATTTTCTTGGCAGCAACGGTCATCTAGAAATAAAACGGTATGCGGAACATATGTATAAAAAATCGCACATAAAAGGGCGTTTCCGGTGTATAGACTCTTGCGTTCGCACATGGTCCGGAGAAGGACCGAATTGCCTCGCGATCTGATGTATGCAACATCACCCTATACTTTTTGTGCAACAAACTGTTTTTTGCGGCTTAAACCCATGGACCCTAGGTCACAAAGTAGGTACGTTAACACTTGATCCAAGACCGGCCGTCATGTCGCATATATGTGTATTAAATGTTTTTTTAACTGAACGACATTTTTCTCGCTTGGCAAGGACATGGCAGCATATTCAATATGAGAAGCCCGTCCAAGCGCTGCATGAATTTTTGTTTTCCTTTTGGTCGCGCTAAATAATTTTGAATAGATATGAAAATTTTCAGGTGCGTGTGAAGTGAACAAAAAAAAAAAAAAACACAGGCGACGGTTATTTTCAACACACACAAAAAAAGGAAAAAGGCAACGGTAAACTTTTCAAGACGTATATACAGAGATTATTTGGGCTCATTTGGGCCGATGGGCTTTCCCAATCAATCTCTGATTGTTAGCTCCTCGGCAATTTTTCGATTTCCCAAATTTAACCTCTAATTCTTTCGATTCCCAAATTTTTGTTATTGAACCCTAACTTCCCAATCTCTCTACTCTCTGGGCGAATTACTATGACGAAGCAGCAACCTAATTGGTCTCCATACGACAATAATGGAGGGTAATTTTACATTTTTGGTATTTTCATTCGTTTCATTATTTTTTTTTCTGGATGCATTCGACTCCGATTGTTCTTGTGATCCAGAACTTGTGTTGCCGTTGCCGGAGCTGATTACTGTGTGATTGCGGCTGACATGCGAATGTCCACAGGCTACAGTATTCTTACGCGTGATTACTCTAAAATCATTAGTCTGTAAGTCCGCTTATTTTCATCTGCTTGAGCTACTCCGTTTCTGTTTTGTGATATGATATGTGATTTTATCATTTATTGTGTCGATAGGATCTCATGTTTCGCGATTATATATGTGTTTGCTATAGTGTTTCTGGCGCTATTGTTTTTTCAAGCATTTATGGAGCACTTTAAGATGAGCACTCCTTGTTGCTGTTTCTGGCTTTTCTGTTTGTTATATACGGTTAAAGGCTGAAACTTTGGGTTAGAAGGTATAAGGTAAGGAACTTGGGTTTTCATGAGTGAAATACAGTTGCCTTGGTGTTATAAAATTGTAATGTTGAGCTTTATAAATAAACATGCAAATACATTGTGGTTTCTTATTTCTGTTGGTGTACTCATGACTGAATTGTGACACACCTACTACCTTATCGTTTCTTGTGCATGAATATGTACTGGTTAGATTGGAGAACGAACCTGTGGTCTTCATCCTTTCAGAAAATCCATGGAACTAGGACTTGATTTTTGGATGGACTTGTGTTTTCCCTTTAAAGTCAGTAGCTATTGATGAATGCATTATGCGTGTTTCTTTCAAGATTTTGATTTTCTTCACAACAAACTTCAATAATTTCTTCAATATATTTGTATTATCTATGTTATCTACACAATTCTATATATGCAAGCTATTCTTCTACCCCCCTCTATGCACTAGCTTTTACTGCTAGCTGTTGACATATTTTTCAAGTTTTGGCTAATTTCTTGCTACTACAATTTGCAGAGCAGACAAAGCCGTAATGGCCTCTTCTGGATTTCAGGCTGATGTTAAAGCTTTGCAAAAGCTATTGGCAGCTAGGCATTTGGTAAAGTTCTAGATGCCAGTTCGCCTTGTTGTCATCGGTGGATGTCTTCTACTGCCTGTCATATTTGATGGCTTAATTGGACCCATGCTTCTACAGTTTGGTTATTATGTGCTTTTTCTCTGTGCACCTGTTGTAAAATTACCTGTGAGCATATTAAGGTGCATTCAGTTTTGCTTTCCCTCGCATGTTATTTGATCTGGTTTATAAGTCGCACAAAATTCTACAAGAGTGCAGCTTTTCCACTTGTGGGAAATTTTTGGCTAAGAAAACAAGAAATACACCAAGCGCTTCTCTTTGTAAACTTGTTTTTATTGTATGTTTATCCATAAACTTTCTTAAGCTTTAATTGTACTTGGCTTTTGATGGTGGGTGGTAACGGTTGATGGGCCAGAACTGATATTTTAGTTGGTTCTTGATTCTTAGAGCTATCAGCACCAACACAACAAACAAATGAGTTGCCCTGCAATGGCGCAGCTGCTTTCCAACACCCTGTATTACAAAAGATTCTTTCCTTACTACTCTTTCAATGTTTTGGGAGGCCTGGATAGTCAAGGTTTGTTAGTCAATTTCTAACTATATATGCTTTATGTGTATTGCAAGCTTAAACATGACATACATTGACTAAATCCAGGAATGGGTTGTGTTTACACTTATGATGCTGTTGGCTCCTATGAGAGGGTTGGATATAGTTCCCAGGGTTCAGGTTCTACTTTGATCATGCCTTTCTTGGACAACCAACTAAAATCCCCGAGTCCTCTTTTGTTGCCAGCAAAGGTATTTCCTTTTTCTGATAGTCTGGTGCTGTTGTGGCATATATTTCCCGTGTTTAATCAGTATCGCATTGGGATTGCAGGATGCCATTACTCCACTTTCTGAATCAGAAGCCATAGATCTGGTTAAGACATGTTTTTCTTCTGCAACAGAGAGAGATATATATACTGTATGTTTTCCTTTCTCTATTGCCTTATCTTTCTTGAATGCCAACTGGTAGTTTTAGGTCATGACTTAGACAAGATGGTGGAGTCGGGAAAAGAGCAAAATTTTAAACCAGATCAAAAAAGAAGCAGAATTTGAATGTTTACGTCGGTATAAAAAAGTGACTTTGATTTATTTTATTATTGTTGTTGTTATTATTATTATTATTATTATTATTATTATTTTTAACGTCAATTAAGATTATGGAGCTAATGCTGTTGATTGGGTGCAAGTTCATGCACTTCACTTTGGTGTATAACTAAGGTCATATGGATGATATTTTAGTAGGATAAAATTTGGATGTCATATTTTAAATAATTATTGTGTCTACGTCGGGAAAGATGCCAAGAGATCCTAGGAGAACTATATCCATAAAATAAAACATTACCAACCTAAGTAATGCAATTGGAAGGCACTACATGGTCCAGTGGTTAAAATTGAATAAAAACCTATTTTGCAATGTTTCGGGAAAGGATAAAGCATTCACCGTAAGCATGATGGTTTTACCGTTTCAGAAAGGTTATAAACGGGAGAGTAAAGGCGTAGACTATTTGAAGATTCAGAAGGAAATATACATGACACTCTAACCCAGCACCCCTTTCCCCGCCCCCCCTTCAGTCCTCCTCTTTTTCGCTCCTCTCTTCATTTCTGTCTTCTGCCTCTGATGGAAAAGATCATTTGCCACCTTTCTGCTAAAGTAGTTTTACAGTTAAATTTGATTCTCCAATACCAACGGTTGGTTTTTCCCCCCCTGTCCCAGCTATAGTTTTTATAGTACTTGCTTGAACTCAATTGGAGCTAGAATCGAGTGAAAAAGTTAGATTCGAATTTGCAATCGATTTTGTTACTGATTCGATCTAGACTCGGATTTGGTTAAGCTCTGAATCTAGTTTTCTATAGACAAAATTAAACTAGATATAAATGATCCACCTCATGAGATACAAGCCAATGTTATAATATTTGAGCTTGACTTCAATAAATTGTAGATCCTAAAACCATATTCAAGTTTGAGGTCCTATATACAAACTCGAAACTGAATCAAGTATGAGTAACCCTTCTAGGGCTCGCTTTGTTTGCCACCCATACCTATAACGTAGTGGATAAGAAGTTTGATGTATGGTCTCTTTAAAATTGCGCAATGAGTATTCGGCATGGTTTCGTGTTTATTGCTAATATGTTATGTGCTGATGGTGGCATAGGGGGACAAGCTGGAAATTATGGTCCTAAATTCTAAAGGATCCCGGAGGGAATACATGGAGCTCAGGAAAGACTAGTTTGTGCATCGGATTTCTGTTAAGCTCTTGTTCTTGGATGTTGAATTTGGTGATATATCAAGGATTAAAAGCTTTGCTTTCATTGAAGAATTATGAGCCCTCCAATGTAGGCAAAAAGTGCTCTGTATGCTCTTCCCTGAACCAGTAGTTTTGTACTGCTAGTTTAGTTGATGTATTCTGATACTTTATCTTTTGTTTAGCATCCTTCTCTCTTCTTATGTCTGTTGGGGCTGGAAAGATTAAATTTGATAAGTATATTATTACAACAACAAGCATGCTCATTATACCCTAACGACGGCAATAGCTACTGCTAGGGTCTGAGGAGGGTGAGAGGAAGACAAATGATACTCTCCATCACAAGAGATAGAGTTTGTTTCCAGTGAAATCTCTAACTCTATATGTACATACATAAATGACATAACAATAGACATATGGTGCGTTAGTGTATTAGTGAAGGAATTTATTGAACACAAACAGACAGCTATTATAATACATAACCATGTATAGGCACACATAATGAAAGACCAAGACAAAAACAGAAAAGTGCAAAAAATTGCAAAGTAAATCTAAAGTGTAGAGAGTGTCTGACCTAAAGTGCAGCTCTATAAGCTGACGCTAGTGATGTTCCAGAACTTCTGTAACGCATATATAATTTTTATGAACTAAAGCATTTGTTTTGATAAATTAATGTCGAGCTTTTTCACAAGTGTTCAAGATAGCCTGACCTTACATTACCAAATATAACCCAACAGCCCGTACGTATTGCGATTATATAAGTCAATTTTCGGTAAAGTTTGATTTACAAGTCGGTTGAGTGTCAATGTATATTAATAGCATGGACTCATACATTATTTGTCTGTTGGTTACTGGTTTTGATGCCAGATTTTGGGATGCTTATGCAAGTAAATATTGCGCCAGAGGTCTTATTAGGAACAAATTCTCTAACACAAGGGATGGAGTTGTTTGTCTCCGTTTACTCTTCCCAGATTTTATTTAATAGCTTTTGCTGCTGTTGAGATATACTGTGTATGATTGATTGATTGATTTTGAGATGCTCATAGGATAATAGTGTTTTAACTTCTGCCTAAATTAAGGAAGAAGATTTATAGTCAACCAATTATCCTCTGTGTTTGCTTTTTAGGTGGTTGTCTTTCGGAATGCTAATTAAACATTCTTGAGAAATCGCGTCTTTCGTCCTAATTTTCACCGAGTAAAAGAAAATGACATTATTACTTCGACGAGCAGATTATATTAACACTTCAAGTAATTATATTCGTTTTTATCAATTTCTATTATTAAATCAATAATTATTAAGGTTAATGTGGATGTCTAACTATGAGGTGCGAATATCATAGTTATCGGAACTCGGTGCAAGATAATGACTAGCACATTGTTTATTTAATAAAGTTTCCGTTTGGGATTCATTCAAACGGATCAGTTCCGCTGTAGCACTGGCAATCTTAACTATGAAAGATCCGGGTTCGACCCCCGGCAGCGGAAATTCTTTTTTGCGTTTTGTTTTAATAAAATTTAACACCTTTACACGATTTCTCAAGATTGTAAACTTTATAGAACAAACTTTATTGTTGATAGAACCGTTCGGCTATGTTAAAGTTTGCCGTAAGAGAAAAAAATGACTAAGCTGTGAAGACCAAAATTTGTAACTCTTCCAATTTTACTGTGCACTTCAAACTAGAATTGTACACAGACTTCTGTTTTGACCATTTGGTACAGATCCTGAAATCCTCCCTACCTTAAAGCTATCAACTTTATCTGAACCCTTGGTAGGCAAATCCTTTTTCTAAGCTAAATCACAAAAGAAATAAAAAAAAAAAACTTGCAAGATTGCAACAATGGCTAGCTTCTCAAGCATGCCTTCACCATCAACACAGACTACGCCTGTGCATCAGTCTAAGCATCAATCATGCTAGCCCAAACTGCATTGAATCAGCTGGTGCCTCGCCCAGTGCAGCAATACTCTTTTCTGTCATCAGGTACTACTTTAATCCTAGGTCTCCAAGACTTGATCTGATCATTGCGGAAAAATGATGGGATTCCTTGCAATGAAATATATAATGCTGCCGAAGTGTACCTTTATTCCAAGATGGGTTCCAGCATTCAGTGCCTTAAGGTCAGCAAACGCCCCAAAGAACCAAGCTTTCAATTGAAATTTGCTCAGTGTGAAAAGATTGTTGATTTCTATGATGATATTGAGATTACTTGAGGTTCAATTGTGAGGATATGAAAAAGGGGAATCCAAGATGCCTGATTATGATTCAGGGGCTATTTTTTCAGAGTTTTAGACCAGATTCTTTGAACTTCTGAAATCTTGCAATGGATAAAAGCATGAAGCAAGCCATCATTGATGAATTGGATATGTTCTTACGAAGGAAAGAGTTTTATAGAAAACTTGGTAAAGCTTGGAAAAGAGGGTACTTGTTGTATGGGCCTCCAGGGACAGGGATATCAAGCTTGATAGCTGCTATGGCTAATTATCTCTATGTTTGATGTTTATGATTTGGAGCTTAGAACCATCAAAAGGGACTCTGATTTGAGGAGATTGCTGCTCAAGACTGCAAATGGATCCATCTTGGTCATTGAAGACATTGAAGACATTTGAGGGATTCTTTAGAAACTGTTATATTATTGTAGCATGTGGTGATTCTTATTTTTCTGCACATCTTCGACGAATTGTCCAACTGAAAATTTTGTGCCTGGTTTGCAGCACTTCACTCTGTCAGGGGTATTGAACTAATTCATTGATGGCGCTGATAGATCTTTTTAACAAGTTTGTGAATACAAGTAAGATGTCTAGCCGGTGGAAAAAAACTTTAGTAACTTTATATAAAAGTGAAGGAGATATATAAGATTGTGCAAATTATAAAAGAATTGAGTTAATGAGCCACACAATAAAGTGGAAAGTGTTTGAGAAAAGACTTCGCAAAGAGACTAGCATGTCTGAAAATCAATATAGACTTATGTCGAGAAATTGAACAATGGAGGCTACTCATATCTTGAAAAGATTAATAGAGTGACATCAAGCGAAGACGCATGATTTGCATATATTTTTCATTGACTTGGAAAAGACATATGATAAAGTCCTACATGAGATCCTTCAGAGAGTGCTTGAAAGAAAGGTGTTATAATAGCATACATACAAATTATTAAAGACATGTATGATAATGCAATGACAAGCGTAAAGACTCCATAAGGACTACGCCTAGGGTTCCCTATTACAGTGGGTTTACATCAAGTATCAGCATTAAGTCCGTACGTTTTTGCTTTAGCTTATGAACTCACTCGACAAATTCAAGATAGAGTTCCGTAAAACATGTTATTTATAGATAATATTGTGCTACTGGATGAGACTAGTGAAGGAATTAATGTTAATCTGGAATATTGACGGAAGATGCTAGAAGAAAAGTACTTAAAAAAAAGTTAAAAGAAGATAAAATATATGAAATTTGATTTTAGCAACAAAATAATGACATCGAGATCTTGTGTGAAACTGAGAGACCGAGATACTCACCTAAGTGAGAGTGTAGACATTTAGGATCCATACTATGGAAAGATGAATGAGTTGACAAAGATGTGAATCACAGGATGCAGGCGGGATAGTTAAAATGAAGAAATAAGTCCGATCTTCTATATGATGGGAAAGTACATTTAAAGCTTAAAGGAAAGTTTATATGGTGACAATAAGAACCGCACTACTGTACAAGTCTGAATGCCGAGTAGTCAATTATGACAATGGACAAAAGATGCAGGTGACAGAAATAAGAATATTATGATAGATATATGGGCATACAGGATCTTTTGATTCTAGACATTGACAATAAGTCTATCACTAATCCCTTTCACAATATAATAAGTAGTGCATGTATGACATAGATGTAAGGTCAAAGTATCATGAAAAGTACCATGAATGGACCATAAAATATTGAGAGCATAAGATTTTAGCGCTAGATAGTCCAGTTAATCTGGTCCCAAGAATAAATGGTCTATCTCTATCCTTTCATAATATAATGAGTTGTTATATAATGTGATGAGTTATGTATAACATACTTGTAGGGCTCTATCACAGTAAAAAAGGACCAAGAATGGACCACAAAATATAGGAACCAGAAGATTTTAAGTGCTTGATGGCTATCAGATTCTCTAGTCTTCAAAATTTATAACACATCTATAGTCCTTCTGAAAATGTAATGGGTTCTACAGTGGAGTCGTAAGAGCCATTGCATTATCTTGGGACCATGAAAGCACTACAACATGGGAATGAACCTAGAGCTCCTTATAATATATATGTCATCCAATGCATAATCATTTTACATGTGCAATTAGCTCAGCTTACACAAAATATTTCAAAGAAACAAAGAGAACCATAGGTCTCCCTCTTTTTCCCAGTTGCATTTCGACTAATAATAGAAGATCATGGAGAAAGGTAAACATTTAGGCTTAGTGAGAATCCCTCTTTCTAGTTTTTTAGAGTTTTCATATATTGCACAACCAGTTCAAGCAAAATTTACTAACTTTTTTTTTTGCTATTTTGATAACGTAAGTGGTTTCTGTTTCCTTCATTTTACTGTTTATGCCAATTTTCATTGACTTAGTTTTAGAGCCAGTTTCTAACTGGGAATATTGTTTGGATTCAAATAACTACGGTAAGGTCATTCTACTACACAATATGGCTGGCTTGCCCTTTTCTTATTTGGTGGGGATAGCCTAATAAAATGTCATCGGGAAACAACCTATGTTGTTTCTAATACGTGGGTATGGTTGCGTACATCTGACTCTCCATACCCCGACATAGGCGGGAGTCTCTAAGACAATGAGGTAATGTTATTGTTGTTGTTGTTGTTGCCTAATAAAATGACTTAATTTTTTCATCGGTTGTATCCACCTTCTGCTGGATGTGTTTGCTTGCACTAGGAACAAATGTCAACATGGACAAAGAAAAAGGAATTGCCTTCACAAATGACGGAGACGATATGGACGATCAAGAGATAAACATGCTAGAAGAGTAAGATTTCTATTCCTCAATAATTCCCAGTCTCAAATTTCTTTAGTTCCCACCATGTCCTTGCTTACGTTTTCCGTTGAGGATGTCTTATTTGTTTATTAATTGTCTGTTGGAATCAACCTGGTTAATGATAGGTTAAATTTTTTTTTCATTTTGTTCTTATGTGATCGGGTTTCTTGCAAGGGATAAGGTTTTGTATAACATATGATAAATTTCACCTGCTGTTGTATATTCAAGAGTTAATGAAAAAAGTGCATGGCAAAGTGAAACTATTAAAGGAATGGCTAGAATTAGGGTATCTGTACAAAGGAATTCCAAAGATAAAAGTGTTGAGCATCAATATCTATAAAAAAACACAACGTGGAAACAGGAATAGGGTTAACAAGTTAATAAGAGAATGGAGATCCGCCCTTGAAACAACTGGTAAGGTTGATGTTTTGGGTTTGTGCCGCGAAAACAGCCTCTTGCACAAAGTGTAGGGTCCGATCGCGAAGCGATCCGGCTCATTCCGGGACCCTAATTAAGCAAACACAGAAGCCTAGTGCATTGGCAACAACTTTTTTTAGTTAATAAGAGAATGATAGAAAAAAGCAATGAATGTATTTATGACACTAGAATTAGACTATGTCTAAGGACTTGTTTTCCGAGAATTTTACCATACCTTTAAATGTCTAAAATATATATGAATCCCGAGACCTTAATAGATCATGGAATTTGACATGACTATTATTTAGATGCTGAATGTTTACCGTGATTTTGTGTCTCTCACTCTATTTAATTCATTGCGTTTTTATTATATGATCCTGTAGGTATTTTAAGAGCTGTCCACATCCCAATATAAGTCAGAGAAAAAAGTTAAGCATGGAATTAGGTTTGGATCCTGACGACATTAAACTGTGGTTTCAGAATAAGAGGTCCGAGCTAAAGGTAAGCTATCTGTCAAATTTCAACAGTCTTTTTCTGTAATTTGTAGAATTGATTTCTGCATTTACCATATGATACTCATATGGGATTTCGTACACACGTAGATTCTTGATTCTCTTCCTCAATCTGCATGACATTAAAGAGGAAATTGATTACCATAAAAAGAAATACTAGTATTTTGCGTAGTGATTCTCACTTGTGTAG
Source organism: Eustoma russellianum (assembly GCA_036186865.1). NCBI lineage: Eukaryota > Viridiplantae > Streptophyta > Magnoliopsida > Gentianales > Gentianaceae > Eustoma > Eustoma russellianum. The sequence goes on along the minus strand of AP025055.1, from coordinate 1,503,049 downwards.
TTGACATATAAATTTTATGAACAACAACATTACCTAATTGCCTTAGAGGCTCCCGTCTATATATAGCGAGGTATCGGAGTCGGATGTACATGGGTGAATGAAGACTTCATATATACCTTCTCTTTTAAATTGTGTTTTTCATGTCATGTGATGCATAGGTTGAGAAAGAAAGAGTTAGCAATATAGCTCTGAAAGCTGAAAATCAGGAATTGGCAGAAGCCCTTAAGAGTGTCAAATGTGAAGCATGCAGGATGCAGGGCCTTAGGGAGGAAAACGCTTCATTGAAAAATGAGGTACTTGCATTGTTTTTCTCATTCTCGTACTTAATCCTGCTGCTGGAGAATTAGAAGGTAATTTCTTTTTGTGGTGACAGTTCATCGCTATTGACTGTATTTAGCAGCGCTGATGTCAATTTCTTTTGCAGATTGAGCGCGTAAAATGTATGATAAATGATTATATGAAAGAACAAAAGGATGAAGCAATTAGCAGGTCAGATGTTAGCCATTCAGCAGCAGAAGCAGCAGCGAAGCCAGACGAAGGCGAAGCTTCCAAGCGGAAGGATGAAACCAGCTAATCAAGACTCATTATAAGCTGGAAAAGTAGTTACATTTGTTGAGAGTTTGTTAAGAAAGGCAATTAGAGCAAGCTTATATAAGATCAATAACAAAAAAAGAAACTTAACAAGTGAAGAAACACTTTGACTTATTTTGATCTTTTGATGTACTTATTCACAAGGTTCCTTTACTTAGTTCCTAGTTATTTTGTTCCTAAAGGATAGCGCGATTTTTGGATCTTCTTACGATACGCACATGGACATGGGCCTTATTCTGCACCAATACCTTGTCTTATTTCATTTAAATCAGCTGTTCAATGCTGATTTCTATATCACATGCCGAGTCACAGTTTGCAAGCTTTCCTACGGCAAAAGAACAGAACCAAGCATGATTAGGTTTTTGTAGGAGTTTCAAGATCTGTCTATTGATACATATGACAGCAGTATAAGTTGTCTGAAATTCCTGAGACCAAGAATTAAACAGCAGTATAAGTTCATTATATTCTAAAGGGAAAATTACTGATTGCCTCCATATTGTATCTGATAGCAAGCTCTTTACTTTGCTAGCGAATTGGTGTAGCTTGATGTATCTACTTATAAATTAAGGTACATGCCAGCTAAATTAAACAAGGAACTAAATTCCTACACATAAAAGAAGAGTTTGAAACAGGTAAAAGAAGCATTGTTTGTGTTACTGTAACATATTTTTACTGACTTTATAGCACATAATAGAGAGCTGAAAAGAAAATATAAATGCTGTTTGGCCAATTAAAAAAGGGAATTAAATACCCCAACAGAAAACATCCAGAAAAGTAAAAGTTTATATTGTGAAGTATCAGTTGATCGACATAGTTTAACGCAATTTTTATTATAGGTCATTAAGAAACAACTTCTGTGTGTTTCTAACACATGAGTATAATTGTGTAAATCCGGCCCATATACCGTACCATAGACGGAAGCCTCAAAAGCAATAGTAATGTTGTTGTTTATCTATCTTTGTGTCTATATGCACACGTATGTATTTGTGTATATTTGGGGGGAAAAATAAGACAGACAAACGCTCACATATATTTATTATATAACATAAACATATACAAGCATGCATTTGCACATGGACATGCTCATACAAGCATATATGCATATGTGTGTAAATATGTATGCATCTGTATAAGAATCTTGGGATTAGCTGGTACTACTGGTTCAATGTTCAGCCCTAATAAAAACCCTATTTTCCAATGCGCAAATAAAGATTTAAGACGAACAAGTAATCTATGAGCTATAAATTTTTACCAAAATGGTCAAAAACTTCCTTAAATACGTAATAGCTATTCCTACAAATAAAGAAGTGCTTTTAGTTCAATCAACATGGCCAAAGAAATATTAATGCACTTCCATCACGAAACGATATTTATTTTTATTAAATTTTCTCTTTTTATTATTTTTTTTTGTATAAATTGGAGAATAGTTGCAAACTCGAATTCTTGTAACAGGGGATCTTGAGTTTTCTCTTTATTTGTGGTAATCTAATATCATTTTACTTGGAGTTAAGAGAAAATAAAAATATTATGCACTTAAACATGCAAAGCTTACGAATGTTGTGGTAATAAAAAAGTTTGAGAAATGGCTTCACTCCGGTGTTCTATCGCCACACCTTTGTAGCATAAAATACCACCAATTCTTCACTTGGCTGCCTTGCCTCCAATTCACCTTAATTCACCTTCAATTACCCCGTTCAAAAAGCCAGGAGACGGGAAAAAAACACTCATAACAACAACATTATTCTTTTGCCTTAGATGCTTTCGCATATGGCGAGGTATAGAGATCGGATGTACGCAAACATACACATGTGTTAGAAACACATAGAGGTATTTTCCAATGACCGATAATGAAAATTGCATTAAGCTGTGTTGATCAACTAATACTTCAGAATATAAAAAATGCAGCCAATTTAGTAAGTCGTTAAACTTTATTCCATCATATTCTAAAGTTAAAGACGATTATGTCATTAATCCATTGGAAATAGAAACTAGCCAAAAACACTCCAAAACATAAATAGAAATAAAAATACTAAAAGGGATGAAAATAGGCTCAAACCAACACAAAATACCTATACTAATATGAACCTGTCAGTTGTGGCAATCAAAAAGATTTGAGAAATGGCTTAATTTGGTAATAGAATAATAGGAGTTAAAGCTTTGAACAGAAAACATCCAATAGAGTCAAAGTTTAGTTTAAGTTCCCCACTGTAACTGCCACCATGCTCTATATGTTCCTTTCTGTATTTTTGTCGTACATTTTATTATTTTGTACATTATGATCTAGAAACATATGCATTAAATTTTCACCTACTAATATAACCAAATGAACCAAGAGCTCTCTATTTATACTGCCTCCAAGGTATAATCATTCTATGTATGCAATTAACTAAGTTTACTCAAAGTAGTTCATTGAAGCAGGTCGAAGCATCCTTTCCCAATCTCCCTTTTCTTTCTGTTGGATTTTAACTAAGAACAGAAAATCACGGAGAAAGTTAATATAAGAATCTCTCTGTTTTTTTTTTGTCCGTGGTTTTTAGAGTTGAATGTGTTGGAGACAATCAATCCTGTACCAAGACGCAGTCGTTCAATGTGTGCATATGAACAATACAAAAATAATCAAACCCGGGACGAGTCGAGGACTCTGTCCTTAAAACGTATTGCTCCGGTATATTGTGCCCAACCGGTGTGAGCAATCGTCTCCCAGGATACAACGGGTACCTGTTCAGTTGAGCGGCACTGCTGAACTTGAACTACTTCGAACCTTCGAATGTCCTGACTTCTCCCAGACGTGATGCAAGCCTCGAATGCTATGAATGCAGAATGCTATGAAATGCTAGAGCAAGGTGTGTGAATAAATGCACCCTTAGCCCTCTTTATATAGGGAAGTCGGTTGGAGAACAAGGTACCGTGACCGTTGGATCAAAACCGAAGTTTGATTTAGGCCGTTAGATGAAAACCTCCTATCTAGATTAGGAAGGTTTAATCTCAGCCTTTGGATTGAAGATAGATTAGCAGGTTTAAACCTGGAGCGTTAGATGAAAAACACATTCGGTTGGGGTGGTTATGACAGTTTAAATCTCGGCCGTTAGATTAAAACTGCCTTCCCTGCCACCGTTAGATCAAACCAGATTGATCTTATCTTATATCGAAGGATACCGTTTGAATCAGATTTAAACAACTATTCGATTTAAACCATAACCGAACGCCTTATCAAACTTAACCGCGTTTTGTTTAAACGTAACCGTGCAACTGCGTTTTCCATCCACTTTGAGAATTAATTTTTTATTCACCCATTTTAATTTCTCCAACAGAATGTTCATAGACCAGGAAGAAAAGTAAGAGTATACTATTAGAGGTTGAGTGATTTTCATTTTCATTATTATGAAGATTGGGGTTTCTTTGCGTGATACAAGGTCTCGTAACGTCATTTGTATGGTTACAATTTTAACAATTCAAAGAAGATTGACGTATGCCCTAGTAAAAGCTTTTTTTGGAATATATTTGATAGGATTGATTGGTTAAAAGAAGATTGACATATGATAGTTTTCATCGAGGCATTCAGATTTCCTAGTTGATGAAAATGCTTTAAATTTTTTTTGTAGTCTTTCATAAAAACATGCATAATTTTTTCTATTCTATTCATCTTCTGGTATTAAACACTTTAAACAGATAAGTTCAATTTTTCTCTTGTAGAATAAAAGAAAAGAAGAAGTTGTTGTATCATGAGAGTCGTTTGTTGTTTAATCTATCTTGTTCAATGATAGAGGCAATTTCGTTTTAAATATATTGTGACACTTGCTTATCATACTCTTGTAATTTTTTTTATATAATCTAGAGTTTACACAAAAGAAATCTCATCTTTTTGAGATTTACATCTTTGATGTTCTTTTCTATTTTCTTTAGACTTCTATTTGTATTGGTGCTTTATATCTTCTTTATCTCCAAACCCAAAATTTTCCAACACACAAAATTTCTTGGAATCTTTGCGGACTTCAGAAATTAATCACTTGTTGTTTGCTGATCAGAGTTAATCTCTTTCCATGGGTATTTTCCTCGAATCAAGTCCAAAGCTACACAAAGTTGTATACAAACAGAAATTATCCATTCCAGGTAATAGAAGTCAACGAAACCCAATTTTACCTAAAAATATGTACAAAATATGATTTATCTCGAACCAAATCATTAATAGATTAAGTGAACAAGTTGAACCAATTCTCATTGCCATATTCAAACGTACACAAAATATCAAATCGAAGAATATCTCCTTTTTATTAAAATAAACTGACAAAAAAAATTAAATAATTATTTAAAAATATTCAACGTCTATTGTTGTTATCCTTACGGTCTTACTCTTACTTGCGGCCTTAGCTGCCGCCTGCAGCCACAAGCCTGCAATCAATTTTCTTCCAATTCCAATTGGATTTTCTCTTTGGATTATACAATAGGAGCACTGATCTTGCAGTCCATATCATCACCTTCATCGTTCTCTACAAGTGCATTGAGCGGATGAAAGAGATGTGAGAGGACATTCAAAACCACAAATCTTAAGGAATTAAGTTATTTGTGCATACATTCTCTTCTCCTAAATCGACATAACCATCAAAGCTTCATCCTGTAGAAATGCATGAAAGAAATAAAAAACAAATTTTGCACAACATTGGGCTAGAGCACGTCTATTTCCACATTAAGAATCGCGGGCCATTATTGATTTTTAGGTGAGTTCTCACAATGATTTATTCAATCAAAAGATTGATGTCTTGCCCAAAAGTTGACTTGAGAGAGTAGGGCATCAAGGTACGAGCTGCGAACCCATTAACCCGAAACACGACTCACAAACCTCAAAAGTTCAAGTTCATGTCTAGAAGTCTGATTTGCTAATAAAACAAGTCATGTTTAAGTTGACATATTGAAACCTGCTAACCCGTCATATATACAACCCATTTACTATCCCTATGAAACATTGAGAGAAAAGTATAAAGCTGTACTTAACGTAATAATCCTTACAATATGTGTGTATGTGCGTACATATGTATAAAGTTGTGCACATATACATGTGTGTGTATATATATATATACACACATACATACAATGCATACATATACATACATACATATATAAATACACACACTCATATATATGTATTTATACACATAAATCTACATCCATATATATGTGTGTGTATACATATCTAATTATGATGTCACCGGACCAGTAAACTGTGAACTATTAACGTTTACTGTTTATTTATCGCTCGGTCATTAAAACATTGGTTTCAAGCATTAAAAAAATCCTTCTTATATTTACCAAATCTTTAAATCTTTCTATGCACTCATGTGTACAGAGTAATCTTTAAACTCTTTTCTCATATTTTAGACATAACCAATGCCCCCATCGTTAAAAATAGCTTACATACCAAAAAAAAAAAAAAAAAAATCTTTGAGGCTTTGAATATGTGACATTCTTCCCTTCTCTATGCTGAGTTCAGCAGGGGTAGAGTTGGGTGTGCGGGCCGGCAATAGAGATAGAAAACCCCGGTTGTTGGCCCCACACTTCCCCCCCCCAGGTGCCCCTAACTGAACTTCTGCATATGGCATACAATAATTTTAATTATTTAAATTACGTCCAACGAAAGTAGTTGCCGCATAGAATAGTTTTTGATGTACCTAAATACTACGTACAAAACCATAGAACCCAAGTTTTTGAGTGACGTAAGAATCCCTATTCATTAGTTTGTGATACTTGATATTGTCACCATTATTTAATTTAATTTTATATTCTTAATAAGTTTCTTCCGTTCAAACTCCAGTCACACAGAGAAAAGTTCATCAATCTTAAATAACGGAAAATTATTCACACTTTCAATGTGTATTATATCACGAATCTAGAAAGATATTCTATGTTTTCTATCTGGAAAACATAT
>AP025055.1:1386754-1496438 GCA_036186865.1 Eustoma russellianum | reverse complement strand
CACGGAACTCAAACATTTGAAATAAGCAAATGATAAAGGTAGTTTTAATCATAGGTTTGGAAGCAAGTTTGGACATATCAAGAGGAGACAAACAACAGTTTTCGTTAAATCAGTTGAAAGTTCATTGTAGACGAAAAAAGAGTAAAGTCAGATCCAAACTGACTTGGAATAGACGGAATATGTATGACCTACTAGGTTTGCATCTCTTTGAGTACATGGTCTAGGATAGGATTTCATGGAGACATAAGATTAAGGTTAACGAGGTTTAGGCAGTATATAACTTAGATTATAATTAGGGGCTTAGATAGTTTCTATACTTTAGATAACTTTGTACTTTTTTATATTTGTTTTTGTCTTTTATTATTTGTCTACTAAGTACATATAGAGCCGGAGAATCGTTGGAAGCAAACTCTATATCATTTGGGATGGATGTATTATTTGTCTGCTTCTAAACTTCCTTAGAATCTAGCGATAGCTTTTGATGTCGTTAGAAAATACTGGGTATGTGTGTTGTGTTATAATCATAGGTTTATTTTAGCTGTCTAAACTCTCTTTCCAATTTCCCTGTATTTATGTTAAAATGATAGTCCATCAGGAAAATTAATTAAAATGTCAACTTCGACATAAGACAAAAAAATAGCATAGAGTTAGAACATCAAAACTACGAGTGTTTAGCGAAACGAACTATTTACGAACCGTTCGAATTTGATTCGTACATAATTCGAGTTTGTTTGTTAATTTAGTTAAACAAGCCAAGTTTGAATACCTAATTAGATTTGTTTACTAAAACGAGTCGTACTGATTATGAATTGTTCGGCTTGTTTAAAAAATTACGGCGTTTTCGAGCCGAAGTCAAACAAATTTTGAAACTCGTTATAGCAAACGAGCCAAGTCGAACCGTTTGTTAAACTAAACAAATCCAAATTCAAAAACATAATATTTGGTTTAGTTCGACTCGTTAACACCCTAACCAAAACTAAGTCTACAAATCGTGAAGATCGTGCTTAAATTTAAGTCTGAAACTTCATAAAAATAGCCGACTTGGTAAAAACAATACACGAATCAGCTGGAATCATTCACCCTCCATAAGAGCCATCTTTGTTTTTTTTCTTTCTTTTACGAGATGGGGAACTATATCTACAAATAATTAGGGAGGGAACAACTACATACAACAACATTACTTTATTGTCTTATTGTCTTAGGCTTCCGTCTATGGTGGGATATAGGAGGTCGAATGTACGTAATCATACACATGTGTTAAAAACACATAGAGTTTATTTCCCGATGACCCATAATAATGCGTCAAGCTATGTCGATTAACTGCTAATTCACAATATTTTATAACTTAAGTTATAGTTCATGTATAGCATTTGCAATTTCCTTTTAATTATAAGATAATCAAACAATTTTAGACCTGATTATGAGCAGAGCGTGAAAAAGGGGATCGATCCCTCTAAAAAGAAGATCCTAGGATTATGAATGAACCAAGACGTTCGGTTGTTCGGCTCGTTTGACTCGAGATCGAGCTCGAGCTCGGCTCGGATAAAAGGTTAATAAACAGAGCTTGAACACCTTTTTTCTGTTCGAACTCGGTAAATGGCACCGTTCGTTTAAGACGTTCGGCTCGTTAATGTTGTTCGTCAGTTAAACGAACCAATCTTGAACACTTAAATATGTTCGTTTAAATAAACGAACAAGCTCGGCTCGTTTAGTAAATTAAATGAACCGAACTTGAACAATCTAATGCTCGGCTCGTTCGGCTCGTTTACAGAACCCCTTCGTTTAACAAAGTAGCTAATATCACCTTTAAAATTAAAAAAAAATCAAAGACAGAACAGCTAATCTTATCTTTATGCTTTCAAACAAGAATATGTGTAGCTTTGCTCCGAAGAGATCGGTGCCAAGATATGGCAACTGATTATAATAATTTAAAGGGACTATATCTTCTTGATTGCCTTGTTTAACAGGGGAGGGAGGGGTATGGGTCATCAGAAAACAACTCATGTGTATTTTTAACACATGAATATGTTTGCATACATTCGATCCTCCATACCGATCATAAACAAGAGCCTCTAAGACAATCGGATAATGTTGTTGTTTTATACATTATTAAAAGGAGCAACGGCTTAACATGTGTTTCTAACACATGAGTATGATTGCATACATCCGATCTCCCATACTCCATCATAGACAAGAGCCTCTAAGACAGTCGGGTAATTTTGTTGTTTTATACATTATTAAAAGGAGCAACTACTTAACATGGTAGTAACACTTAATCATTGGTCGATCATAATGAAAACAACACTAGTAAATGTCGAATCTTTGGAGAGTTTTGTAATTAAATACTAAATTTACAATACATCGTTCTTTCTATATTACCCTCATTTCCAATTGAGTCAATGATATACTCTTTTTTTGACTTTAGAATATAATAAAATAAAACAAAATAGAACAAGAAGCATACTCATTATAACCCAACGACAACAAACGCTGCCGCCAGGGTCTGAGAAGTGTAAGAGACAGGCAAACGATACATCCATCCCAAGAGATACAGAGTTTGCAATGGAATAAAACAAAATGACTCGCTAAATTGGTTGCGTCCTTATATGGTGAAGTAACAGTTGATCGATACAGCTTGACGTCCATTATGGATCATCAAGAAATAACTTGTGTTTCTAACACATAGGTATGGTTGCATACATCTGACCTCTCATACCCCGCCATAGACGGAAGCCTCTACGGCAAGATGGGGTAATGTTGTTGGTGTTGTTAAAGGAAAGACAGCTAACAATCAGTTTAAACTGAACTCTTTGTAGAGTGCATACCTCACCTTTCTTGTGAGGATGAGATCAAATGCCAAACTGATCCCTCATGAACACCTTCATAAGGTGTAAAACCACACACATTACACCTCCAGTGCGTCCTTTTTGTCCATGGAACACCCTAGTTTATATCTTAGAAAGGGTTTGGGATGGATCAATTTCCTGCATGGCTAAGAATTTAGATGAAATATCCAGCACCTAAACAAAGGAGAGGGGGGGGGGGGGTGTTGCATTTCCAGTCCTGACTTTTCTGCATTCAGGACAGAAATTGTCAAGTGAAGAAGGTGGAACGTACTTTGTCTGATGCACTAAAAGACATTGGATTAGATTCTGATAAACAACAGGAGCAACGTGAAATACACTCCTTAATTCATACTTATAACCAAGTCAAAAAGATGATGAGCATATGACAAAATAACTAAGCTCACCTAAAACAATAACAACACCATATATCCAATATATCTCAACAGCAAAAGCTATTGCTAGGGTCTTGGGAGTATGAGTGGCAAGTAAACAATACCTCCATCTCAAAGGATAGAGAGTTTGCTTCCAGCGAGACCCCTACTGGAAGAGTAATATTACATGTCAGTCACACAATAATATTAGCTTAAGCTCACCTCTTAAGCTAATATTCTATCACATGTCAGTCGCACAATGACCCAACACTGCCATTTTCCTCATTCCTCTCATCTGCGATATCAACCGACACGTCTGGGCCAGGAGGAATCTTTGCCGGATAATCAGTTACTGATACACCTGAACCTATCATGCTGATGAACCATGGAAATTTATAAATCAGTTGCCACCCAAACAGAGAAGTAAAAGCTGGGAACAGGATGAAACTTGGTGAAGAGTTTTACCTTCTATCCACAAGAACCATGGAACGAAGCTCACAGTTAGCAAAGCTGGCATGCGTAAAACAATAAGTTTCCTCCTCATTTACATCAAATCATACAACCCGAACCTAAACCGGAGACAACTGATGCAAGTATGCAACACTTCCTAAATAATTTATGGCTACCAGATTTACTAAACGCTTATTAGAAATCAAGAATGCACAAATTTACTTGGACATATGTTACATCTAGCCCTTCAGAGTTTTAAGTTTCACTACTGGATCTGCCCCGTGTACTACTTCGTATTTGTCAAAATAACTACTTCCTCACCTGAAGGGTCAGATATCACATATGATTCATACACCAGTAAGAAGATTGCTCTTTTTTTAATTTACTTTTTTCTCCCCAGGACATAAGCGATACTCTTCTATACAAATATTATTTTCGTTTCCTAGCATCCCCCATCCCCACCCTTCTTTTTTACTCACAGGAAAAAGAAAGAGAAGTTTAACATCTGAAAAGCAACCATTTGATGCACTCAATCATGTGAACACATTGAGAAAATTGTAGGAACAAGATTCAACCAGAAAGATGACAAAAGGAACGTGGTGATCCAATAAGCAAATTTTAAAACAGTCATTTTGGATCCTTGGCCATCTTTTGGGTAGAAGTGAAGCCCTGATTCCTATGAAGGAAGGAACCACAGGATGCAGAATTGGATGGAGCAGTATGGTCTAACTAGTAACAGAAGAAACATAATTCCTTTTGAACTTACTGTTTTGAGATTCCTTCTTCACCATAGGATGGCACTCACTGCCAAAAGCAGCCAGTGTATGAAACAAGAAACCACTATGAGTGACAATAGCAATCTCCTCCTCTTTTCGGGTAAATAACCTGTATGAGTTGTATCATGATTAGAAGATGGAAAATTTGAGATACTGAAGAAATAGCTAAAATTTCAAGATGAAAAGGATTACTATAGATGCGTAACGACTGGAGATATAAAACAAAGGAACTTTTCTTCCATTCCCCCCCCCCCCAATACATACATGTTTAGAAGTAAATAAATAATAAATCACTATAAAATAAAGGGAATCAAGAATTCATTTGCATTGGCTTGACATATATGATTAGTGTAGGCATCCGAGGGAAGAATAACCATCCAATTTACACATGGAAGAATTAGAAATCTAAAGTTAGGGGAAAAAAAAACAAAAGTAATTACCATTTCATGAAATTAATTCCGCGAGCAGTTAGATCTTCCTTTGTCTCCCTCACATCCGCCTTCCATGCGGTATCCTCATTGCTTTCGATCTAAACAGAAATCAAGAATTCAACGGATGCCACAAACAAATTGTTTTCAATACATCTGGTGAATAAGAACAAACATGTTAAGAGTCAAGAAACTATACATTGCAGTTGTGCATCATAATAGAAGTTTATAGCTCTCACCAGCGAAAATCAACAGCAGGAAAAAGATATTGATAGTCACTGATGCTTCTCCTCCTGTCACAAGGATGGACACCCTACATTCACAGTTTAAAACAAATCAAGCAGACATGAAAGATGAGCCATAAACAACATTTAACTGATATCAGTTTTGACATATATGCTCCCACTAAAGAATGAAGCTCATAAAGCCACTTGGCAAAAAAAAAAAATAAACAGAAAGAGAAAAACAAGCCAATCGTAGCAAAACAGAAGCAAAATGAGCAAAAGCATGCACCATGAAAGCGTCTAGTAAGGTTTTGAATGCAAACTAACAAAATATAAATAAACAAGGTTTTCACTGTTCAGTGAATGCACTCAAGCCACCAATCCTTCACAAGAAAGATAAAAGAATATCCAGGGAGAAAAGCATCGTGTTTATCTGCAAGCCAATACCCTCAGCACGTTCCATGTATACGACTCAGGCTTGTGTATTTACATGAAGCATGAAAACGTTGACAGAAAATACATGTGAAAGTGCAGAATCATTCCAAGGACGTACCAAGTGCTCCCGACAAAGTTCTTGTGCAACAATAGGTGGACAATCAAGACTTGAAATTGCACCACGACCGCTATTCCCAGCATGTGCCACCATAAGTGGCAGAATGTCAATTCTATCTGTATAGCCATCACCGCCGAACACCCCAATAGCTGTCTGCATAGTCCTGTAGTCTCATAAGGAAATCATCACACAAGGTGCAAAAGCGTTAGAGGTGCATCAGACTCATTCATCCAGGTATCACAAGGATAAAAGAAATGTAATAACGTTCCCCAAGAACAGCCAAATGAACAAGAGCCCAACTCTGTTCATCAGTTTGTAATCAACCCTTACGCAGAGCAGATACAAGTACCTCATAAGTTGTCCCCTTTTCTTATGCCCCATAATTTCAGAGCAAATATAAGAAAAATAAATTACCATACTGTAGCCAAACTTATGACTAAGAGTTGTACTTCAGGAAATAGTAGTTTGCAGGACAGAAGTAGCAAAAAGACTATGCACCTTCAGGTTGGATTCCCCTCTTTCATTATTAACAGTTCTTTACATTCCGATAGAAGGATTCTCAATAAAATACAGTCTTGCCCATTACTCTTAAGCCAAAGAATTGTGTAGCCCCACAAAGAAATATGATAAGTCAGGCACCTCATTAAGGGAGATGTCACTACTAAATCAATCCTCTTGAAAAGCCCGCTGTCACGTACATGCTTACGTAAATTATCAACCTGTTACCAGAGTAAAAAATATATTCTTTTGCATAAGCTTTTGAATGGACATTCTTCGAGACTAAATGACATAAAGATAGAACAGATTTATTTACTTTGACAAGAGAAAAGCAGTTTCGTTCACCTGTTGCCAACCAAGTGGGGTAAGATGTGCGTCAAAATAATCAGGGGACATAAGAGCTTTATAATTTTTGTCTCCTTCAACGTTGTGAATTCCTTGAGCATGTCTTACCTGGAGTCATAGTTTGGCAGGACCAATAAATTTTCCAAATCATACACCCGGTTGCCCCCTTTAAAGCAGGAAACCATTCTCCACAGAACTTAAAGCAACACTGATCATTACTTATAGGAGTGATGTAATACCAACCAGGTGAATTGTTTTGCAACGATGCAAAGGAAACAAACTTGGAAATCCGCTATTATCCATGTTTGCAACTGTAATGAGTAAAATAGATTTGTTAAGAATATCGGCGAACAAGAAATTGCCTAAAATATACAAACAAAAGTTTCACCCGAGCAATTCAAAGGAGAGGGAGAGATACTGGTGCAGGGTGAAGTTGCTCCCAGGAAAAGTACAAACCCGAATATGATATGTGACAGGTAGGGATCAGCATTGAATTCAAAATAACTCAAGTATATCTCCTAAACCAGTCATTCTAACCTAAACGTTTAGGCCTGCCAGATTCTATAATTTGAAGATTGACAAACTTTTGTGACTCATAAGTGAGACAGTGGGCAACAGCTAGCAACCAAGATGGCAACACTGATGGGCCAAAGTTAACAGTAAAGTCAAGAGCTTCAAAGGGAACACAACCGACATCCACTCTAATAACAAGTACGCTAACATTTTCTGCTCGTCTTCCTAGCAACAAAGTATAATAAATTGTTGATTTTCTTACACTCAGCAGCCAATAACTCCATGCTTGAATTATCCTCCCACGTTATCATATATGATAAGGGAACCGTAATCCCCCAGTTAACATGTCATTTCTAATCCAACCCCCTAAGCAATCAAGAGCTCAAACGCTTCAAACTCAGCTGCCTTTCTTCAATCTCTGACTGTATAGCTAGTGAATCACTTCACTTTTTTCTGCGTCGGCCAAATTCTACTCTGGTGATTCTAATGACCAAAGAAATTCACAAAAACGTAGTTCAGAAGTTTAAAGTTTAATAAAATTTCAAACTCTTGAGTCTAACATAATATTTCCACTCCAAACCCCTAGACATAAGAGCTGAAATGTCCAACAAACAGCTGTATTTCTTCAATCAGTGGCTCTATAACAAATAAAGCACTAATCTTTCTTCCTTTTTGTCAGTTAAAGTCTTACTCTAATAGTTCCGGATGACCACAAATTTTCAAAAAAACGTAAAAAAGTCGAGCACAATTTAAAAATTCTCCAGACGTAATGACTGACAAAGAAGTCCAGGAAAAAAAAACACGTTGCATTTCGATCCGTTCCTGTTCAACGCATAGCAAGTGCTGAAAGAGTTTTACATACCGAAGCGAGGAGTCTAGAACAGGAGGGATTTAAAATCAGTGATTGTGACTCGCACCCCAATGGCAGAGAAGAATGAAGATGTTAACAATAATTGAGCTGATTTTTGTCGCGTTTCAGCCACCTATAAGGATGAGGCTCGTGGTGGTGGTCGTGATCGTCAAGGTTCCGAAGATCCAGCCGCTCCCCGTCGCTGTCGACGGAGGTCTATCCATCTATTTAAGTGACACGAGGACATCAACCTTCCTATTATTCTAGTTTTTTTTTTATCGTAAAAGAAATTTTATTTATGCAAGATCATTTGCCAAGGCTATGGTTACATCGTTTGGAAGTTTTCCAAACCATTCAAAAAAACTATTGATGCTTAATCCCAATCTAGCTAGCAAGTGAGCTGGAGTATTCTCTTCTCTCTTAATATGGGTGAAAACTACATTATCAAAGCAACGACTCAAAGATGAAATTTCTTTAACTAATAATCCATTTAGTGAGAGATCCTCTTTTTCGGATGCTAATCTCTGTGTGGCAGCAAGGCAGTCGCTTTCCATTATAATCATAGTGAAGCCATAATTAAATGCTTGTTTAAGACCCTCTAAAATATCATTCTAGTTCAATTTCTATTTTTAAAACCTTATCTATTTCAAACGTAAGGCTCAATTAAATTGGTTCGAACAACTAGCACCAATAATCTCAATTTTACTTTGATTTGATCGAGCAGCCTAACGCATCATTATGAGTTATCAGTAAACATCTAACACATGGCTATCGTTGTATACATCCGACCTCCCGTATTCCGCCACAGGCGAAAGCTTCTAAGACAATGAGTTAATGTTGTTGTATGGTTAAATGTACAAGAAATATGGTTTGTGACATATTGGAGTTTAAATAACCTAAGAGTTTCCGACGAACAAACCAGTTAGTGATGATAAAACGTTTCATTAAAAACTTCATTAAGTTGGAATCGTTACTTGAAGATCATAATAACCAATATTGTTATCCTATCTTGTGTATGAGCGACTATGTTTCTCATTTTTTTTCTCTAAAAAGCAAAAGGATGTTTTCTAGCGTGTGTTATGAAATGAGGATAGGATCTCCTCACCCATTTTCCTTCACCTCACGCGTCACCGTATGACACGTGGCAGCAGGGGGGTGGTAAGACTAGATGAAGGTCATCCGCATCTAGCTTAATCATCTCACTCTACTGTCACGTGTCGCGCAGTCATGAATGGGGTGAGGGAATTGGGGGCGCAAAATCCCATCCCTTTGAAATGACACCTTGACAGGGCTAAAAAATTGACAAGTGGCTAAAAAAGTCATTGGTAACGCGTTTAGATCTCCTCACCGCCACTTTTTCACCAGCTCCCCCTGATGCCACGTGTCATGTTGTGGTGAGCGTGGTGAGGGGATCCCATCCGATTGGTAACACATAGTTCACGTGGTACTAGTGAGTGACAAGAGTAAAAATGATATAAAGTTGTATATGTAGCCAAAAAAAATTATTGATAACATATCGTCTATGTGGTCATGGTAGTGGAACCGGGTCTTCTCACTGTCTCCACCTACATCCCATTATTTACCGTCCGACACGTGGCACCAATGAGGGTGGTGAGGCTAGATGAATGTCACCCGCATCTAGCCTCACCATCTCTTCTTGTTACCACGTGTCGGGCGATGAGTAATGAGAGAGGGTGGAGACGGTGAGGAGATTTCATCTCCATAGTAGTGACTCTTATGGCCTTCCACCATAAGGGCTCTGTGAAATATGTCTTGTGAGACTTAACCAAAGGTTGATGTTAAATTAGAATAAGTTCGTGCAAAAGATGTTTTTGAAAAACTATGGTCTTGAAGACCTTTTTTATGGGCATGTATGGACAAAGTCAATAATGCGAAAGACCGTCTCTTTATGTATCATAATGTGGAGGTTTTGTGTATTTATATTAGCCCGGAATTTTAGGTCAAAAGTTTGTCTATTTAACACCAAGACAACCTAAAAGTAGACTTACATGTCCATCAACGTAATTTATAAACCAGAATCTATTGGACCTTAATACATGTGTAAACATCATTAGAGGAAAGTTGAATAGTGGTTAGAATAATTTCGCTATTTTTAGATTCTTTAGAAAACATCTCTAATTTGATTCTGAAATTTTCATAATCAGTAACAATTTTGAAAAATTTTCAACTCTTAGTATACAACTCTAAAAACTATGAAACTTTTTAGAATTGAACTTTAACGCGTTAAATACAGTATGTCCAAAGATGAGCAAAAATTAAAACGTTCGACCTTTCAAACAAGTATAAACTTTCAAGTAATCGGACAGAACAGAATTTGACATAATGTTAGTAAACTTTGAAAGGCTTTAACTTTTTGTGTACTCAATCGAAAAGACTGATTCTTGTGTCAAGCTAAACCTTAGGATCTATAGTTTGTTTCAAAAAGGTTTTAACCATAAACTATATTGAATTAAATTAGAAATACATGTCTTTTGAAAACTAGTCGATTTTTCGGCAGAATAAAAAAAATAATTTTTCAAATACTGAATGTCTAACTTTTTTTACTCAAATTCGATGATTCTTAGTACAAATAAAAGCTAACAGTCTAAATTTTATGTTCACCAAAAATTAAAAATTTAAAAAACATTTTGCTTGTTCAAACTGAGGTACAAATTTAAGTACTAAAAATGTCAAAAAAGAAAAGTAAATAAGACAAAAACACCAAATATTTATCTTAGTTTGGTCAATCTGACCAACTCCAGTCCCAGGAAACACTTTTCCTTATATTTCACTATCAAATAACCACATTTTACCTTACAAAGTACTTGAGTATTGAGTTATACTTTAACCTCAATCAATACTTAAACACAACAACGATTAATCAAATATCTTACCACCTATTGATGTAACTTTATAAGAAGACAGAAAAATCACAACTTTTATGAACAAAAGAGGTATGATTGCATCAAAATAACAATTAAAACAATACAATTAAGCTGGAAGAATGAAGAACAATAATGGAGAAGAAGAAGAAGCAAGGGAGAAGAGAGTATTATGTACATTGTAGGAGTATTATGTTGAATATTAGGAGCCCTCGAGACTAGGAAATTTGCACGCGATAGACTTGGTTCCTTCGTTAGTAGTTGATTGCAAATACTATTTTGCCCCTCCGTCCAAACTCTTTAAGCAGCCGTTTTTTCTTTCTTTCTTTTTTTCCCCTTTTTTTACATATCAGACTGTTCTTCCTTCGCTTAGCAGATTGCCACTGTCTCTGCACTTCAATTCAATCAAGATTCAAGAATCTCTAACACCCTACTGTAATTTCCACACCAAAGTTCAATCACATGCTCCAAACCCCTTTACATCAACACCCATATTAATTGTTCACTCCATCTGGCAATGACAACGGCAAGTCAGCTTTCACACCGAAATCTCCCCGAGATCCTCTAGACTAACGGAATCAATTGCAATGGCAATGACAAGACCCTTATTCCAAGCAAAATTCACCTTTCTAATACTCCCAGTCTTCATTGTCCTCTTCGTCTACTCCACATATCTCCTCCATTATCGCAGCCACCCAAATACTCCATCCAAAATCACCTCACCCCCTTGCGATCTTGTCAGGGGAAACTGGGTTTTGATTCTACCCGCAAGCCCTTTACGATGAGACCTGCCCTTTTCACAGAAACGCCCTGGAACTGTTTACAAGAGCAAGAGGCCTCTATGGGTCGGATCAATTCTTGGAAATGGGTACCTGAACAATGTGATTTGCCCCAAGTGATCCGGAGGGTTCTTGGGTTTGATGAGAATAGGAATATTGGTTTGTTGGGATTCGTTGAATCAGAACTTTTTGGTGTCTTTTTGTGTATATTGAGGATCGCTGATGAAGGTGCTAAGGGAGGGTGGAAGAGAAAGGGAGCTTGGGCTGGTGCTTATTTCCCCAAATTTAATGTCACTGTTGCTTATCATCGAGCTGTTCTGCTTTCCAAATACCAGGTAAGTTGTAACTCCTTTTCTTTTGTGTTCAAAATTCAAACTTGAATTATTTGCATAGGCATAAAGTACACTAAGATTGTTATTTTTGTTAGTTTTGCTGGGAAAGCCTTGTTTGGCACGTTGACTGTTTATAGATTCTAAAATAATGTTTTCCATAGTTGGTACCATGTTTGTTTACGAATGGAACCACTAAATGTGCACCTGAGCCCGCTACTTGTCTTTCCCTATGGCTTTCTTGGTCTGCTCTGTTCAGAGCTTGCATTTTACCTAGCAAAAAAGTTCTTGAAATTTTTTTATAACTTTTGCTTAAAGAAGCAACAGCCAACAGCATCTAGAAAGTTTTCTTAGCAATGGGTTCACTTGTAAAGTATAACCGATGGGTGCTACGTTAAGATTTTACTGTCCTCTTGATCTCTCCAGTGTATTATTCTTGAAAATGGAATCAGTTTCTTATGATAGCAAGGATGTTTTTATATAAGATATAGCTTAGCTAAATAGATTTTGGCACTTCCCCCCTGTTTGTTCTTACTGCTGATTGCTTTACTGAAGTGACACTAATTCGGGTGCCATGAGGTACTTGCTCCAAAGAACATTGATTCGCTATAGTTCTTAAGATTTGCGTTTTGGCTACAGTATTCCTAGTGGTCTGTTTTGGAAACTGGATCTTATACTTGTTGCATGATATTTCTGTTGATCATTAAGTATGGTATATAACCTGTCATACATGCAACTCTGTAATATCAGTATACTTTTGGCATTCCTTTAACTTTTTTTCCTGGATTCAAAAGGCTGCAAGAAAAACCTCCTGAGGTATCTGGTCTAGATGACGCTAAACAAATATATCGCGTTGACGTGGATGTTCCGGCAGATGAATGGGCAAGAATTGCTGATTTCTATGATGTTCTGGTCTTCAATACTGGTCACTGGTGATTGACCTTCCTTTGTTTCTGTTTGATTACATGACAGTTTGACTTCATGCTTCATATTCTGGACATCTTTGTAGCTTGAAAAGGAGAGAGAGAAATTGCAGCTACCTTTTTAGTAAGAAAGAAAAAAAAAGTAAGGAGCATGTTGTTTGCTTATCCTGCTAAATGCTATGGTCTTAATGAGTCCCATTACATTGGCACGGAACTTATGAACACACTGTAAAAATCAGTGATCCAAAAGCGGGATCATGTTTTTGAATTTCATTAAGGTCGGTGAGCCTTCATGAAATTATTTTTCTGGACTTGCTAGCGTCCCTGTTTGTAAGCCAGCACGCGGGTAATAAATTTGATAGTGATTGTTATGTAGCAGTGAGGTCTCGTCTGCCCCCAACCTTTCGAGTTTTAAGGAACTAAAAGGTTTAGAGCTCACTGAGAGAGAACTCTTCAATCTCCTTACTTTAACCTTTAGAGAAGTCAAGCCTGAAAGCTCACTGGTAAGATCCCTCCGACCTCTTTTGAGTATAAGGAACTCTTTTGTAACACGTGGGCCAGCATATACTCTATAATTGTTAGTATCTCGTAATTATTGAGCTTTGTAAATTTTAAAAAACATGTAAACATAGATGGTAGTGAGGAAAGAAATTGAGATTGCCTTGGGTATTACTTATTTGCATTCGTGTATTTGTTATGTTTTTGCTAGGTGCAATGGGTAGAGCATCTCATCTGTGCATGTTCCAAAAACTATCAAGAGTCGTGCCTAAAAAGGGAGCATATATATGTTCTATTACATAGGAAGCTCCAGCCTACTTCGAAATAAATAAGTATAAATATTTTGAAAGAAAGTTCTAACAGTTTATCTAGTCAACCAGATATCTAGTACATATTTTTTTTTGTTATGTTCTTGATGGATGGTCGATAGTCTAAATAAATAAAGTTGCGAAATACAGTCTACCGCGGCTTTAGGATTAATGAAAAGTAGTTACTTCTGCTGCGTTATGGACCTAAGATCAAGAGCTAGTCACAGGCTTAGATGCAAATACAACCTCCCTCTCCCAACTCATGTCGAACGTCACCTAGATCTATGGTGTCAGTCAGCCAAAACTCACCCTTGCAGGTTCTTAGCCCCTATTTCCCTTGCTCTCAAGAAGAGAAATAATTTGATCAATCCAGCCCTCCCTATCCCCAACCCTCGGCTCCTTCTCCTTATCCCACCCTCGATGTTTCTGTTGATACATAACATACTGTTCTGGTAAAGTCGCAACCTCTATTTATGCGTATGTATATTCCAGATATAAGTAGCTGTCTTTAAAGAAGTAATACTGGACCGCAAGCGAGGCAGGTGGTAGAGAGCACCGTTGAAGCATCATATGCCACTTTCACAGATTGTTGATTGAATTTCAAATTTGGAGCCTTTATCAATTGAACTTGTTATTTTTCTCCCTTTTTCTTATATGGTCTTGTTGTTGATGATGATAACGAGTGGTGTATTGGTAAAATATGGACAGTCAAGAGATGAAACATTGTTGAAGTTGGGATTTTGTTGTGATAAAAGTCTCTTGTTAGAGTTACTTATTCTTTCCTTCCACAACAAAATATTCCAGGTGGACTCATGACAAATTTCCAAAAGAGACTCCACTTGTTTTCTACAAGGCAGGGAAACCAATATACCCTCCATTGGAGATGCTGGATGGGCTTAAAGTTGTTCTTAAGCATACCGTCGTAAGCATTCAGAAAATATCTCCAAACAAGATACTGAAGTTCTGGCGGTTGCAATCACCAAGACATTTCCACGGGGGTGAATGGAATCAAAATGGCAGTTGTTTGTTTGATGAGCCTCTTGAAAAATTCCAGGTGGGTAACATTATTTTTCATGTTTCACTTTTATCATTCTTGCCTTGTATTATCATCTATAAGTCATTTGCTCTGTAAAATCATATCATGCTGAGTAGCCGATTATTCTTTTACAATAAACATTGAAGTTGTGAGATAGCTGACGTAGGTATGTGGATATGAAAATGTTTGACTAATACCTGAACAGCTTGACTCATGGTTTGATCCCAGTAACAATGGTGTTAACAAAGAAGCCAGACTACTTAATCATATGATTGAGGAGGCACTAAAAGGCTCTGATATCAGAATACTCAATCTGACACATATGAGCGAGTATCGCGCTGATGCTCATCCAGCAATCTGGTTAGGAGCCAAAGATGCTGTGGCTGACTGGGGTCAGGACTGCATGCATTGGTGTCTTCCTGGTGTGCCTGATACATGGGTCGATATCTTAACACGCCTGATCTATCATAACTTGGAGCGCAGCTGATGGTCATCCGGCTGATCCAGATATCAGGAAACTTGGTCAAGGATTCTAATCAGTATGTGGATTTTTAGAAAAACTCAAGACACTGCTCAAGATGATGCTATTATGATAAACAGCAGTTGGAACCCAAGTCTGTGACAATCAGGTTGTATCAGATTCTTGATTGCACTCCAGGTTTAGTCTATACCTTATATGGCTGAATTTTATGTCACCATACTCAGAAGTTGGAGAACTTCATCAACTGGGATTTTGGGAAGTACAATTATTTTTTCTTCCTACTCATTTCTTGTTTAGATTAGGATAGGAAATTTTTGAAATGGAGATGGATATAAGCAATTGGTTGCCACTGCGAATGTGATTAAGGGCTGAAGTCACCTGCTGTAAACATGTTCTTCCATTATTTACTCTGAGTGGTTTGTCTTGTGAATATAATTAGACCTTTGTTTTTCAATGCAAGGGTTTTATATGTCTAATACGTCTGGAAAAATCAGCTCAACCAATTTGTCATCGGTTAAAATGCCAGCCTCCCAGCATACATTTCTATCAAATTATTGTTGTTTTGTGATCTTGAAGTCACATGGTTCGAGTCGTTCAAACAGCCTCTTGCACAAAGAGTAGGTAAAGATGCGTACATCACACAAAGTGATCCGGTCCCTCTCAGGATCCTACGCAGACGCAGGAGTCTAGTGCATCGGAAACGTCCTTTTACGTGGTAAAGACAAGTGAGATTAAAGTAAGAGACAAGTGAAATTAATGATATACTTGCTAAAGACAAATTTCTGACATTTTACATAGACAACCTTTCAGCGTCTAAGCCAGATACTCTCTCGTTGAACTTTGTTTTTTTTTTTTCTTTTCTTCTTTTCTCTTTTGGTGACGCATTGGACTTTGTTATCTTTCTTCTTAATTCAATATTCCTTTTTAAGATGTCTAAGAAACTATGGATTTTTTTTCTTTCTTTCTTTTACCAAACACAGCAACTTCAATTTTACCACGTATACACAGGAAAAAATGATAAAAACCTTGTTTAGTACTAATATATGCAATCATTTTTGTTAATATACTAAGTTCGGATCCTTGAATATTGTACACGTTTTTCATAATAAACGTATACCATTATGTTTACTACCAAGATTATTCTTTTTTTCTTCTGTTAGTATCAAGAATTTTCTTGTAAACAAGGTTAACGGTGACAATTATCCTTCTAATAAATACAATCAGATTGCAGGGTAAGCCTAGAAAAAGATAAGTTTCTGACATAAAATCTTGTCTCCGATCAGGACACATGCAACGTGGCTGTAATAGCTGCTGATTCGGTTTGTGTTAGACATATTACAGTAGATCTCTGACAAAGCTTTACCAATTCAGAAGACCGATGAATTCTTGATTTATATCCTTCACGAATGGCTTGGGGGCTACGTCGAAGGCCCACGGAGAAGGGGTATTGGACTTCTGCTCAACCAGCTTGTTCCGTATCTAAACGGAAAACGAAAACCGAAGGTTGAAAATTCAAGAAATCATACTAGTATGGCCCTTAAAATTCATTCATTTGTCCCAGAATCCCTCCAAATAATCAATCCATTCCAAATCAATCCCTTCCCAGCAACAGCTCACCTCAAGAATCCAATCCCCAAGTTCCGAATCCCTATCTCATGCTCCAAAATATTCACAGATCCAGAGCTGACAGCGGAATTCACCAAAGAAGTCGACAAAATAAACGCCCAAAAGCTACAAAGAGAACACGCCTTGAGCAAAAGCAGAGAGCTTTTGTTCAAAGAGCTATGCAATCACATGGGTTTGAAAAATGAGGAAGTTCTGAAGAAATGGAGGCGGATGAGTGAAGATGACAAGTGGGTTTTGATCAAAGGTTTTGTTTCCAAGTGGGTTTCCCATTTCCATCCCTTGTCTGAAAGATCTGTTAAAGAATTTGTGGATGAATATGCCTTTGTTGAAGTAAGAGAGTCTGCTGCTGATGATGCTGATTCTGCTTCTTCATGTACGTTTCCTAGTTTGAAGAAATTGATGGGTTTTTCTCAAAATAGCCCTGGATAATTTTGGTGTTATTCATTCTTATCTTATGTTGCCTTTTTAGTTTATTTAGGATGAACCCTTGGTATAAATTTATTTATTTTTTCTGAAGATTTTGTATGTTTCTTTTGGACTCTGTTTCAATTTGTTATTGTAGTTTAAGGACATCATGCAATGCAATATCGTACTCAGTTTTGAATATCTCAATTAGAAAAATAGGGAAATTATAATGTTCTTTCGGTGGGAGGCTGCATTGTTTATCTAAATAATCTCAATTCTTCCATGTACATTTCGAATTCTTACTTGCATATGGCATATAACAATGGAGCCCAAATCCAAGTTTTCACAAAATTAAAAATACTATGCATTTATGTTTTTGCACCCATACTATCTAATACGAGTGTAAGCCAATTAGCCAAGCTCTTTCGAGACATTTTCCAGAGACATTTTCCAGTATTCGTGCTCAATGTGTGAGCTTTCTATTGTAACTACAGTAATGTCTATAAAAGTTGATATTCTGGTTGGAGTTTGCTCTAAGAAATCAAGAGTTCGAATCCAGGTACACTTACGGTGTGGGTGTTCCACTGCTGCTACGTTGAAAGCCTGATTTATGGGGTGACACATTGTGTGGGTCACTGCGTAATTCTTTCCCAACCTACGAGGCTGCTGAGCTCGTGATTTGCATTATCCACAATGCTCTTTGAGACTGAGGCAGTGAATGCTCTGGTCTTTTGCTCAAGTAATGTCTACAAAGAAAAAGGGAGGGGAGGGGATGGGGGGGGGGGATTCTAACAGTTCTCTTATCTTAACTAGTGTAAGATCATGATATTCCTGCAAATAGTATGATCTCCATTTAATAGGAACTGTCTCAAAAAAATGTATAGGTTTTAGGTACAAATGCCTTAAAAAGCATTACAAACACAATCAATGGACATCTACATACACTTGGTCAAAGCAATAGTGCAAGAAGGCCACCTGATACTTGATGGATAACAAAGAGAATCTATATGGTGAACATTTCAGATATGGAGTTCAATGCACATCTCCTCTGTCGTCTCAAAATTGCAATAAGGACACTGAAAGGCGTGGTCTGGATCGCCACTGCCGAGCCCCCATCTGCAGATGCACTCCCTGCATGCCATATGGCCACAAGGCATCATCATCACAGCATCCCCTTTAGTGTCATGGACAGTTATTGCACAATAATATATCGTACGGAAATAAAATTCAGCTGGCATTTCCAAAGGCTCCGGCAACTCTTGCATTTCATTCCACTCTTTTGCAGACATTTCATTTGCCATATTCAGTAAGCCAGGCAATGCTTCAATACCGGCAGCTAGTGTCACTTTAAGAGGACTTTTCGTTGGCTGTTCCAAGATTAAATTGCAAAACTCGCGCTTTATCTCCTCAGCCGCGTCATCCCAATGGTTTGGAGCAATCAGCTCGGCATAAGGGGATGTTTCTAGCCTGTCTGCCCACAAAAGGCAACCTGAAAGCTTCTGTATCTCAGCCATGTGCAGCGCAGCAAAGGGAATAAGATGTTGTTTGAGATAGTTAAGTGCAAGTATTCGGCCCCTTTTCTGTAAAATCTGCAAGAACTGCAGCATGTGGAGTTTTAGTTCAAGGGCTGAACCACATTCCTGGAGTTCTCCCACATTTACGTATACCCAACAAGAATTCGGGTATTCAGATACCCAACTGAGAGCAGGTTCCAAGTCCCTTGACTTTAGAGCTTCAAGAATTCGATGCATCTCTAGAAACTGGAGTTCGGTGAAGAGATCCTCCGTCTGTCCAGTCTCAGTTTCAAAGCAGTCTGCGATATCAAACAGACCTTCATGGTAGAAATGATTCCTTATGATCTTATCCACTTCGCTTTTATTAAAATCAACTTTTCTATAGGCGTTTGATATACCAGCATCTAGTGTTTCCTCAAGGATCTTCTTGAAGTTGCTGATACTTGGGTTTAGCTCCTCTTCACGTTTGTCTATCTCCTCTTCAGATTTGCCTGGCTGAAATTGACTGAGAGGACAGATGGTATTGAGCTCAGTCATAAGGTCATCAAGAATTGTGTTAGGAGTGATAGCAGGGACAGGATCTTGTTCTGATCGAAGTCTCGCGACTGCCCCTTCAATTTCATGGCAAAACAGGTCAGTCACTTCTTGTAATTCACCAGATGATAGGTTTTGTATCTCAGCTACTGAATCAAATGCAGCTCTTAAGTTACTTAAATCCATTCCTCACTTGGTGTAAGTTCTGCAGAAGCAAATACAAAAAAATCATAAGAACTGCACATCAAACAAGGAATGGGGAAACACATGCAGTAAACAAAATCATGGCAAATTGCACCTGCACTATTACTTCTTCTATGCTTATCATTTCATTTTGCAAATTAATCTAGTTAGTGTGTTTGAGAGGTTAACCTGTCCGATGATGACATTAATTTCGTAACAGGGTTGAGGGGAGCACATGACCTTATGGCACTATGTATTGCCAAGAACAATAGTTATCAGCAAAAAGAAAGTAGGCTGTTAGCGAAATGTATGTGTTTTGGTTTTAGTGTATGTCATTGGAAACATTGAACTTGAAGTGCAAAGTATTTTTTTCCCAGCCTCTGTTCTGACCATTAACAAAAGCCCCACATTGCTTCCATAATGTTCTGGTGCTTAATAATTTAATCCAACATCATTTTAGAAGAACATTAAGAATGAATTCTGAATAACCGAATGGAGGACGGACCTTGGAGTAACTGGTAAGTTTGCTGCTTTGTGACCTTGAAATCAAGGGTTCGAGCTGTGGAAACAGCCTCTTACACAAAGCGTAAAGTAAGGCTATCAGACCGCGAAGCTCCGCGATCCGGCCTCTCCCCAGAATCTGCGCAAATGCAGGAGTCTGGTACACTGGAAATGCCATTTTCTCAAGAAGCGAATGCAAATAACAATTAGTACATGCGAATTGCCATATCATATCATACAGATGTTGAAACTACGTATAGTCTTAGCCACTCTGTTATTTGCATTCATGTTCTGGACAAAGAAATGGAAGGACAGTATTTCTTACACATATTTTCTTCTGGCTGTAACACGTGTGTTCAAACTCTAAAAGATCAAGTGGGCGAATGAAGAATGAAGAGCGATTAATGCATTCTACACAAAATTCTCAACTTTCAAACTTGAATCTGTGCCGTTTCACTATCTTCAAACATGGACAGCAAGAAAATGCCCATTTATCTAAATTTACAAACTCATGATGGACTAGGCATAGTACAATTCTTTTCTTATTGGTTTCTCCTACTCCTTTTCTTGCAGGATATAAGATATCTTTCTTCGGGTTCAATCATACAACTTCAAGTGGATTCATCAATTAACGTTGTCCTTTTAAACTGTATATTCATACATACACATTTTACGCAGAAAAAAGTTGTATGAAACAAAATTACTCCCTGATACTAACGTGATCACAGGCTTATTGAAGAATTTTAAGCCCTAACTTCAATCATTTCCACCAAAATTATTGATCAATCAAATAAAATCCAAGAACTCGGCGGAAAAATAAAGATCACTCGACTTAAATCCAAGAATCAGAGGGAAACCGAATGGAAATTCATGAGCATATAAGTAAAAAAACAAAGAACGAAGTTATCTTGCAACTTTACTGTCTTCTTTTACATTAATCACATTGATTCAAAGACCAAAAAGGAAGACGGAAACGCATAAGAAAAAGAAATAAATCAAGAAAATTCAATCTTCTACTTCTGAGAACTGATTTACGGTGAGTGACTACATTCTGAAAGTAAATTCAATAACAGGAATCAAAATTCGAAGTTCATGAATTACTCTATGGCAGTGAAACGTGGAATCTTGATACCGAAATTCGTTGGACCGTGACGAACTGGAAGCTGCAGGCAACGAAGAGAGTGAAGACAATCAGAGGCCGATGTGAAGCTCTGCTGCTGAAACTCCACATGCAACGGAAACGTGTTTCGTAAAATCGCCTATTTATAGGCTACCGTATGAATATTTTTCAAAAATAGAAAAATCAGAAAGAATAGAATTCGTAGCGTGTATTAAATTAATACCCTATTTATTTTACTATAATATTTTGAGATTTAAAAAGATTGAGTGTTGTTGTTGATGTTTCGAAATTTATTCTTTTCTAATAATATGACTTTTGTAATTGATAGAAATTCCTTTTTAAAATTTCTAGAAAAAACAATCTTTAAATAATAGTATCAAGTATGTATATCCGATTAATTATTTATGATCTAGAAATTTATGTCTTTATATACATAGTCATTTCACAATAACTATAAGAAAATGTTTAGTTTTCATTTCCAATGGAGTCAAAGACACTATTCACTGACTTTGGAATATGATGGAATAAAGTAAAATGACTCGCTAAATTGGCTGCGCTTCTTATATTGTGAAGTAGCAATTGATCGACATAGCTTGACGCATCATTATGGGTCATCAGAAAACAATCTCTGTGTGTTTCTAACACATTGGTATGTTTGCGTACATCCGACCCCCCATACCTCGTCATAGGCGGGAGTCTCTAAGGCAATGGGTAATGTTGTTGTTGTATAAGAGAATGTTTAGTGGAAGCGTAACTTTCTCCATGTTTTGTTGACCGGAAGCGTCTTTGACGAGCGAAATCGTCAACTTTGATATAGACAACTCCAACTTTACATGGAGGTTTATCTCTACTAACCTCACTTCAATGCTTACTTTGATGGATAAGTAAAGACAATGAACAGGGTTAAGATAGAACCTTCATCCATATTTATAGGCAACCAAAAAGTATGTACATCATAACCTTTGGATTCACACTCCTTTGATAAATGAACATGTTCCTTTAATAAGGAATTGTGTCTCTTAACTTAAAACACATAATACTTCAAAATAGCTCTTCACAAATAACCATTAAAATTTAATTATACATCGTATAACTAAGGTGACGTTTGGTTCGCACTTAGGTATCGGAATCAGAACCGAAATGGGTATGAAGGGGTATAAGTTTGGACGTAAAAGTGATAGTTGTTTGATATTGAAATGAGAATGTGTATGATTGAGATTAATAGCGTTTGGAACGTATCGGAATTGAAATGGGTATCGAAGGTGAACGGTCAAAAAATTGACCGAAAAACTTTGACCGGGTCGGAATAGTGATCGACGGCGTTGACTAGCGTTGACCGGTCATACCCCATTTCCCATATTGATAGATAAGGGAGAGCTAGTATATCGAAAAACGATATCTATTACCAAATACTTGGATATCGATCCAAAACACATACCCCTATTTTTCCAAACACGTTTGCATTATTCCAAACTAATTCCCTTAATAAGAAATCATCAACTAAACACAAATGTCATAAGAGACATAACCTTACACTATGCGCGTCAAGGAAGATGTCCTTATCTGATTACGTTGATTTAAGATCATTAGTTATGCGAACTAGTTATCGATCTGGCACTAGGGGTGACAATCTCAGACACGACATGAAAACACGACTCGCACCTGACACGCTTCTCACGGGTATCGGTATAGCCTTGGCGGGTTTCGTGTCCAAATCGGGTAAGACCTGAAACTTACCTGCTAAGAATGGGTTGAGTTTAGATACAGTCGCGAGTTACCCATTTATAGTCGTTATACCCGATTTTTAAATATATTTTAAATATAAATTATAATTTATTAAAGTAAAAATTATAAAATAAAAAAGAAACTCCTAAAACCTGAAAACATAATCCTTGATTTCCAAATTCTCATTTTCCTCCCTTCTTTTGTCGCCTGACTTTCCACCTTCTTAAGATTCAGGTCACTACACCTTATCTTAACACATATTCTTTTTGCATATTTGTTTTGTTAAATGATGTGTTTTTATTTTTGGTTTTGTATATCTTTCTTATAGCTCATATTGCTGATTATATGTTAAAACTATTTCTCTTATAGTTTTATGTTATAATTTTTTATATGGCAAAACATTATTGTTCTTATGGTTATAACAATGTTCTTCATAAAATATTACGTCATGTCATTGGTAAAAATCGCATATCTAAAAAATACATGAAATGACATGTACACGACCTTAAATATTTGTACTTGTCAAGTTTGTGGGTATACATGATACACGACACAAAACCTGACATGTACGGATTTGAGTATCTACTTCTATACACGCGAATCAAACGGGTAAGGTATGAGTCTGGTACTTTGATACCCGAAACCCGAAAAATACAAAACACGAAACACGACCTGTTTGTCACCATTATCTGGCACCACGTTATTGAGGTACTCAAAAGGCAAAAGATTGACTATTTTTTTTTCCTCACTCGAAGATGGAAAAAAAAAAAAAACCAAAGTCTTGGTAACACGTAGTGTAAAAGTCTGCTTCACGCTGCCAGCCTGAACTTATATCACTTGTAATTTGTAAACACCATGCTTTGCTTTTTTTCACTTAAAGAATCTGATTCACATTTTCACAAAACTTCTTTAAAAACTACAGTAATAAAAAGACCGTTGAGCTAGACACTCAACCCAACTGCATTCAAGATTCATTTTAGTTTAGTTCTACTCTAGGTCATAGCTCAGTTAGTATCATGCGACAAATTGTGACAAAAAGCATGCAGGTTCGATTCTTGTGACAGTCGCAATTTTAATGTTTCAGTCTTGTCTGTGCCAGAAGTTTCAATCCAATATGATGTAGATACTAGACCAGTTTGCAAAGGATACCTTATAAACACATTTGCCTGAACCTTTCTATTAAAAAATCGCTGGATGATTCTAATTTGTATTCTCCATACAGCTTTATAGAGATAACTGTTATGGCCGAAAAAAAAGAAGAAGAAAAAATATATATATATATAGATATATATATATATATATATATATATATATATATATATAGTAGATATATATATACATAAATGTTATCAAATAATAATAATAATAATGATAATAAAAATAACAAAAAAGATGATGACGATAAGGATAACTATAACTAATAGTATTAGAATCACATTAGGAAACCTAAACCAAAACCAAATGGGAAAAAACCTAAAATCTACCCTGACTTCCCACCATATATACGCTTATACGCATTAGCCACACACACACACACACAAAAACAAAAAAACGCACGGCAAAAAAAAAAGAGAGAGGGAGAGAGAGAGAGAAGAAAGAAAAGAGAGAAGAAGAAGGGAGGCGAGACCCCGAACCCAAGTTTTAGTCCGTCAAATTATTCGTGTTATCGTCAATCGAGGTAGGTGCCTCTTCCCTCCTCAAACGGGTATAATACATGCATTCCTTGATGATATATTTTATGTGATTTACTTGTTTTAATTATTTATATTATAGATGTGTATTTGTTTATAATTGAAAAGCATGAGGTAACTGTTTACTTGCTGCTATGTATGTGTATGAATGTGAATTTGATGGTATGATTGGATTAGGGTGAGAATACTCTTGAAACAACTCAAAAGATTAGGGATTTACATACTTAGGGGTTTAAAAATTTCGTTTTGGCCTTAGAATAACTTCATCTAGTCCGGAATAGGTTAGGATTGGTTGAAAATCGAAAAAAACGGGTCTGACGGAGGCGTTTCAGGGGGGTGGCGCGTGGGGCCCACGCGCGGCCCCTGACGGCGCGTCCGGACACGTGATGACGTGTCCACCTTCAAAAGTTGTGTCTCGTTATAACGAGTCCAACGCAACTGGTTTGAGGTCAATCGGAGTTAAAACGAAGATTTTATGGAGGTTAGAAAAAATAGAAAAAAAAAAGAAAATACTGTTGGACCGGCCAGGCTGCCGGACCGGACCGGATGGCCAGCGGACCGGACCAGGTAGCAGGCCGGCCCAAGCCGAAAAAAAATAAAAAAAAAATCTGGAAATTAATTTCTGAAATAAATAAATAATAAATAATTAATTAAAATTAGGTTAAAATTCCAGAAAAATATATTTAATTATCAGAAAATTTTAAATAAATTCCAGAAAATATAAAAGGTTAAAATAAAATTATTTTCACTTAATTTATGAATTTTGATAAATGTAAGTAATTAAAATAATTAATAATAAATAGAATTAAATAAGGAAAAATTAGTAGAAAATTCTAGAAAATTAGCACAAGCTAAGAAAAATAAAAGGAATGCTAAATAACCACTTTCCAATATTTGTAAATTTTATGAAGCTAAATATTGAGTGCCGGAGATGGTGAGGATGGGCGTACGGGCCCCAGACGATTAGTGTTGAGTGCCGGAGTTGGTGAGGATGGGCGTACGGGCCCCAGGCGATTTTGTTGCTGCATTCATGGCACGTGCATTGCATTGGGAGTGGGCTGAGATGCACGGGTCTCAGACGCTCGAGTGAAGAGGATCATGGTGTACGGGCCATGGATACTTGGTTATGGTGGATCGTGGTGCACGGGCCACGGGCATCGGTTGGGGTGGATCGTGGTGCACGGGCATCCGCAAGGGTGGATTGTAGTGCATGGGCTACAGGCATCCAGTCAATCCCGGGATCATGCATTGCATATAGGTCTAGGGCATATTGCATGACATGATTCTTGTTGCGTGTGACACGTTAATTGAGCATGCATCACGTACTTGCGTATTTTTATGTGGAGTGCTTTACTTACCGCATTTACTTTATCTTAGGCATGTTATCTTATATTTATGTGCTATGTGTTATATCATGTTTATGTGCTATGTGGCGATATCATTTCGGTATGTACGTTTTGTATTTGTTTGAGGCGGGCATCTACTGGGTGATTTCTGTCACTCACCCCTACTTCCCAGGTGAACCGGATGAGGACTACGAGCACATCTTCATTGAGGACGGGGCGGACATAGCAGAGTGGGCTGGTTGAGAGCTGCGGCTAGGATATGTGGGGACGCTGCAGCTGTTTTGTTCTTATTTATATTTGAGGATTTCCACACACTACTTTACTATTTTATTTCCAGAGTTTTTATTTAGCAATGTAATGGCGGTTATTGAAGTTTAATATATGCTATGGTTTACGTTTCTGCGAAAAAATTTCTACGTCATTTTGACAAGTAAGAGATGGATTCGACGCTTTGTATTCTCCTTAGTGAGATACGGCGGGTGCACTGTTCCCGATGTTAGGGCTCGGGAGCGGGGCGCTACAGGTGGTATCAGAGCCCAGGCTTCAGATCCGCCTCGGAAACGCAGGATTAACTAGATCACTAGACGTAAGTTACGATCTTTTGTAAAATGACGATTTTACCCCTAATAAACAAAGTAGACTTAAGAGATGATCTTAGACCTAAGTTATGATCGGATTATGGGAGGTGTGTGCCGGTGGTAAGCTTTTCTTGTCTGATTATCAATTTATCCGTGTTTCACCTTTCAACTTATTATCGACAAATCTGTATTCGTTTCATGAACTCAAATTGTGGATAATGCCTCCACGACGCGAGCCGCCAGCAGAAAACGGAGGACACGATGACGATGATCAGCAGGTTCAGGAGACCATTCCTCATGTCTTTGTAGATACCTTGGCCACGCTGACCACATTGATGGCCCAGTAGCAGATACAGATGGCTCACCTACAGCAGCACCACCACCCCAGGGGGCTTCGATTTTTCTACCAGAAGATGCAGAACTGCCAGATACCTATGTTCAGGGGTACCACACGACCAGAGGAGCAGAGGTCTGGCTCAAGAATGTGTCTGAGCAGTTGGGATTGATGCAAGTACGGATGGCCTGAAGGTTGATGCGGTTGTACCATTCTCAGAGGGTGATGCCGAGCAATGGTGGCAGGGCATGGCACGCAAACGACTCCATCACCGATATGGACCTGGTTCAGGGAGGAGTACCAAAAGCACTATGTTCCTGAAAGTGTCATTCAGAGGAGGATGATTGTGTTTCAGCTTCTAACGTAGGGGTCCATGACTGGGGACCAGTAGTTTGAGAGGTTCCATGCACTTACGAGTTACATGCCCGTCATCATGGATAACGAGAAAGCGAAGATGCTGGAGTTCAAGACCAGCTTGAGCTCTCGCCTTCAGTCATTGATCATCTGCAATCAGCCTACCACTTTTGAAGAGTTGCTGGAAGTGCGTCTTGAGGTTGAGGGTGATCTCGAGAGGGTTGGAGCGGTCGACAGGGCTAAGAGACCGTTAGAGAAGTTCCGTCCTAGGAGATAGGAGAGATGGTTAAAGATCCCATGCTGCCATCTGACCGGGCAATCTTTCAGATCACCACAGTAGGGACAGGGATCAGCGTCTCGACCATTGATGATTGAGGGTCCCGCAGCGACAGCGGCATAGCCACTCAAGGCAGTTGGACCGCCACCTCCAGTATGTACACAGTGTGTTGTTTGCACACAAGTCAGTGCTAGAGAGCTCAAAAGGTTTGCTGCAACTATGGCAAACAGGGACATTAAGCTAGAGAGTGCCTTACACCGGCACAAGCCCCTCCACCACAGGGTCAGAAGCAGCATAAAGCAAAGGGAAGGACATTTTGGTGGTACGAGAATTTAAGGATGTCTTCCCTGACGAGCTACCAGGTTCACCACCGAGCAGGGAAGCGGAGTTCAAGATCGATCTTATACCCGGAGCCGAACCAATCTCGAAGGCGCCATACATAATGGCACCAGCAGAGTTAAAAGAGCCCAAGGAACAGTTACAAGAGTTGCTGGACCAGAAGTTCATCAGACCTAGTGTTTCGCCCTAGGGGCACCGGTATTATTTATGAAGAAGAAGGACGGTAGTATGAGGCTATGCATCGACTATCGTGAGCTTAATAAGATCACGATACAAAATAAATATCTACTACCAAGGGTCGACGATCTATTTGATCAGTTGAAGGGTGCCAGAATGTTCTCGAAGATTGACCTCCAATCAGGCCTATCAGTTGAGGATTAGGGCGGAGGATATAGCAAAGACGACGTTCCACACTCGATACAGGCACTACGAGTTTCTTGTAATGCCCCTTTGGACTGACGAATGCACCTACAACCTTTATGGATTTGATGAACACAATGTTCTG
This sequence comes from Eustoma russellianum, assembly GCA_036186865.1. Classification (NCBI taxonomy): domain Eukaryota; kingdom Viridiplantae; phylum Streptophyta; class Magnoliopsida; order Gentianales; family Gentianaceae; genus Eustoma; species Eustoma russellianum. Next base: position 1,468,316 of record AP025055.1, on the reverse strand, counting down.
GGAGCAGTTGGATCGTTTCATAGTAGTGTTCATCGAGACATCTTGGTGTATTCACCTGATGAGGAGACACATATTGAACACTTGCGGGAGGTATTAGAGACTCTCAGGAAGAAAAAGTTTTATGCAAATTTCGGCGAGTGCGAGTTCTGATCAGAGAATGTGACTTTCTTAGGCCAAGTGATTTCTGAAAAGTGCATTTCTGTTGACCCAAAGAAGATAGAGGCGATTACAGAATGGCTCCGACCTACTAATGTCACTAAGGTACGTAGTTTTTTGGCCTTGTCGGTTATCATCGTAAACTCGTGAAAGGATTCTCGAGTATCGTAACACCTCTAAGCCGACTGACTCAGAAAAAGACCAAATTCACATGGACCTCCGACTGTGAGAAAAAGTTTTACGGAGGTTGACGACTGCACCAGTATTGGCACAGCCCTCTGACACTGAAGGGTTTGTCATCTACAGCGACGCCTCGAAGAATGGGCTAGGGTGCGTGTTAATGCAGAGAGATAGGGTTATCGCATACGCATCGAGACAATTGAAGCAATATGAGCAAAATTACCCGACCCATGATCGAGAGTTAGCAGCGGTGGTGTTTGCGTTAAAGATTTGGCTTCATTACTTATACGGCGTGAAATGCGAAGTCTTTACCGATCATAAAAGCTTGAAGTATTGGTTCACACAGAAAGAATTGAATATGCGTCAGAGGAGGTGGCTTGAGCTACTGAAAGATTACGATTTTACCATCAGTTATCATCCGGGGAAGGCAAACCGAGTTGTAGATGCCTTGAGCAGAAAGTCTAATCACGCTAGACAGACACCATTAGAGAAAGAGATGGCAGAGTTTGATCTCGACATTGTTGATTCCACTGCTAATATTCTGGCAGCCTTAGAAATTACACCATCTCTGGTTGAGCGGATTAAGGAGGCGCAAAAGGAAGATGTGACGCTTAGTGATATCCGAGAGAGGATGTTGACCAATTTAATTGAGGGCTTCCAGATACATGATGATGGAAGTATTTGGTACCAAGGAAGGTTGTGTGTGCCTGACGATGAGGAGCTAAGGAGGGAATTGCTGAAGGAGGCACACAATTCGAAGTTGTCGATCCACTCCGGTGCTACGAAGATGTATAACGATCTAAAGAAACACTACTGGTGGAGTGGGATGAAAAGACACATTGTTGAGTTCATTGAGAGATGTCTCGTTTGTCAGCAGGTTAAGGCAGAGCATCAGAGGCCGGGAGGTTTGATGTTGCCATTAGGGATACCGGAGTGGAAATGGGAGCATGTGACGATGGACTTTGTAGCAGGACTTCCTAAAACAAGAAACGGTAACGATATGATCTGGGAGATCGTTGATCGATTGACGAAGACTGCTCACTTCCTACCCGTGCCTAGTGATGTGACTGTAGAAAGACTGGTGACATTATATATTGATGATGTTGTTAGCCTACACGGAGTCCCAGTCAGTATCGTCTCAGACCGTGATTCGAAATTCACCTCTCGATTCTGGTCAGCTTGACAGAAAAGGTTGGAGACGGAGCTGCGACTCAATACCGCTTTTCATCCACAGACAGACGGGCAGTCTGAGAGGACCATTCAGACATTAGAGGACATGTTGAGAGCGTGCGCATTGGACTTCAAGGGGAACTGGGACGGTACGATCAAGCTCATTGAGTTCTCTTACAACAACAGTCACCACAGTGCCATCGGTATGGCACCCTTTGAGGCGCTCTATGGACGTAAGTGCAGGTCTCCTGTTCACTGGGACGAGGTCGGCGAGCGTGTTATTACCGGCCCTGAGTTGGTTGAGTAGACTAGAGAGAAAGTAAAGTTGATACAAGATAGACTAAAGATTGCTCAAGACAGAAGCAAGAGCTGGGCCGATTCGAAACGACGTCCACTAGAATTTGACGTGGGCAAGAAGGTTTACTTGAGAGTGTCACCTACGAAGGAGGTTTCGCGATTCGGTATAAAGGGTAAACTGAAGCCTCGCTACATTGGTCCTTATGAGGTACTCGAGAGGGTTGGTACGTTGGCCTACCGATTAGCATTACCTCCTGCCTTGGCTCAGGTTCACAGCACATTTCACGTTTCTCAGTTGAGGAAATATGTTCCGGACCCAAGTCATGTTCTAGACGCGCCACCGTTAAGGATCCGACCGGACATTACATATGAGGAGACTCCTATCAGAATAGTGGATCGCAAGGACCAAGTATTGAGACACCGAGTCATCCCTTATGTCAAAGTGCAGTGGACCAATCACACCGAGCGCGAGGCGACTTGGGAGCTTGAGGAGCAAATGCAAGAGAGATATCCACAGCTTTTCGAATAAGGTACGTCAAGTTTCGAGGACGAAACTTTTTGTAAGGTGGGTAGGATGTTATGGCCGAAAAAAAAGAAGAAGAAAAAATATATATATATATAGATATATATATATAGTAGATATATATATACATAAATGTTATCAAATAATAATAATAATAATGATAATAACAATAACAAAAAAGATGATGACGATAAGGATAACTATAACTAATAGTATTAGAATCACATTAGGAAACCTAAACCAAAACCAAATGGGAAAAAACCTAAAATCTACCCTGACTTCCCACCATATATACGCTTATACGCATTAGCCACACACACACACACACAAAAACAAAAAAACGCACGGCAAAAAAAAAAGAGAGAGGGAGAGAGAGAGAGAAGAGAGAAAAGAGAGAAGAAGAAGGGAGGCGAGACCCCGAACCCAAGTTTTAGTCCGTCAAATTATTCGTGTTATCGTCAATCGAGGTAGGTGCCTCTTCCTCCCTCAAACGGGTATAATACATGCATTCCTTGATGATATATTTTATGTGATTTACTTGTTTTAATTATTTATATTATAGATGTGTATTTGTTTATAATTGAAAAGCATGAGGTAACTGTTTACTTGCTGCTATGTATGTGTATGAATGTGAATTTGATGGTATGATTGGATTAGGGTGAGAATACTCTTGAAACAACTCAAAAGATTAGGGATTTACATACTTAGGGGTTTAAAAATTTCGTTTTGGCCTTAGAATAACTTCATCTAGTCCGGAATAGGTTAGGATTGGTTGAAAATCGAAAAAACGGGTCTGACGGAGGCGTTTCAGGGGGGTGGCGCGTGGGGCCCACGCGCGGCCCCTGACGGCGCGTCCGGACACGTGATGACGTGTCCACCTTCAAAAGTTGTGTCTCGTTATAACGAGTCCAACGCAACTGGTTTGAGGTCAATCGGAGTTAAAACGAAGATTTTATGGAGGTTAGAAAAAATAGAAAAAAAAAGAAAAAAAAAGAAAATACTGTTGGACCGGCCAGGCTGCCGGACCGGACCGGATGGCCAGCGGACCGGACCAGGTAGCAGGCCGGCCCAAGCCGAAAAAAAATAAAAAAAAATCTGGAAATTAATTTCTGAAATAAATAAATAATAAATAATTAATTAAAATTAGGTTAAAATTCCAGAAAAATATATTTAATTATCAGAAAATTTTAAATAAATTCCAGAAAATATAAAAGGTTAAAATAAAATTATTTTCACTTAATTTATGAATTTTGATAAATGTAAGTAATTAAAATAATTAATAATAAATAGAATTAAATAAGGAAAAATTAGTAGAAAATTCTAGAAAATTAGCACAAGCTAAGAAAAATAAAAGGAATGCTAAATAACCACTTTCCAATATTTGTAAATTTTATGAAGCTAAATATTGAGTGCCGGAGATGGTGAGGATGGGCGTACGGGCCCCAGACGATTAGTGTTGAGTGCCGGAGTTGGTGAGGATGGGCGTACGGGCCCCAGGCGATTTTGTTGCTGCATTCATGGCACGTGCATTGCATTGGGAGTGGGCTGAGATGCACGGGTCTCAGACGCTCGAGTGAAGAGGATCATGGTGTACGGGCCATGGATACTTGGTTATGGTGGATCGTGGTGCACGGGCCACGGGCATCGGTTGGGGTGGATCGTGGTGTACGGGCCACGGGCATCCGCAAGGGTGGATTGTAGTGCACGGGCTACAGGCATCCAGTCAATCCCGGGATCATGCATTGCATATAGGTCTAGGGCATATTGCATGACATGATTCTTGTTGCGTGTGACACGTTAATTGAGCATGCATCACGTACTTGCGCATTTTTATGTGGAGTGCTTTACTTACCGCATTTACTTTATCTTAGGCATGTTATCTTATATTTATGTGCTATGTGTTATATCATGTTTATGTGCTATGTGGCGATATCATTTCGGTATGTACGTTTTGTATTTGTTTGAGGCGGGCATCTACTGGGTGATTTCTGTCACTCACCCCTACTTCCCAGGTGAACCGGATGAGGACTACGAGCACATCTTCATTGAGGACGGGGCGGACATAGCAGAGTGGGCTGGTTGAGAGCTGCGGCTAGGATATGTGGGGACGCTGCAGCTGTTTTGTTCTTATTTATATTTGAGGATTTCCACACACTACTTTACTATTTTATTTCCAGAGTTTTTATTTAGCAATGTAATGGCGGTTATTGAAGTTTAATATATGCTATGGTTTACGTTTCTGCGAAAAAATTTCTACGTCATTTTGACAAGTAAGAGATGGATTCGACGCTTTGTATTCTCCTTAGTGAGATACGGCGGGTGCACTGTTCCCGATGTTAGGGCTCGGGAGCGGGGCGCTACAATAACGCAATAAGGTTTAAGGCTAGGCTAAAAATTTGGCCTTTTGTAACAAAATTTAATGGCTTACAAGTCGGGATAAGATCTTCTCACCCTTAAATCCTTCACCCTCTTTCCACCGCCTGTCACATAGCAACCACCTCTCCTCATACACCTCTTTCTTCCCGCACTTATCTACCCTCACCATCCCTACTGCCATGTGACAAGCAGTGAAAAGGGAGTGAGGGATTTAGAGGTAAAGATATCTAATCCCTTACAAGTCACTTTAGGTTATAATTTGCGTCTTGAGACTAGGAGAATGAAGCCCTTTGGATTGAGGTTCAATTTTTTGTCAACAAGGTTATAATTTGCGCAAAGCATCAAATCTAGGTTGGTGTGTCATGGTAATGCGCAGAGACGTCAAGGACGTCAATCAGACATCACGCATGATGGCATCCCTTGCACATAGGCTCCCTTGCTCGGGATAGGATCCCCTTACCGCAAATGGGATGCGATGACGCGTGATACCACGACACGTGGCAGCAAATGGGGGTGGTGAGGCTAGATGAAGGTCATCCGCATCTAGTCTTACCATCTCTTTTTGCTGCCACGTGTCGCGTGGTCACAAAAGAGGTGAAGAAAGTGGGGTAGAAGATCACAACCCTATTGCTCATGGCCTACGTTCGCAGCTTTGCTTTACGGACAAAAAATTTAACCAATTGAATCAATTTAGAACCAAAACCAGACTTTTTTAACCTTCCAAACATTAAAAAAAAAAAAAAAAACCTACCAAGAGAACGTATGGTTGCATCGTGTTTGGTGACTGAAATTAATATTTAATTAAGTATATATTACTACCATTTTTTTACTTTTTTTATAATCGCTTATATCATCATCATCTATACCCAGTATATCCCAACGACAACAAAAGGTAATCGCTTATACCATACAAAAGAAATGTTTTCTCCATCTTAAAAAATTGTCTCTACTTTTATTTTTGCTTGTCTGAAAAATGTTGTCCATTTTCTAAGAATAATAATATATTATTAGTCAAATTCTTGTAGTACTCTTTCAATTAACACATACATGATTTTTCTAATTCACCTCAATTAACCAAGTAAAGATAGAATAGAAATAATGTACAAAATAGTTTGAATTACTTAAATTAAGCTCAAGTTAAATTTGGTTCAGATTTTTGTTCGATTAATTTGGCTTGATAATACTCGTAAATGAATTCGACTCGTCTCAATTACTTAATAAGCCCATTTGAATGTTCGAATAATTAGTTCGTGAACATTCTCAAATTTAAAATTTATATAAAATTATATATGGTTTGATGTTATACTAGTATCTTTGGTTAAACATATATATAAAAAAACATGATTATTGCTACTCATTCAAATAGTAATATTTTTTAATGTAAAAAGTAATAATGATTTAATAATATGAACTAAAAATGAATTTTCATATTTATATATACCATTTTAAAAATAAAATGTATTTTTGATTATGTTCGAATAGACTTGAATTCTGTTAAAGCTATTTTAAATCGAGTTTGAAATAGAAAGACAAATAAACATTATAAAAATTATTTTTGAAATCAAATTTTTTTTAAAACTTTTGATTCGATAAATCAATAGTCAGCTCGTTTGTTCCCTGCTTTATGGCCACATGCGTCCCATATTATAGTTCAGTTGATATTCGATTTATAATTTGTTTTAACTTATGGCCACATGCGTATAGCAGCATTCTGAATTGCCTCCTCGTCAATTTTTTTTTTCTTGGAACAAAAGGTGAAATTCCTCACCCCGGAGGTCTCATCGCCCCAGCCTGAAGGAGCATGTGTGAAGGATACAAATCAATAGTCTAGCGCGCCTTAGATTGGGTGAGATCTTACTCAGTGACCCACATAAGTTGTTCTCTGCAAATCAGGCATTTGGCCTAGCAGCAGAGGAACACCCACACTGTGCGTATCATTGGAATCGAACTCTTGGGCTCTTGAAGCAAATTATAACTGAAGTACCAACTGGACTATGCCATGTGGGCGGCAATTTTTTTCTTCTTTCTCTTACTCCTTATTGTGTCCTCCCATACCATAAGATTGCATAATTCAGCCCCCAGGACATAGTCCAGTAGGTACTCGGATTGAAGATTGCTACAAAGAATTCATCCTTCACGTCATAGTCCAGTTGGTACACATGTTGAAGATTGACACAAAGAGGTCATGAGTTCGAATCCAGAGACGCGCACAGTGTGCGTGTTCCTCTGCTGCTAGGTCAAATGTCTGGTTTGTAGGAAACACCTTATGAGGTAACTGCGTAAGATCTCACCCAATCTAGAAGACCGCTGAAATTCTGATTTACATCCTCCACGCAGTTCCTTGGGGCTGGATCAGTGGGCCCTTTGAGTTGGGTTCAACCTTTTGCCAAGATTTCATAATTCACAATAATAAAGCAAATTGGCCAGTACGGAAACTAGCTTTGCCTGCAACGCCTCTTCCCAGTTGTCCAAGGCGCCTTTTTCAATGATTACAACTCCTCGAAGCCTTCCCGAATCCCATCCCTTTTATACGTAACACCAACAGCAAGATTTCCATATCTTTGTTTTTTCCCAGGAAAATTTTATGGGTTCAGGATGTTATCCGTCTTTTGAGGTATGAATTGCATATTGGTTGTGTTTTTACGTGTTATAGTTTCGATCTTTCAATATTTGGTAGAGAATCACATGGTGAAGGGATTTGTGAAATTGTTCTTTTCTATATGGGTTTTATATGTTGATTTTTTGGGATTCGTTTATCAATTTCTGTTTGAATGAATTTCTGGGTTTTTTCTTGATTAAGTGGTTTAAATTTGGGCATGCCCTTTTTTCTTTTTCCAAGTTTAAATTAGGGGTTTGTGGGAAGGAGTTTTTTTTTTTTTTTTTTTTTTTTTTTTTTTTTTGGGGGGGGGGGGGGGGTTATGTTGTTATTTAACTAGTTTAAGGTTGAACTTGTCTGCTTATGGTGAGCATTTGCTGTTAACCCAGGGATCTTACTTCCTTGAGTGTTTTTTTTTGTGTTGATTTATGGACTACTTTAAACGGGGAATTCTAGTATTTTGATTCAGTTTACGTTTGAATGCTTATCAATCAATCTCAACTTACGCATTTGACATATTCTGACATTCCTATTAGCAATTATTAACATCATATGTTGCTCTGCTTTTTCAACTGTATTGTAAATCTTGTCTATTATTCTGCCTTTTTCTGATGTTATATTGCCTATGAATTTTCTTTCATTTGATGGTTTGGTGTAATAGAAAGCATATAACTATTTTGCCCAGTGACCAATGATTATCACACCGTTGCAGAAAATCATGTTCTGTTATATGTATTTGCAAGATTGCATTTTACTTGAAGCTGATGGATTTTGGTTTGAATTGTTTGTAGCCAGCAACCTAAATCTAGTCTTTTTGCGCGTGTCCCGTCCTCTTCTCCATCATCGTTTGAACAGTTCACCGCATCCATCTATCTGATCCTTTGAGATTCACATATAAAATCAGTAATACTCTGCAAAATGGAAGTAAAGCTGTGGAATGACAAGCGTGAAAGAGAGTTGCATGACAATTTTGCTGAGCTTTTTGCTATGATAAAGGCAACTGAGAAGCTGGAAAAAGCTTATGTTCGCGATATCATATCACCGGCTGTGTATGAGACAGAATGTCGTAAATTGATTGCCCAATTCAAAACACTTTCCTCCACATTGAAAGACACAGTTCCTAGCATCGAGCGTTTCCATGACACGTACAAGATGGATTGCTTTGCTGCCCTGAACCGTCTCATCACCTCAGGAGTACCTGCCACAGTGGAACACCGTGCAGCTGCAGCGTTGTCATCTACTACTTCTCATGCCATTGTGGCTGAGTGTGTGCAGACTTTCATTACAGCTATGGACTCACTAAAGCTTAATATGATAGCTGTTGATCAGGTCCATCCATTACTTTCTGACCTGTCTGCTTCGCTCAACAAACTCTCAATCTTGCCAACAGATTTTGAGGGGAAAACTAAGATGAGGGAGTGGATTGCTAGGTTATCAAAGATGGGAGCTGCTGATGAATTGACAGAGCAGCAAGCTCGGCAGCTCCATTTTGACCTCGAATCTTCATATAACTCGTTTATGGCAGCATTGCCTACAGCTCGAACTTAGCTTCAGATCGATCGACTTTACTGTAAATAAATCACTAGACATCCATTTCTTATGTCTTTACTTCTAATCTTTAGGAGGAGACTTTTTATTCCCTTGGGTGCCCATGTAGATGCTATTTCTGTGAGCTAAGAAGGCAAGTGTTGTGCAACTTTTGGACACATTTTGGTGGTTGAAAATCGTGAGCAGGGTGAAAGATGAAACAAAGGTGACTTTTCTATACAAATCCAACCTGAGTGCCAACGGGGCGGTGACAGTTGTGTAGGAGAGAATGCCAACTTTTGAAACTTCACACAGGCTCCCTATTAATGCTCTTGTGATGTTAGAATCAGTTCATGTTTAGAATAATTAAGCAAGTTTTTTTAAACTTTAGTTCTAGATTCTGTGGTTCGGTGGTTATTTTTTTGGATAGCTGGTAATCTTCATTTGAAGAATGCTGAATCTGAGTAATTTTCCTTATCCTATGCTTTGTCAAATGTTTACTTGAGAAATGCTAGTTCCTTCATCATCAAAAGTTATTAACTCATTTAGGTGGTGTTTAGTTGGGGGATTTGGGAATAAGGGAATGGGTTTTGGAGAATCAAAACCCATTGAAGTTGTTTGTTTGGTGAAATGGGGTATCAGTTTCACTTTGATATCCACTATTTGTTAATAGATATCGTTTTTTTGATATACTAGCCTCCCCTTCTCTATCACAATGTGGGAATGAGGGGGAATCCGGTCAATGCCACCGTCCGTCGCCGGTCCGCCAGTCCACCGGCCGATCACTATTCCGGCTGTTCAAATTTTTCCGGACACTTTTCCGGCCTCTCACATTCGATACTTATTCCAATTCCGATACGTTTTAAACACCATCAATGTCTGTCATACATATTCTTATTTCAATACCAAACAACTATCACTTTTATGTCCAAACCTATATCTTCCAAACTCATACCCTATCATACTCATTCCAATTCTGATTCCGATACCCAAGTGCGAACCAAACGCCACCTTAATATTGTTGTAGTTTGACTCTAGTCTAATTTAAAATAAACAGGCTCAGAAAGAGTCAGTACTTCACCTATGTGTAGCGCATTAATAAACGTCCAATTAAAAAAAAACATCGGATAGTCGATCAAAGGCCATTCTATAAATGCGTGATGTGTTTTACACAATCCTTTACCTAAAGAAATGACTTCAGATTTCAGTTTGACCCTAGATACGCCCATCAAGCTATCCCAATCCATTTCCTTAACCATCGATGGCTCCTTGTGCTCTCAATTCTTGACCTAAGTGAAAATGTTCTAAGTGTAGTCGGCTTCTATGTTTGCACAGGGTTTAAAGAGAGGTTGGATCGCTTCGCGATCTGACAGTTTTAGTCTACACTTTGTTCAAGAGGCTATTTTCACGATTTAAACTCATGACCTTAAGGTTACAAAAGAGCAACCTTACCCGTTTCTGATTTCATGTTTTGAGTTCAGGTCTTCCTACGTAAAGGGAAACAAGTTTAAACGTCAAACTGTAACATTAGATGTTTAGCTAACTGTGATAAAGTTAAACATTACATTGTTCCACTTACAAGAAGAATAAAGTTTTCTACGTGGTTTCAACATAATGAATTGTAAAGGATACAACAACAACATTACTTCATTGTCTTAGAAGCTTCCGTCTATAACGGGGTATGGAGAGTCAGATATATACAATCATACCCATGTGTTACAAACACACATATGTTGTTTTCCGATGACCCATAATAAAAATTGCGTCAAGCTGTGTCGATCAACTGTTACTTTACAATATAAGAAACCCGATTTAATAAGTCATCTTGTTTTATTCCATTATATTCTAAAGTCAAGAAAGAGTGTATTTTTTAACTCTATTAGAAATAGAAAGTGTTTCCTTAACTCTATTAGAAATAGAAATGATACACTCTTGATGTATTACCATGTTCGTATGATTTTTAAACTATGGGCATTGAAGAGATTCAAAGTGGACGTAATAGTAAAGAAAATTTTAAAATACTTGTAGTATGATTAGTTGCGATAAATGCTATAAATCTTTTTGAGAGAAGAAAAAGTGTCCCAACATACATATTTAGTAGAAAAAAGCTGCACACCTGACAAAAAAACTATATGATGTTTAGGTTTTATATTTAGAGCCGGATGTCATATTAGAATCAGACTTTTTATCCTTTGGAATAGATGTATTGTCTGTCTACTATTTACGCTCTTCAGATCCTAGCGATAGCTTTTGATGTCGTTGGGATATACTGAGTATGAAGAATGATGAAAAGGAGGTTTTATATAGGTTTTTCATTTTGATCTAATTAAATAACGACCCGACCGTTTGAACATTATTTTATTATCTCACGTTAACATCGAGGACAATGTAGCAGGTGTCCAAGCCGGACCTAATAAGTTTCCAGCAGTTGCTATGGACATAAAAGCAAATGCAATTGTGTAAAAGTCGAAGCACAAATTCCCTTCCCGTCGAAGAACTATAAAACAAATAATAGTGTTAGAGCTTCTTGGTATGTAGGCTTGCCGTAAATAATAGTGTGAGAGCTTTTTGGCCTGTAGGCCTCTTTATGTAGACTACTGTGTATATGACCAAGCTCCTGCTAGCGGACCGTTGGGTACCTGATTTATATTCCTACATTATTTTAGGGACTGAGTGTGGCAGGGACCCTTATTGGTTGCGTTTAAACCTTTACTATAAAGCATAAATATATTCCTTCTTTCACAACATTATCCTAAAGTCAACACTTCTGGGCAATTGTATCAACCACGGTAACTTTTTTTTTTTTTTTTTGGGTCAATTGGCTTTGGTGGTTAAAGGGCTCATATCATTAAAGCCATCGAAGCAGAAGAGGCAGGCTGGTGGTAGCCATGGCAGCACCTGGGTCTGTTCAAAAGTCGGAAGAGGAGTGGCGTGCTATACTCTCGCCTGAGCAGTTCCGGATTCTTAGGAAGAAAGGCACCGAGTATGTTTATATTTGTTTGCTTTTTGTACAGCTCAGTGTTTAATCTACTGTTTGCTTAATTTGGTGGATTATTGGTTCAAGTGATTGAGGTTTAAAAAAGCTATTCATCAGTTCATTTTTTTGTCTGCTCGAGAGTCTTCACGATATTAGACGACTAATAATTTATTTTATTTTGGGAGTCTCAAAAAAAAAATTGTTTCTTTGTTGGGAACTCACAAAATCTGTAAAATTTTCAAGGTGTGTGCCTTGCAAGGAGTATGTGCAGGTTTGAGATAAAGAATTTTGCAGGGAGAAATCATCCTGTTTTATTTTGTTGTGTTGAAGATTTCTGATTCTCCTTCTCTTTTTACCTTTGGACTTGTATTGCTTTCTGGATTATACTTTCTCCTTCTCAAGCATACTTGTGTTAGTTTGACTTAAAGATAGTTTGAAATGAAATATGTCCAATCAAAGTAGGATAATATTTTTTGGACTGAAGGAGTGCAGTCTTATCCATAATCCCGTTATTGATTTCCCTGGTGAAATATCTTATTCTCATTCTACATTCGTGCAATGTATTGTTCAGCTGCAAACAAATTCGTTTTGTTTTCGTTATTAACTTGCTCCATAGTTCGTTCTAAATAGGAAACCCCATATCTTATTCATTATGACACCACCAGAATGACATTTCCTCAGATTGGCTTATAATTATTATGGCGCTCAATGGTATCTTTTTCTCTAATCACATATAGAAGAAGTTGTTGGAAAAAGGACGTTAAAGTTCCTTTTCGTGTGCTCCAAACTTATATAGAGCACGTATGAGATCGTTCGGGAGATTAATGTGAAGTGGATAAAGCTGAAAGAGTCTCTGTTGGACATCGATCTCTCACTTCGATCGATCGATGTACATCGATCGATCGACGTTAGAGATCGACATGGATCTGAGGCTGATTCACTTCACGTCTCGGCATTTGTTTCGTGTTTGTTTGTCATCTTCCTCAGAATATTGTGTAACAATCTTAAAAGCAATTTCTGAGATGGCATCCAAACAATCTGTTGTTCCCGATATGTCAAAACTGGAGCCTTTTGATGGGAAGTTCTTTAAAAGATGGTCTGCAAAGGTTCTCTTCTTCCTTGAGATGCTGTCTGTCTCCTACGTTCTGACAAAGGAGAGACCTACTGAAGATGGAGAAGCACTCAAGTTTGATGCAGACAATGTTACATGCAGAGGACATATTCTTCACTTTCTTTCTAATTCGCTGTTTGATATTTATGTCAAATTTCAATCAGCAAAAGAAATTTGGAAAGCTCTTCAGAACAAATATGGTTCTGAAGATGCAGGAAAAAGAAAATATGTGGTCAGCGAGTTTCTCAAGTTTCAAATGGTTGACCACATATCGATCAACGATCAGATTCATCAGTTTCAACAACTGGTGGATAATATTGAACAGGAAGGGATCACGATTGATGAAACCTTCCAAGCTGCTGCTTTAATTGAAAAGCTTCCTTCCTCGTGGAACAATTACAAGAAGAGGGGCAAGCATGACGATACGAAACTTTCTATGGATAGTGTTATCAAGCATATCCGTATATAGGAAAACAACAGGCTTGAAGATGCGAGCGGAGATGAAGGTCAAGTCAAAGCCAACGTCGTCGAACACGTAGCGAAGAAACCAAAGTTCCAGTCTAACAAGGCTACATGTAAAATCAAATCACTGAGACAATTCAAAGCAAAACCAAAGGGTGCATGTTGGGTTTGTGGAAAGCTAGGTCACAAGGCGTTCTTCTGCAACAAGCGAAAAGGACGGTCAAGCGGACAAGCTAATCTTGTTGAAGGACGTTCAGACACTCAGAATGAAACAATCGCTGTAGTCGTCGTCGACGAGGTAAACCTTGTCGGAGGTGCAACAGGATGGGTGGTGGACACTGGAGCCACCAGACATATTGCAACCAGCATAGATCTATTTCTTGAATATCAAAAGATAGATAGTGGAGACCAAGTTTTCCTTGGGGATGCACGAGCGACCCGAGTTGTCGGGAAAGGGAAAGTGCTCCTCAAGTTGACTTCGGGTAAAAGGCTGGAGTTGAGCAATGTGCTACATGTTCCTACCATTCGGAGGAATCTGATTTCTGGAGCACTTCTGAACAAGGCTAATATTAAGCTTGTTTTTGATTCCGATAAACTGGTGTTATCTAGGAGTGGGGAGTTTATTGGGAAAGGTTTTTGTTCGGGTGGTTTATTTGTACTTGATGTTGTATGTTTGAGTAATAAGATTGCATCTAGTTCTGTGTATATAGTTGATTCCTTTGATTTATGGCATGCTAGACTAGGTCACGTTAATGCAGATGCAATTAGAAGGTTGAAGAATACCAATTTAATTGAGTTAAATAATGAGAATAGTTTAATCAAGTGTCATTATTGTGTTGAAGGGAAACATCATAAGAAACCCTTCAAGTCAGTAAATAGAACAACCGAGAAATTAGAATTGATTCACAGTGATTTAGGAGATTTTAAGAGTGTGATGAGTAAAGGTGGTAAACGGTACTACATTACCTTCATAGATGATTTTTCTAGGTTTACTAAGGTTTACTTGCTTAGTAACAAGGATGAGGCGGAAAGTATGTTTATCAAATATAAAAATGAGGTTGAGAACCAACTAGACAAAAGGATTAAAAAGGTAAGATCGGATAGAGGAGGTGAGTATAGTACCTTATCTTTACAAAAGTTTTGCGAAGATAATGGTATTATACATGAGTTTACACCTCCATATACTCCTCAATCCAATGGCATTGCTGAAAGAAAGAATAGGACACTTAAGGATATGATGAATACGATGCTCTTGAATTCCGGATTGCCTAGTAACATGTGGGGTGAGGCCATTCTTTCAGCATGCTATATTCTTAATAGAATTCCTCATAAGAAAACCAGTTTGACGCCATATGAACTCTGGAAAGGCTATGCACCCAACTTGAATTATTTGAAAGTGTGGGGGTGCTTGGCCAAAGTTGGAATTCCTGAGTTCAAAAGGAATAAAATTGGTTCTAAAACTAGAGATTGTGTTTTTGTAGGATATGCATTGAATAGTGCTGCATATAGATTTATGTCCTTAGATAATGGTGTGATTTTAGAGTCTAAGGATGCAAAATTTTTTGAACATGAGTTTCCAATGAAAAAAGACAAGGAAACTAGATCTAGTTGTGATCTTGGTGAGTCTAGCAGTAGAGCTAAAGATGAAATTGTTTCTATGCCTAGAAGAAGCAAAAGGCAAAGGGTTGAAAAGTCTTTTGGAGATGATTTTATCTCTGCTTTTATTTTGGAAGAAGATCCGAAGACGTATAAAGAGGCTATGTGTTCCATAGATGTTAAGTTTTGGAAAGAAGCCATTAATAGTGAGCTTGAGTCAATTCTTAGTAATAACACTTGGGAACTAGTAGAGTTGCCAAGAGGGTGTAAGCCTATAAGTTGTAAATGGGTGTTTAGAAAGAAACTAAAAGCTGATGGGTCTATAGACAAATTCAAGGCGAGGCTAGTTGCCAAGGGGTTTACCCAACAAGAGGGTATAGACTATTTCGATACATATTCACCGGTAGCGAGGATAACGTCTATTAGAGTGTTAGTGGCTTTAGCTTCCATTAACAAGTTAGTGATACACCAAATGGATGTTAAGACGGCCTTTTTGAATGGTGATCTAGATGAAGAGATATATATGCATCAACCGGAGGGTATGATTGTTCAAGGTCAAGAACATAAGGTATGTAGACTTAAGAAGTCTTTGTATGGCCTTAAACAAGCCCCTAAGCAGTGGCATGAAAAGTTTGATAATGCTATTATTTCCAACGGTTATGTTGTGAATGAAAGTGATCGTTGTATTTATAGCAAAGTAGAAAATTCTGGTTGTGTTATTGTATGCTTATATGTTGATGACATGTTGATTTTCGGGAATAACATGGATGTTGTGAATAGTACTAAATCATTCTTATCCTCCGTTTTTGATATGAAAGATATGGGTAAGGCTGATTTAATACTTGGTTTAAAGTTAGTCGAGAATTGTGGGGGTTATGCTTTGTCACAATCTCACTATGTTGAGAAAATGTTGAAACGATTTAATTTATTTGATGTTAAGCCCGTAAGTACGCCGTATGATTCAGCAGTTCACTTAAAGAAGAATAGAAGTGATAGTGTTTCACAAGTTGAGTATGCTAGAATCATTGGAAGTGTTATGTATTTAATGAACTGCACAAAACCTGATATAGCTTATGCAGTGAATAGGCTAGCAAGATATACTCATAATCCAAGTAGTGAACATTGGATGGCTTTAAAAAGATTAATGAGATATATCAAAGGAACAATGGATCTTTGTCTTATGTATAATGATTTTCCAGCAGTTTTAGAAGGTTTCTGTGATGCTAATTGGGTGTCTGATAATGATGAGATTAATTCAACAAATGGTTTTGTGTTCACTTTAGGTGGTGGAGCCATATCATGGAAATCTTCTAAACAAACATGTATAGCAAAATCAACTATGGAATCAGAATTTATAGCTTTAGAACTTGCTGCATCTGAAGCTGAATGGTTAAGGAATTTATTGCTTGATATTCCTTTGTGGCATAACCCAATGCCTTCTGTTTCTATACGTTGTGATTCTCAGGTAGCGATCGCTCGAGCAAAGAATAAGATCTATAATGGAAAGAGCCGGCATATCAGATTGAGACACAATATTGTGCGGGATTTGATTAGTTCAGGGGTGATTAACTTGGAGTTTGTAAGATCCGAGTTAAATCTGGCAGATCCCTTGACTAAAGGACTAAATAAGAAGTTAGTCCAACAAGCATCGAGGGGAATGGGACTGGTTCCATTGTTGTGAACTTTGTATGACGGCAACCCAACCCACTATTAGTAGAGATCCTACGAACGAGGTTCAATGTGGTAAAAACAAGTCATATAAAAGTTCTACAAGTACTATCATTAGTCCCTTCCTATGGTGTTGTTAAAGATAGTACTTACTGCAAATTGTGGAGGGTGAGATTTTTAGAATCTCTTAATGAAGTTCATAGTCATGTTGTATGATGGTGTGTGCAGTACACACTTGATGAACATCACCTATATAAGAGTGGAGGTGGTGCCGCTTCCTATGAGAGTTTGAAACAACTCACTAGAGCTCTTATGAAAACCTGGGACTGGGTGCATGGCCGATATCGCACCAAACCGCGAACTTGCCTGAAGCTAGTCAAGGACATGTCAGTTGTAAGTTTATATAAACAATAGTGAAATAAGATTCAAGACTTTTGTCATCTTATTTCCGTTTATATGCTTCTTCTTGAACTAAGTGGCAATTCAAGACGAAAGTCATTGTCCATTAAGTGTCTTTGTCTTCGTTAAAAGTAGAGAGGTTAGTTGTTTAACGTTCAAGAGAGTTTGTATATAAGTTTGGATCATGTGGGGGATTGTTGGAAAAAGGACGTTAAAGTTCCTTTTCGTGTGCTCCAAACTTATATAGAACACATATGAGATCGTTCGGGAGATTAATGTGAAGTGGATAAAGCTGAAAGAGTCTCTGTTGGACATCGATCTCTCACTTCGATCGATCGATGTACATCGATCGATCGACGTTAGAGATCGACATGGATCTGAGGCTTGCTGAAGTTTACTGTCCAACTTCGATCTATCACATCGATCGATCGAAGTGACATACATCGATCGATGTGATCGATCGATGTAGGACAGTAAAGAAAGTGAAGTCTCTGTCAGACTTCGATCGATCACTTCGATCGATCGATGTGATCGATCGATGTCCAACAGACAGAACTTTTCACTGTGTGATGCAACTTTTAATCCAAGGTTCATCTCCCTTCGATTGTGAACGTTATTCAACGGGCTTGAGAGGTTAGAAAACTGCTGAAACTAGTTTAAAATGTTGTTTTCTACTACCCTAAAGCCTATATATACAAGGCTTAACTATTTGCAAATATAGAAGTTTTTCCCCTTGTGATTTTCTAAAGTGCAGAAATTCTTCAGCAGTTTTCTTCTTCTTCTCCTCTACTTTTAGACTCTTCAATTTGCAAGTTTATTCTCTTTCTCCTAGAGCAAAGGAAAAAGGGAAGCCGTTAAATCCTGGGAAGCATTCGCTTGTAGTTCACCTTGCTCACCGGTGGAGGCGAAATTGCTTTTAAGGACAGTGATTCACTTCACGTCTCGGCATTTGTTTCGTGTTTGTTTGTCATCTTCCTCAGAATATTGTGTAACAGAAGTATTGGCCATATTCTTCTTGCATGTTTGCTTGGGTGTGTACTCATGATCTGGATCCTATGTGATAGATAAGCTTTGTGACTATGGCAAGATAAATGCCAGGAAATTGGTAGGGTTCTGTGCTTAGGTTGGATTTTTTGTCTGGTTTGTAAAGTATAGAAAACTTTTTTTCTTCTGTAAATTAAACTTTATATATGCCAGCCAAAGAGGCAATTTACAATCATCGGTCTTGTAGACATAAGCAACTCGTGGCTTAGTCGTCTATTCAGGTGGCTTAAAATGTATTCACTAAACTATCGCCGACCTTTACAAAAGGTGATCATAGTGACCATTGGAGCGAGCAAATCTATGGAAAACTGTTATCTTCAGAAATTAATAAATGCCGGTAAATGTACTTGTAATGAAGTTAAGTTGAAATTTTATCTGTTCCGTGTCTTTTTTCAAAGAGATGAGTAGCTGAAAAACCAGTATAGCAGCAAACAACAGCTCCTGTACGTGTCACCTACCCTGGCTCCTCAAAGTACTTTAGTTGTCATTATGCTTTGAAAAGGCTAAGTGAAGAATCTTCCAGTTCCTGGCAATGCATTTTGTTTTTTTGCTTTAGTTCTTAAAGAGCAGAGTATTTGCACTGCTTGGTGGATCACAAGGATAGAGAAGCTGCAAAATTATGCTTTGACATTTGTACCACTTAAAGCTACTGTGAACTTTTGCATTGAGGAGTTCAGTTTTTGCCTTAACAGCATAACTGAAAGGGCTAGTCCATACTCCATATTATTTGTTCTGGTTTGTATTAGGGTTAGCATAACACGGTACGATGAAGTACTACATATAGCTTGTGCTGTCGTTCGGACATATTGGGTATGATTGGTTGATTGATTAAGTACCACATATTACCGCTCAACTTTTCTCCTAGAAATGATTAATTTCAGCATCAAGAAGAACGATTTTTTGTGTGCTAAACTGATAAAATAGACCTTTCTCTCTTCTATTGGTAACTAAAACCAACATCAGAGAAAATGATCTGCTGCTATTTTACTTTGAGGATACCATATTCTGGCCCCTTGTTTCTAGTCAAATGTGAACTTTTCATTTCCAATAGAGTCAAAGCCACACTCTTCCTTGACTTTGGAATATGATGAAATAAACCAAAATGACTCATTAAATTGGCTGCGCTTCTTCTATTGTGAAGTAGCAGTTGATCGACACAGCTTAACGCTCATTACGGGTCATCGTGAAACAACCTCTGTCTGTTTCTAACACATAGTTATGGTTGCGTATATCTGACCTCCCATACCCCGCCATAGACTGGAGCCTCTAAAGCAATGTGGTAATGTTATTGTTTCTAGTCAAATGTGAAAGTACGTAATCCTATCCAAATACGCTAATTTTGTAGCACCCATGCTGTGAATGGTGATATGTTGGATTTAACGCAAAGGAATGCTAACAGGTATCCAGGTACAGGTGAATATGACAAGTTCATGGCTGAAGGTGTATATAATTGTGCAGGGTGTGGAACTCCTCTCTATAAGTCCACAACGAAATTTAACTCAGGTTGTGGTTGGCCAGCATTCTTTGAGGGTATTCCTGGAGCCATAAATCGAAATGTGAGTGTCATTTTTCCTTGAACCATGGCTTCCATTCTGAAATTATACCGTGAAACTGACATTTCACTAAGGTGAATGATATGGAGTTGTGGACTGGTGTGTGAAGAGAGAGAATTGTCGAGATTGAAGAATTCAAGAATTCATTCAAGTTAAAATACATTTACAGAGTTATTTTCCTATTATAAGTGTTGTTTGCTGTCTAACGGTATTATTTTCTTACTTATACAGTGCATACTGTGTGTCTACTGTGTTTCCTAATGTTTACAACGTTAACGGCTAGTTAATAGTGCAGCTCGATCATATGTATAGTAAACTCCCTAAGGTATTTACATGACCAAGTATTGCAACTCTGCTGTCTGACTGGTGTTTCACCTCGTCACCTCGTCTCAGCACATTTCTTTATTCCAGCTCTGCTTTGATCACCTCAGCCCGGCAATAGTACTTTGTTAGTTCAACTCAGTTCAGCTTCATTGTTACTCAGCTCTGCCACTCTTATCTTCACCTTAGCTCGGCAGACTTACTTAATTCCCTTCTAATTCTTCTCCCAACTGAGCAACTATTCTGCGCAGTTCGGTGCACCTCGGCTGAGCTCATTTCTACAAGAATGTCTCTTCGCAAAACCTTTCTTTCCTACAATGGTCCGCATCATTAACAATTTCTATTTCACATTATAATTTCACGATAGATTGCAATGTTCTTTTTTCCTTTTACGGTTCGTATGTCCTTGATTTTCTGGTTTCTATTTCTAATGGAGTCAAGGACACACTCTTCCTTAACTTTGGAATATGATGGAATAAAACAAAATGACTCACTAAATTGGCTGCACTTCTTATATTATAAAGTAGCAGTTGATCGACACAGCTTGACGCATCATTGTGGGTCATCCGAAAACAACCTCTGTGTGTTTCTAACGCATGGGTATGATTGCGTACATCCGACCCTCGTATTCCATCATAGACTTGTTGTTGTATGTCCTTGATTTATTGTCAAGACTGCATGTGTTTCTCTCTTGTGAATGTGTGCCGATCAATTTACTTGTTGGACGTTTTTTCAGACTGATTCGGATGGGAGAAGAACGGAAATCACATGCGCTGACTGTGGTGGACATCTTGGTCATGTATTTAAAGGTGAAGGGTACCCTACCCCAACTGACGAGCGCCATTGTGTCAATAGCGTTTCACTGAAGTTTGCTCCTCCAAATTCGAGTCCCTCACTTTGAAGCCTCATTACTTATAATGGCTAAGAACTCCAGTTTTGGGAAGAGGAGTGTATGCACGTCTATATGTATATGTGTGTGGATCCAGTTAACTTATGAAGAAGATTGTTGATGCAATAATATAGGGTTCTTTTGTGAAAGCCGTAGAATAGTGATAGCTTTTGCCGTCGTTGGAATATATTTGGTATGATTTGTGTTGTTATTTGGTATGATTGTTGTTGTGAAAGCATTGTGGAAGTGAAGAGTGCAATTTGCATCACTTCATGCGAATACGATGATCGATACCCTACTTACTACTGCCAAACTTTGGTGAATACATCCATATGTATGATTGCATTTTATGAGAAATTGCAATAATTTCAAGTGATACTTCACAATATAGTAACCGTATTCAATTTAGTGAGCCGCTTTGTTTTATTTCGTCATATTCTAAAGTCAAAAAAAAGTGTCTTTTACTTCATTGGAAATAGAAGAAACAAAATTATCTAGGAAGTAACATGTTTCGGGAAAAAAAAAGAAAGAAACTATCTAACAAAACTAACAAGCCTTGAACCGCCAACATCAAGATGGATTTATTAACACATCCCCCTTTTTTTTCCTCCAACCTTAACCAATGTCCTTGAGACTTCCCAAAAAAGCTCTCCCAGAAAGAATAGCCCATGGTTCTGTTTTTTTTTTTCCAGCCCCTGGTTCTGTTGAACTTTATTGACCGAAATTGCTTATCCCATGGTTTCTGAAACAACAACATTATTCCATTAATTTAGAAACTTTCATCTATGACGGGATATAGGAAGTCGGATATACGCAGTCATACTCATTTGTTAAAACACATATAGGATGTTTTTCGATGACCCATACTGAAAATTACGTCAAGCTGTGTCGATCAACTGATACTTCACAATATAAGAAGCGCATTTAATTTAATGGGTGATTTTGTTTTATTCTATCATGGTTTCCAAACAAAACAAGAAAAATCAACGCCCACAGTTTTTTACATCTTACTACCAACTCCCACGTTATAAAAGTGCCAAACAACCGATTTGCTTTCAATATCCTTCCTTAAGACCTTGTCACTTTTGTACCATACTTCCTGCACTTAATTTTAGTTCCAATACACTTCCTCACCCCACCCCCATCCCCCACATGGCACCAACTGCAGCTATGCTTCTCTTAAGTCGCCATCACGCATCCCCTCCCACCACCTCCCCTCCCAATCCAACATCAACCACTTTCACAACAAACATTTACCAGGCTAAAGAATCAGTCAAGAAGTGGTTTGCAGAGAGAAGAAGGTCTATTTTCACACCTACAGAAACGAAAGCGTCTAGGGGAGCCTATGATGAATCGTAATGGATGTCCTGGTTTGCATATCATAGATGACAAACTGGGTTTTCTCTTCAATCCAGTCAGTTGAATAGATTAGAAGTATTGTGACAAATACTAGATGTTATGGTCTCAAGTGGGCATGTAACATTCAGATATTTTGGCAATCATCATTAGCATTGTAAGTTTCTTGTTGACGTTTCTGCCTTTTGTGAATCTTGAAATATTTCATGCAAACAACAACGCGTAACTAGTATATCCCAACGATAACAAAAGCTCTCGCTAGGGTCTGGGGAGGGTGAGAGACAGTCAAACAATACATCTATCACAAAAGATAGAGTGTTTGCTTCCAGACGTCCTGCTCTATATGTAGATGTATAAATGACACAATAATAAAAATATGGTGGGCTAGTGTGTCGGTGAATGAATTTAGTAAATACAAATAGCAAGTTTCCAACATTAAGATAGCCACATTTCATGTATAGTACAACAACAACAATTACCTCATTACTTTAGAAGCTCCCGCCTATGGCAAGGTATAGGGGTCAAATGTACGCAATTATACCCATGTGTTAAAAACACCTATATGTTAGAAATACACAGTGGTGGTGTTTCTCTTTCTGGGCTTAAGAATAAATTTCCTCCAGATGTTTCCATGCACCGTCATTATGTGATTTCATCATTTATTATTGTAAAAGTCGAGCCCTTGAATTAGGACAGGCATGGAGAATAAGTAGATGTTTAAACGACAGGTGAGGATAATACCTAAATCTTGGACTTAGAAAACGAGCCCAGTAGCAGTTATCTTTTGAGATGATCTTGGATAAGAAGAGAACAACAATAATAACAATATTACCCCATTGACTTAGAAGCTCCTGGCTATGGCGGAATATGGAGGGTCGGATGTATGCAACACATGCCTATGTGTTAGAAACACAAAGATGTTATTTTCCGATGACCCATAATGAAAGTTATGTGTCGATCAACTGCTACTTCACAATATAAGAAGCGCAACCAATTTAGTAAGTCATTTTGCTTTATTCTATCATATCCAAAGTCAAAGAAAAGTATGTCCTTGACTTCATTGGAAATGAAAAGGAGACTGGAGAACTAAATACATCAAATTGTTTCTAATTGCTGGCTCAAGTTCCAAATTCCCAAGATAGACAAGGTAGAAATCCCCTGTACGTGTAGTAGCAGAAAGCACTTCTATTTAATAACTATGCCCACACAAGAGTTCCACATGGTAGTGTTGAATCATCATATTTATTTTGTAATGAATGAAACCCCCTTTTGTATGCTTTCTGCTAATTCTTCCTTGGCTTTTACCAGTCCAACCCTGAAAGAAGCAAATGAAAAAAATTCGCTTGTTGCAGTCTGATTAGTACTTTAAAAAGACTATCTTTTCATTTCCAAAGTGATAGTATCATACCTCTCGTATTCATTCAGAGGTCCAAGTTGATAGATCTCTTCAGCTCCAGTACGACCTAGTCGTACCTTGGTCGCAAAGAATGGAAGATCTGTGACCTGAGGAACGTAATTTCTGATTTTGCTTAGAGCATTCAATATAAGAAATTGGTAGACATTATAACTCTTGAGTTTAGGATTTTATGAAGCACCTGGGAAGCTACGAAAGCACATTCCACAACACCAGCGTCGCCTCTTAGGCCACGGAGGCATGCATCTGCAAACTTCATAGCTGCATATGCCTATCAGGTAAAAGCAGTTATGAAGTGATTAAATTGACTGCATGGAAGCTTGGACAATGTTTCTTCAATTTCTGAAATAGTAATAGCTAGAACAAACCATGGAGAGTGTTGCAGATCCGGCTCCAGCCTTTGCCTGCAAAATTTAGTTACATGGCATCTATTCAGATCATTCTAGCCACTGATTCATACAGGACGTATTGGAGCCCATGTTGAATTATTTATCTAGCTCCTAGAGTATTTTGTAACTTGAAGCACCAACTGTCTAGCATAATCCCTACCTGAACTACTTCTGTTCCACCATCTTGAATGCGTTTGGTTAGGTATTCAACTTCCTCTGGGGTAAAGGAGCTTGGAGGCTTAACCTGCATAAATGAGGCATACTTAGCTGGTTGTGCATTTCTTGTTTGAACATAACAGATTGTTTTTTCAGGTTTAATGTATTCAAGAACCTGTGAGAGAAGAGGCAATATGGTCACTCCTGCATGACCTCCAACAACAGGAACATCAACTTCCCTGGGATCAAGCCCCAAAACCTCTGCCTAAAGAATCAGAGGGAACATAAGGAAAAAAATATAAGATGATATTGATATTATATATTCCTAGCAGCAGAACAGTTGTGGAGATAGAAGGAAACATAAGCAACTAAGTTCACTGAAATAAGGTAGATAATGTTGGTATAGCTACATGTTGAACACCCTTAGGAGATTGAAATTTAAGTATGAGGAAAGTAGACAGTGAGGATTTGAAAGGTAAGCAGTAGCTAAGATGGAAAGATATCGCACCACAAAAGTATTTGCTCGAACAACATCAAGTGTGGTGACACCCAAAAGCCTCTTGGGATCATAAGTTCCTGCTTTCTTGAACACTTCTGCTGCAATTGCAACAGTAGAGTTAACAGGATTGCTGATCAAGTTGACAATAGCGTTAGGGCAAGATTTCGTGATCCCTTCACACAGGGTCTTCACTATCCCAGCATTGATTTTGAAAAGATCATCCCTTGTCATTCCGGGCTTCCTTGGAACACCGGCAGGTATGATCACCAGATCCATTCCTGTGAGAGCATTCTCTAGTTGTTGTTGGCCAAGAAAACCCCTTACCTAAAACAAAATTATTGCTTTATCTGAACCACAGGAAGTCAAGATTCTAAGGAAAAAGTTGGTGAAAAGTTCTATATGCATACCACAGCTCCTGTGTCCATGTGGCTAATATCAGCAGTGACACCAGGGGTGTTAACAACATCATAGAGATGGAGGACTGAGACCAATGGGTTCATCTTCATCAACATTGCAAGTGGCTGGCCTATTCCTCCAGCAGCACCCAGTATTGCAACCTTGAATCCGGGAGCACCGCCTTTTGCTCTGCAATTAGCTCTCTCTAAAAAGGTCCTTTCCTCCATCTTCTGATTATGAAGCCCAAATTAGCACCATGAAACCGTGCAACAGTTGTAATATTACTAATGAACTCTACTGATGTTAAAATCCTTTATCTACATATCAAGAATCCAATATTCTGGTTATTTCCTCCACTGCCCCCAGAATGACTTGAGGCTGCTTGGTCCTGCCGCCACTAAATGGGGTTGCCATGTTACGTGAAAATTTCGAATTTGAGTTTTCATATTTAAGCATAGAGATGAGACTTCTATTTTCTTATAGTGCTTGACTTTTTGGGGATCTTTAACACACACGGATGTGATTCTTTTGTAAAGAATTTCAATTTAAAGGGATCCCATTTGACTGAAACAAATGTTCGTTGCGTTAACTAGATGTTCCTGGTGAGAAACAGACCTGCGGATTGGAGGGGTGGAGATGATCAGATAGTCTTGAAATGCGTCGCGCAAATTCGGCTTGGTGCTGCATTCTTTGAGTTCTTTTGTGCTACCAAAATGGAGTCAGGAGCTGCAATATGATTGATGGTAACTAGTTACAGCATTTAATCCAAAAACTCAGCAATGTATGTTTGCGAATAGTCCAATATACTACTACAACAACATTACCCTATTGCCTAGAGGATCCCGTCTATGATGTGGGGTCGGATGTACGCAACCATACATATGTGCTAGAAACACGCAGAGGTTGTTTTCCATGACTTATAATGATGCGTCAGGCTGTGTCGATCAACTGTTATTTCACAATATAAGAAATGCAACCAATTTAGTGAATCGTTTGCTTTATTCCATCATATTACAAAGTCAAAGGAAGAATAGTCCAATATGTTATAGATAATGGGAAAGCAAAATATATGAGCTCGTTTATTTGGTCGAAAATTTTTTCCTTTTCTTTTTCTTTCTCTTGCAGTTTTTCTACTGAATTTAGCTTCTCTTTTTATTGTGGAACTGAATTTTTTGGGACATTTATCCTATATATCTGTTCTCTGTGGCCCAATAAATCTCTGCTGGTTGGTTGAAATTACTTCCTAGAACTAGCGGGCTATTTGTGTTCCTCCCCTATTATTATCAATCAGAGAACATTGCTTCTATGGCGGCGTAGTCCAGTTGGTACTCATGTTAAGAATTATTACCAAGAATATAAGAGTTCGAATTCGGGGACACGCACAGTGTGGGTGTTCCGCTCCTGTTAGTCTGTAGAGGGCAATCGTTCCACTTCGACTAGTTTGTAGGAGGCACTTTGTGTGAGGCCTCACTAACCTAGGAGGCTGCTGGACACCTAATTTGCATCCTCCACAATGCTCTATGAGGCTGGGACGGTGAGGACCCTAAGGGATAGGGATTTCGACTTTTGATACCAGGAGAATAGGGAAAGCATTGGGGCACACGATACAAGGTTGCACCAGTGTGTTTAACAGAATTGAGTATTTTAATGTTTAATGGATTAGCTTAAGTAAGAGGAGTTCGAATGTTATAAGTATCTCTTTTGGTTGATAATATGTAAATACGGTTTGGTTGATAATCTGTAAATATAGATACAATCTATTAACTTTGGTTATATAATCTGTATTTTTAGTACTTAGTTTTGATGATACGGATTTCTCATCAATAATTATTAACTTTGGTTAGATAATCTGTATTTTTAGTACAATATACATGACCATTGAAATTACATAACGCCACGTGTCATCCTTATCCAACCATTGAAATCATTTTGTAACTTGTGCATATAGAACACAAGGAGTAATTAGAAAAATTGTGTTTTTGAAATGATTTTAGAAAATAAAAAAAAATGAGGGACTCATTAACCTGGGATCTATATCAAATTACAGTTACACATCTAACTGAACATAACACACAATACATACCCAGTATATCCCAACGACAGCGAAAACTATATCGATCTAGCAGAACATAAAATACAAATATGATAAACCAGCTGATCTATATACGTATATTTTCTTCGTTTTTAATGTAAGTTTGTATATAAATATATTTTCCCCTGTTTCTTGCTGTGCCCCTTTTCTCAACAATTAGCTAAAACAGAAAATCTTTTGTTGCAGTAACGAGGGTACATTGAGAATGCAAGTTGCAGAAATTCATTTCTCCGGAGTTGAATGTGTATTGCTTTTTTTTTTTTTTTGGGGGGGGTGGGGGGTGGGGGTTGCAAAACTACTGACTGGAGATTGGAAAATTAGGTAGCAGATTCATTCCCAGTAAGTAGAGAGTGTAAAGAAAGTGACGAGGTCGGATTGTCTCGCCAAGGTAAAAGTCGAAATATCCGGGGTTAAGGCCGTCAACCCTCCGTCACTTGTCTTCTTAGGAAACCTGAGAAAGGAAAGAACGCGTTAGGGTCCCAGAGCGCTGCCCCGGGGAAATCCTCCGACGCTCAAGTCAGTTGTGGGCATTTTAGCGTATAACTTAACTGATATAGGTTTGATGAAACCTGTTTGAGGTCGGCCAAGGTGTAGGCCGAGCTGAGATGAGAACAGCGGGGTGTTTTCTGACTCGTGATTTGGACTTGTATTTTTGGCCTCCCCCTTCTTACTGTTGGAGTAGCCCTTTTATAGCTGGCGAAGCTGGGAACTGCGTGTCTCAGATGGTTGAGAGGACGACGTCTGGCCCGCTTGCATGGTAGCCGTGCAGCTGCTAAGGATTGCTGTACTGGCACCTTTCCTCTGTATGATTAGCATCTGGAAAGGTAGCTATTGCATGTAGACCACGTAGCATACAGCTCTGTGACTGTTGTAATCTGGCCGAGATCAATAATCAGTGCCGTGGTCGAAAGCAGATCCGAGGCCGAGATGGAACTGTGAGAACTCGGATCCCTTTGGCCGAGCTAGTTGTGCCCGCTCTCCCAGATGTTCGACTGCTATTAGGGCCGAGGTGCCATTTTGAAGGGCAGAAATGCCGGGGTCTTGTGATAAAATGCTTGGGCCAAGGTTCTGGCCAAGCTATTCCAGTTGGTAACTGTAGCTGTGGTAAGATCCTTTGGCCGTGGTAAAGCCATTGAGCCAAGGTGGATCCCTTAGGCTGAGGTGGAACCCTTCAGGCCGAGGTAGAATACTTTAGGCCGAGGTGGAACCCTTAGTTCCAGTAGGGTAGACCATGTAGCCGGGATGACGTGGGGCCTCTGTGGCCGAGGTGGAATACTTGTCCGCGTGGGACTTGGTCAGTCATCAGGCCGACCTGCGGCCCTTAGTCATTTCCGTACTCTTGCTCTAACGTTGACTGTCATTGACTGACGGGTGAATTTCTTGGTATCATCATTTGCCTCCCAGATTAGACTGGCCGAGCTGAGCTGAGAGGGCAGGCTAATCTGATGAAACGGTTATCTTTGGCCGAGATGACATTTTTGTGTTCAATTATTCTTCCTCAGGTTGAATACAGTATCAGTTTGCAATTGTACTGACTAGATTGGGTGGATCAAACGAATGACCTTCCCTGTAGGACACATGTTTATCCCAGATTGGTTTGCCCAGTGCAATTATAGCCTACACAGATCGAGGTGACGACGGTTCAGGATTCAATGACAGACTTTATGATGGCGTGGGGACCGAGGTTGGCCTAGACCGAGGTGACCTTTGGAGTGACTGGGACTTGTCTATAAATAGAGCTTCACCCATCATTTCTATCCTTTTACGCTCTCATTGCTCTCCTTTCCTCTTTGCTTTTCATCAGCGTCAGCTCTCCTCCGATATTTACCCTCGGTCCGGTGTCCTTTCTACCTCGGCGATTCTCTTGCCTTTCTTCCGTCTAATCGCCTGTAAGTCTTCTTTTAGCTTCCATGTCTTCTGCTTCAGATTCCCAGAATCTCTCTGAAGGAGCTTCTTACGTTGGAAACGTAGGAAACCTCAGCTCATCATCGGAGAAGACGGTTGTCTCTGAGAACCGTCCTCCGGCTCGGCTTTTGGCTGGTGCTGGTGATGTTGCCGGCCCCAGTAGCCGAGCTCCAGCGAGCAGAGCTATATCAGTAATCGAGATTTCGCCGGAGCAAGCTGAAACTGCTCCTGCTCCGGAAAAACTCACAATTCCCCCAAAATCTAGGGTTTCATCTCTGCCAGTTGGGGTTGTTCACAGGGGGTCCCCCTCAACTGAGGTCCAAGAGTCATTTTGTACTATGTTCGAGGTGGACATAAGTCTGTTGTGCGGTATGTATGACATTGATGTTGATCAATTTGATCTCATCCTTCCTTTACCCAATCAAACTGCCTATGACCCTCCTGCGGGGTATGAGGCCATTTATGAGGAGTATTTCCACTATGGATTTCGTCTTCCCATCCCAGTCTCTTTGTTCCGAATTCTTCACTCCTATAACCTTAGGCTTCCTCAAATCAAGCCTAACAGTTTGAAAATAATTCTATCCTTCCTGCTCTTCCTTAGAGCAGCTGAGATCCCCTTTGATCAGAGGATCTTCAGAAGTCTATTTGCTTACCGATCCTCCGAAAGTTGGTATTATTTTACCAAGAGGGTAACTCCTGAAGACTTTTACTATGTTGTCCACATCCCATCTTTTAAGAAGAACTGGAAGGGTAGATTTTTCTATATTAGAAAATTAGGATTACCCACTCTCGACATCTGGAAGTCGGGCAGAGCTGACAACATGAAGCCAAGCCCAGAATACTGTGACGAGGCGGCCAAGTTGTACTCTTTGCCTGTGGTCATTGACTGGCATAGGGTTAATGACGCCGTTCTGAAGGCAGCCGACCTGAATTCTTTGGCTTCAGGTCCTCATTATAAACCCCTATCTCCAGAAAATCTGGCAATAGTCCGGGGGTATGCTCTGTTACTTGTGCTTCTTTTTCATTTCTAGCTTCCCCCACTTAACCTTGTGCACTATATGCAGGCTCCATGGCTCCTGGAGGGAAGGATGTTGCGGCAAAGATTGCTAAGGCCGCAGCTCGCAAGAAGGCTCAGGCCGCAAAAGCAAGGGCCGAGGTGGCTCAAGGTCTGCCCCCAGCCGAAGGCATGGCCGAAGCTGAGGTGAATCAGGCCATCACAATCGTATCTGAATCAACCAACCCAGGTATTTTGTATTTCCTGTCTTGTTGATTTGTTCCTTTAGGTAGTTTTTCTTACTCGGATCATGATAACAGAGGCAAGGGCCGAGGTCCCTCTGAAGAGTGCAGCTCCAGTTGACCTTGGACAAACCCAACAACATGAGAGCTCTGTTCTGGGGAAAAGGCAAAGAGATGCCCCCGTTCCTGAGGCCGAGATGGCACCTGCTCAGGAAAACGTAACAGTGGGCGAATTTGATGAAGCCGACACCGTGATGAACCCTGCCACAGCTAGGAAGATGAACAGTTTGATACTACCCATTGACAAACAGCGTTTCTCAACTGCGTCTTGGGGCAGCTTGGTCAACTCTGTCCATATCAATTCTGCCATGGTATGACCTATCTTTTGCTTGTTTCACCTAAAGTTTTTACTAATCCAATTCTGGTGAAACAGCTAAAAGTACAACTGTCCGAGCTCATTAGCCGAGGTGAAGAGCTACAAAGTCAGCTGGCAATCAAAACCAAAGAGTCTGATGCCAATTCCCAGAGCATCACATTTTTGAAGTCGGAGATCATCAAAATTCAAGGCCAGAAGGAGGAGGCCGAGACAAAGTGGGCTACGACCAACTCTCTGATGGCCGAGCTAGAAAAAAGGAATGCCGATCTAGAGGCATGTTACAACCAAGTCATGGCTGAGTCTGGGCAGAAAGATGCTGTGATCAAAACTCTGCAAGAGAAACTGGAACAGCAAGCATCAAACTTTTCTGCTCAACTTGCTGCGGCCAAGTCTGAAGTAGTGGCCGAATTCAAGAAATCTGAGGAGTTCGAAGAGAATATGGTGCTGCTGCAGGGGCCAGTTATGCAGATGGGTCAAACAAAAGCTATTGATGTCTGTGCTGAGGTCTGCCCCCAGCTGGATAAGGATGATCCTCGGCTGGTTGAGCTTTATAACATCAATGCTGAGGCCGAGTTTGAAGCCCAGTTTCAGAAGTTCACTAATGGGGCAGACTTGCGTGATGATGACGAGCAAATCTGAACTTAGATTGTAATATGTGTATTTTTGTCATCAATGGAAATTCTGGCCCCTTTTGACTCGCATTTTCTGTTTTGCTGAATATTTTGAACTTTTTAACTTTTCATTGCCGAGCTCGAATGTTGGCCTTACTATTCTTAAACAAATTTGTTTAGTACTGTCCGTTAATGTAATCGAACTTTTCATGTTCAGTAGCCGAAATCAAGCATCAGCCCAGCAAGTCTTGTCTGACCTTACTTTCACCGAGGTCCCAGGTCGGCCTTGTTGGTCTTGAACCAATTCGTTTTAAATAAGACTAAGTCCACAGACCAACACGATACTGAGTTTTAATAAGTTTTTCAATGTCGAGATCAAATATTGGTCTTATCAAACCTACCCAGTCTTAATAAAAGATGGACAGAATTGATGTTACCTGGCTTGGCCGGGTTAAATAAGAGAATCTCGTGATGCCTTGGCCGAGATCTCATTCAGAAGCATAATTCTCTGATATTTGGCATAAGCTAGCCGAAGTGAATTATAGAGATCTGCTCTGACCTTATCCAGAATTGCCAAGGTCATACAAGTTTCTAGCAAGTTGATGTCCCGGGCTGGCCGAGAAGCAACGTCAACCCTCAAACGAGATCTTTCCCAAACCTGCTGAGAAGAAATCTTTAACCCTCTTAACGGGCTCTTTCCCCAGAACTTGCCGAGGAGAAATTTAACCCTCTGGCGGGCTCTTTCCCCAGATCCTGCTGAGGAGAAATCTTTAACCCTCTTAACGGGCTCTTTCTCCAGAACTTGCTGAGGAGAAATTTAACCCTCTGGCGGGCTCTTTCCCCAGATCCTGCTGAGGAGAAATCTTTAACCCTCTTAACGGGCTCTTTCCCCAGAACCTGCTGAGGAGAAATTTTTTACCCTTTAGCGGGCAGGTGCCTGGGACTTAGCCGAGGTCTTTTTTCACCCTTTAGCGGGCATTTACCCCGTTCTTCGCCGAGGTCTTTTTAGTAAGAAACTTCAGTTCTGCAGAACTGTCCACAGCACTAAGTTGAATGAACACTTTTTATTGCTGAGGTGATTGTTGTACAGGCTAACTACAAGGCCGAGCTGGGGGTTTTTCTGATGTATAAGAAAATTGGTCCCCACTTTGAGCTCAATTAACAGTCTAGGCAGCCTAACTATTTTTCCAACTCAGAGCTACCCCTTAGGTTGATGTTTACCTCAAGGAACATCTAAATTGGCTCCACTATGCAAGTTTCATCTCGGATCGTGAAACTGTTGCAGATGGCCGAGCTCAATCTGGCGAGCTATCTCTTTACCAAGTTGCCTACAATCTTCTGTATCATGACCTATGTCATGGTGATATAGGCAATAAAGTTGAGGATCCCTCTTATGGAGTGGCCCTGCAAGGGGCTTTGGTTCCTTTACCAAACTCCTCTTCCTCATATAGGAAAAAATGCGAGCTTTTGAAGCCAAAAGAGAAGTCCTTTCTCTGCCCTGGCCCCCCATCCGAACTTTGACAGATGATCTTTCTCGCCGTGAGGCCTGGATATGTGTTCCAGAACTGGAAGGCTGAGATGAGATGGAGGGGTGCTGTATGGCCTGATGATCAGACCTCCGTGGTGAGTATCCGGCTTCGTACATAATCTCGGCTTGACATTCAGAATGATATCCTGGCTGAGATGGAGAATACTCCAACTGCTGATCACTAGCACCGCTAGGAGAGGGACCATGGATGGCTTTTCCTCTTAGCTCCATAACAGCTTGAAACGCTGCTGAATTTTGAGCCACATAGTGTATAGCTCTCATATGTTCTTCATATGAGAAGGTAATAGGAGTTAACTCCTCAAGCTCCTTGGAACATGGAGCGGTTGGTTGCAAAGAAAGCCTTTGATTACCTTCTCTGCTCATCTTTCTCTCGATAGTTTCCTAAGTCAGCTAAGAGTTGTTTGTGACAATATTTCGAAAGTCAAGGGACCCGGAGGTTCGGGCCCTCCTTCTAGCGCCAATTTGACGAGGTCGGATTGTCTCGCCAAGGTAAAAGTCGAAATATCCGGGGTTAAGGCCGTCAACCCTCCGTCACTTGTCTTCTTAGGAAACCTGAGATAGGAAAGAACGCGTTAGGGTCCCAGAGCGCTTGCCCCGGGGAAACCCTCCGACGCTCAAGTCAGTTGTGGGCATTTTAGCGTATAACTTAACTGATATAGGTTTGATGAAACCTGTTTGAGGTCGGCCAAGGTGTAGGCCGAGCTGAGATGAGAACAGCAGGGTGTTTTCTGACTCGTGATTTGGACTTGTATTTTTGGCCTCCCCCTTCTTACTGTTGGAGTAGCCCTTTTATAGCTGGCGAAGCTGGGAACTGCGTGTCTCAGATGGTTGAGAGGACGACGTCTGGCCCGCTTGCATGGTAGCCGTGCAGCTGCTAAGGATTGCTGTACTGGCACCTTTCCTCTGTATGATTAGCATCTGGAAAGGTAGCTATTGCATGTAGACCACGTAGCATACAGCTCTGTGACTGTTGTAATCTGGCCGAGATCAATAATCAGTGCCGTGGTCGAAAGCAGATCCGAGGCCGAGATGGAACTGTGAGAACTCGGATCCCTTTGGCCGAGCTGGTTGTGCCCGCTCTCCCAGATGTTCGACTGCTATTAGGGCCGAGGTGCCATTTTGAAGGGCAGAAATGCCGGGGTCTTGTGATAAAATGCTTGGGCCAAGGTTCTGGCCAAGCTATTCCAGTTGGTAACTGTAGCTGTGGTAAGATCCTTTGGCCGTGGTAAAGCCATTGAGCCAAGGTGGATCCCTTAGGCTGAGGTGGAACCCTTCAGGCCGAGGTAGAATACTTTAGGCCGAGGTGGAACCCTTAGTTCCAGTAGGGTAGACCATGTAGCCGGGATGACGTGGGGCCTCTGTGGCCGAGGTGGAATACTTGTCCGCGTGGACTTGGTCAGTCATCAGGCCGACCTGCGGCCCTTAGTCATTTCCGTACTCTTGCTCTAACGTTGACTGTCATTGACTGACGGGTGAATTTCTTGGTATCATCAGAAAGCAATATCTGAATAAAAGGGACAAATGATGATCAAGATACTGTGTCCCTTTTCACATTTAAGCATTACAAATGTATCATTATCAGTCTTGTGTTTGAAAAATTACAATTACACACTCTTACCTACAAGTTACAAATATGAGATCATTCTCAGTGAGTGTAGATCAGATGTATCCAAGGGATGATGAAAAAACAAAGATAAGAAGGCTGATGTCAAGCCAGTACATGAAAAATTACATTCAATAGTAATTGAACAAGAACAAGGAGTGGTGGTACACTTAACTGGGGACATTGGCTGAAAACTACCTTAACCATCTGTCTTGCAAAACATGTTAGCAAATATTGATTGGTCCTTGAAGATGGTGACAAGATTTCTCATTAGATAATGCCCCATAACTCGCGATAAGGTCTCCAAGTTTTACAACTCTTGCTGCTTCTATAATGTTAAGCTCTTGTACTGCCATCCATGTTGAGCTTTCTCTCTAGAGGGATTTCTGTACTCGGGCCTCCAACCTGTTTTATTGGGGTCAGTTTTGCAGCTATTGAGTGCATCCTGTGTATCAAGAAGCAAGAAGATATAAATCAATTAGTAATACAAATAACAACATTTACTCGATAAATGAAATAGTAAGACAAATATGGTGATAGCTGAGCATACCTTGAAGAAAATGTCGACTTCCTCAGGTGGTTTTTGAGGTCACGACAATGAGTGGAGTTCAAAGGCTTCACATTTTGGAGATTTGGGCTGTGACTTTTTATTGAAGTTGGTACTTTTCTTACCCTGTGTTGTTGAGGAGTTTTTGCTGTGGCTGTTGCTCTGGAACCTTTCTGCATTGTCATGGGAAACATTTTTGTTTCAAATACTGATGCATAGTGTTGAATTTCAAGAATTGAACATGTAGAAATAGAAGAGAACTAACTTGAATATCTGCATCTTGTCCTTGCAAAATCTCCATCTTTTGGCCTGGAAACTGTGGAAAGTTCCTTTTGAGGAGTTAGCACATCATTTTTCCTCCCTGAGTTGGTTTCTTTGGGAATTCCTCTTTCCTGGATGGCAAAAGAGCATTAGCTGCACTTCAAACAAGAATAAATTGTTGTGCACAAGAAGAGAATATCTTACATCTGTGCGCAGCTTGAAAGGTTTGGGATTTGTCGGTTTTGGTTTCGTCATCTTCATGCCTGCTGCGCCAACAACAGCAGAACTTTTGCAGTTCTTATCTGCATTTGGAGTGTCCTGTTGCACAAAAGCAGGTACTCTAGAATATTTACATTAAACTGAAATATTTCTACAAGTTCAAAATAGATGCAGATTCAAAACAGAGATTAAAAGGGAAAACCTTTTTTCCTTCTGAGTTTTGCATGCCAACGGCTTTTATTCCTCTCTGGTTGCTGTGGTTGTTTACACATCTGCACAACACGCCGACAAGAGCGACCATGGATGTAAATGATTGCATATTGAAATTTCAAGTGGCAGGAAAATTTAACCAAGATATCAATTGATAAACAGTTCCATACCTATTCTCATCATATGCTGAATCATTTTCTTTGTTGTCACTCTGTGTCACCAGACTTGCACATTCTACCTTTATGGTACCAGTGCATTCCTTTTCATTCTCTACAATGCCCTCATTCTCTTTATCTGAAACTGGAATTATTGGAATGTTATCACCTCTCATGTTGATCGAGAAAGAATTGCTTGAATCGCTAGGTGCATCTTCTGAAGCATTAATTGAAGGTGAATCTATATCATCTGTTCTTGGTGGGACCCCTTCAATGGAAAAGGCTACGTCTTTAGCTGCTTCATTAGAGCTGTGTGTATAGGACTCTGGTGCAGCATGGTCCACAGTTCCAAGTTTCAAGTTGATTTCAATCAGACTGGAATCACTTGGGACACTCTCCGTCGAATGGCAGGAATTTCTTGGTTTTTCCTTGTTTTTATGTTTAATTGATCTTGTAGATTTGGCATTCTGGTTTGTTTGTGTACTAAGCTGCAGTGGCATCTTACTTCCGGACTTCTCCGACTTGTCCACCCTTTTCCTTGCTGATGAAGTGGGTGGTGACTCCTGGGAATTATTCACAACTGGCTTGGATGTTTTGCTGTAACAGCCCAAATTGAGCTTTCTTTGACTTGTTATCTCAAGGTTCTCCATTCCTTCACATAATTTTGTCATAGGAGTGCACAATTCCACAGGTTTCTTTAGGTTCAGGACTTTCCTAGGGGATTGGAAGGTCAGTGCCTTTGCCACTATCCTTTTCTTCGACTCCATCTGAGCAGGTGATTTAGGTTTCCTAACACTTTGAAAGGATCTTGGATTTGGGGGGCACTTTTTGTAACTTGGAGTAGTAAGATACTTAGAAGGAACTTGTTTTCCCTTGGCCTTTGGGGTGTTACTCATTTTGGCTTGAGGCTTGGCCTTCTGAACATCGTCTCCAATCTGTTTGGACAACGATGAAATGATAGCTAGTCTTGTCAGTCTAGACTTTGAAGGTTTTGGTGGAGCTGAAAAGGGGACATTTCCCAATTTTCCTGAAAGAAACATGACCAATTTGCAGAATTAGTTTGAGATTATGAACATATACATAATGACATGAAGGCCCAAAGCACATTTTAAGGTTCATCAACCATCTAATTTGCATGCTTACCCGGACATATTTCTATTGAGAGCCTTCTGAAGTCTAATATTTGGACTTCTTGCTGCCATTACCTGGTATGTGCATACTGAGAAGTTAGAAATTACATAGTACTTGTGACAAAAGAAAAACACTAGTCATTGGCAAAGACTAACCCGAAGAACAAACTTTTTGTAGATTGCTTCAGAATCCATTTCTTCTTCATGCTTCTGGTCACATCCTATAATAAGAAGGATGGATGTAACAAGCCCTTGAAAGTGAATTCTAAATATTCAACATAGAGAAATATCTAACAATAAGACAAAGAAATACTTGTTCAAAAAGTTAATTGACTGAGCAGTTACTATAACCAAAAGGGCACTAGCCCTTTTCCAATCTAAATTTCTAATCCAACACAAGAACTCAAAAAATCCCTTAGATTTCACTCCTTGAACTACCAAAATAATAAGGCTGTATAAGAGCATGATCTTCGTAAAGAAGAAAAAGAGACAAAGGAAAAAAAAGGGATAGTAAAGGTATACAAAAGAGACTGCGTCTGTATGTCTGTTCTCTTTCCTGTGGAGAAAATAAGAGTAATATAGCTACAGTGAAACAGCATGAAAAACAGACACGCAAACACACACACACACACACACACATGCCCACACACATAGCGGCTAGATGCTCTCTTTGCGAGTGTATGGAGAAAATAAGAGTGATAAAGGTTGTGCGAAACAAGAAGCAAAGCAGAAATGGTTGCACATGGAAACAAAGTTCTCAAACAGTAAGATTTACTTCTTTAGTGGAGGTAGGTCACATATACCAAACCAACTCGAATTCTTGTGTGCTTGTTCTCATCTCCTCTCCTTATTCGTGTTAACTATTGCTTATACACTGAAAATTTAAAAATACTCCCAAAGCAAGTATTTCCGGCTGCTTACCAACCATTAAAATGTACAATGTATATAGTCTTTATAATGGCTGATCACCATCCACTAGCTTAGAATTTTCGCCTTACTGAAATTGTATTGTTGTACAGTTAGTTGCTTTTAGTGCTTCCATAGCAGCATGAAGTCGGAATTTTCTTCCATTCAAGTGACTAAATAGTTCACTGAGCTTTGCGACTTTCAGATGCGTGATCTAACTATCAAAAAGGTGACTGAACTATTTAGCCAACTGAATTGGTCAAAAAGATGACAAAACTATTTAGTCAGTTTTCTATTTTTATTTACTAAATTCCTTCAATAATACACTATCACACAATATCCTTATTATTCTGTCATCTATGCAGGTATACATAGAGTCGGGGTCTCAGTAGAATCAAACTCTATATCTTTTTAGATTGAGGTATTGTTTGTCTGTCTGTCAAACTTCCAAGACCCTAGTGATAGTTTTTGATGTAGTTCGGATATATTTGATATGTGTTGTTGTAATAGAAAAAAAATACCCCATAAAGCCTCTCATTTTATGCCCTAACGCCAACAGTATGAATCTATTATTTATCCACCAAAAAGAGAGAGAAGAAGAAAGGGGGAGGAACTAATAATGCAATTCGACTTCCAGAAAGATATTTCCAGGAAAATAGACCAAAATTGCAAGTTATAAACTGAAGACCGTAACCCACAATCAAGAACCAGCAAAAAGAAACCCAAAAAAATAAGTTCAAAATGACCAACCAACTCGCAAGCAGAACCAGTAACGATCATCTGGTGGTGATAATGATTTGGAACCCTGAAATCAACAAACTTAGGGGCTTCAATCTTTTCATAGAATTCCTCATCTTCCCCTTTAAATTTCTCTTCCAGCAATTCCCAATTGTTTCCTTCAGAGCTTCCTTCAGATAACTGAGGTCCTTCCGCCGCCATTTTCTTCAGATTGAGGAGGAGATCAGGCGATGTTTAGCTGGTGGTGGTGGCGGTGGGAGGAGAGAGAAAGAGGAGGGTGCTTACGGTAAATGCTTTTGTGGGCTTTTCCTTTCAGTTGATTTTGAAAAAAAAAAACAGAGGGGAGGAAAATATAGCCGTTTGAACTACTCAGCTGAGCTGTCTGAACTCAACTAGCCGTTAATACGTGGGACATGTAGAAAGATGTGTGGGTGTGGCGGAGGGAGGGACGCTTTTAGAGAGTATTAGAGAGAAACTTGAAGCAAAAGCAATTCCGGTCATAGAGGTCTCATCGTCTCAGTTCTAAGGAGCATCATAGAGGATACAAGTCAGGATTTTATCGACTCTTAGGTTAAATGACCTACACAAGGTGTCCCCTACAACCAGACTTTCAGCCTAGCAGCATGGAACACGTACACTGTACGTGTTCCTGCAATCGAACTATTGACCTCTTAGAATAAATCTCAACTCAAATACCAATCGATATATGCACCGGAGGCGTATTAGAGAGAAACTTACTCTTAAAGACATATCGATAGTTTCATAATTAGTGAAGGCAACATAAATGGTTCAGCTTTTAAAAGAGCATAAGGCTCTATAGCAATTTTCTCTTATAGCCAATTAAAAATAAGGGACAGTGCCCGTCGTTTTTGTGATAGTGTGATTTTGTTTCCAAGTCTTTTTTTTCCAAAATAAAAAAAAACAATGATACCCTGAGAATCCCACATTGGCTAATTTGAGAAAAAATGTATGGCTTATATGAGGATGATGTACCACCACCCATTGCCTTAAGGTTTTGAGTGGATATGAGTCTCACCTCATGTAAGCCCAAGTTTCAACATGGTATCAGAGCATATTTAAAAATGTGGACTCACCCCTTGTTTGGCCCATGGTTGGCCACTTAATGTTTCCCCCTCACCTAAGTTCAGATGTTCATGTCTAGGTTGCGGTTTGTGATTGAGGACGAGTTGTAAGACGCGTGTGTATGTCAAGCCACGTTGCCACGTGAGGGCGGGTGTTGAGAATCTCACATTGGCTAATTTGAGAAAAAATGCATGGTTTATATGAGGATGAGGTACCACCACCCATGCCTTAAGATTTTGAGTGGATATAGGTCCTCACCTGCCTTAAGATTTTGAGTGGATATAGGTCTCACCTCATGTAATCCCAAATGTTAACCAAAGATTACGAAGCAAGCTTGATAATTACTCAATCCTTCTTCATTTTTCACTTAACCCGTCGTTCTACCTCCAGCAACAATAAGACATAAATAATCAATAAAAAACAATTTCCACTAAATTTCTAAAAATATAAAGTTGTAATTACATTCATATGCCCTAATAATGATACAATGTGACTATATTAATGGTGACGGCGAAAAAAATTAAATAAATTCAAACTTGAGATTTCATGCACACACCGTTACATGTGGGTGTGCCGTACACCATAAAAGTTGTCTTGTCAAGATTTTAAATACACCTGAATTATTTGAAATACATTTAACGTAGTTCTATCAACAACCACAGCTTATAAAGACACGATATAAGTTCTCATGTCACGGTTGCCTCTATGATTATACAAACATTTTTAAATATATTCAACTTCTTATACACCGTGTTTGCGGTATATACGAAGCGACACCATAATGATCAAGTCCAAAAACTTACAACGTATAAATAATTCCTTCACAGATCTTTTGGACACACATAAAACAAACTATAATATGCAATATAAATATTATGAAGCTAAACTTGAAATCCCAACACCTAAACAATTTCATCAAGTGCCAAGGTAGTGACTTAGTGTTCTAAGTTTGAACAACATTAAGCCAACATACATCTCGTTGTTATCTTTGTTATATATGTTTACATGTTTCGAGAATCAAATGTTTTTTTTTTTTACTTTCAGATGTTATGATTCATTAGGATTTACTGGAGAAAATCCAATATGTACATACTAATTTAGAAGTGATTAAATTGCAAGTCAGTTAAAATGTTTCAGTTTGTATGTGTTCACATTATGTAGCAGAATATTTCAGTACCATTAAATAACAAGTTGCTCGACTGTGTTGATCTTTCATTACATCTTTGTTATGATGTGTATTGCACCATCAATGTTCAAAATCATAAATCAAAAGATATCAATATATGCGTATGTAGTAAATATGGGTATATATAACCATTCTAAGGTGCATGTATTAACAATGTTAACTAATAAAACAAGTACAATAATAACACCGTAATCGTGATGTTTTTTGCACCACGATTGATGATGTCGGATTTATCACCAATGTAAAAGTGGAAATACCCGGGGTTAAGGCCGTTATCCTCCGTCAACAGTCCTTCAGGGAAACCTGAGAAAGGAAAGAAGGCGTTAGGGGACCCAGGGCACTGCCCCGGGAAAACCCTCCGACGCTCAAGTTAGTTGTGGGCATTTTAGCGTATATCTTATACTGGAATGGTTTGTATTGAAACCTGTTTGAGGTCGGCCAGAGTGTATTAGCCGAGCTGAGATGAAGCGGTGGGTCTCCTCACTTCAGGCTTGCTTTTCCTTATTGTTGAGGAAGCTCTTTTATTAGTTGGCGTGGCTGCGAGCTGAGTGTCCCAAAGAGATGAGATTGGGGACGTCTGGCCAGCCTGCATGGCAGCCGCTAGCTGCTAGGGACTGCTGTGCTGGTTACTTCCCTCCGTATGATCGACATCTCGGGGAGAGATAAGATTGCATGTAGGCACCACGTAGCATACAGGATTATGACTGTTATAATCTGGCCGAGGTCAATAGTCAAAGACCCGTGGCCGAGATGAACTGTTGAGGGCTTAGCTAGGAACGAGGGCTGTTTCCTTTGGCCGAGCTGGATGTATAGCCGACATCTTCTAGATGTCCGAGATGCCAAGCTGTTATGGCCGAGGTGTCAAGCTGTTATGGCCGAGGTGCCATTTTGAAGAGCAGAAATGCCGAGGCCTCGTAATAAAATGCTTGGGCCGAAGTTCTCTGGCCGAGCTATTCCTCAGCTGAAACAAAGCTCTGGAGCCGAGACAAAACCCCTTGGCCGAGGTAAGGCCATTAAGCCGAGGTGAGCTGTTAGTTCCCAGAGGGTGCTGACCATGTGGCCGAGGTGGCGAGGGCCTCTGTGGCCGAGATGAAATATTCGTCCGCATATAACTTGGTCAGTCTTCAAGCCGACCTGCGGTACTTGGTCATTTTATACTCTTGCTAAGCGTTGACCGTCATTGACTAACTGAGAGTATTTTTTGGCTCATCAACGATCATTGTAGTTCCGGTGCATAAGCTATCGCGGGTCATTTTGTATGGCTCAATCAGCAGTACTTCGTGATCACGATATAAATGTGCTGCATAAATCGCTACCAATTATACCTTGTTCGAGATTCAGGGTATTTTAAGTAAAAAAAAAAGAAAGAAAAAAAAACTCGTAACCACATGCAAATATTTTTCGGTGTCTGGGCTTGAAGTAAATTATGACCTATTATATACTTGGACGTAATTCTCTCTTATTTGTATGTCCGACGAACCTGTCTGATGGCCCAATTGTTACTCTTAGTCTGGTTTAGGAATTTCTTGTAGAAACAAATATAGGCCTACGTGGCCCAAGTCAATGGGAACTTTTTCTTTTTTGATCTGACGAACTTGATTGGGTTTTCAAAAAAAGAAAAAAGTAATTGGAGAAAAGGGTTTTGGGGTGCCGGGGCGGGAGGAGATCTACTTACCACTTTTTCCGTTGCCATTCCCCCATCGTCCGGCACGTGTCCTTCACTCTCCACTCATACACTTCTTTCTCTCCTCTAATCTAGCCTCATAATACTCTCCTGCTGCTACGTGACAGACGGTAGAAAGAGGGTGAGAGAAAAAAGAGTGATGAGATCTCATCCCGGCGGGGAGCGGGAGGTAACAGGGCCCGGGGTTCGGCGTGAGCCAGTTGCCTGGAGGAGCGGGAAGTTGAACAGACTCCATCTGCTTGTAGACTTTATTTTTTCTTTTCTAATTTACAAACTTAGAAAGGTTTATATTTAAGTTTATAAAATATATGGTACGGATCGAACGACCTTAAATACAATTCTTTCTAAGTTTATAATATGTACGGGTTGTACTGTACGGATCGATTGACCTTAAATATAAATCTTTCTAAATTTATAAAATTTTCTAATTTCTTTCTATATCAGGAGGTGGTTTCAAAGGAAAAAAATAAAGTCCAAGCACAGACGCCAATCAAAAAATGGCATCACTTGTTGGGAGGTGTATAATTCCTCTATATTAGCTTCTTTTTTCAATATTTCTTTTTTTAAAATGTCTTACAATTGTAAAAATTGTTAATATAAGCCAATTGTATTATATTTGGTTCTAAAATTATCTTTGTTATCGATCAATGTAAAATTCAAAACGGATATATAGTGATAACAAAGTATTGAATCAAAAAGTAATACTGAAAATATAAAATATTTAATCCACATGTCCTATCATCTTCAAGTGATTAATCTGAAAGATGTTGAATGTTATATGTCCATGATGTAAGGTTCTATTATATTTAGTAGTTGTGTTATTGTTTTTGTAACCTTGAAGTTATGAGTTCGAACGTTAGAAATAGTATTTTATACAATTGTAGGTAAGACTGCATAGATCAGATCACGAAGCGATCTGACCCCCTCATCAGATCTTGTGTAAATGCAGAAGCATAGTGTATCAGAAATCATTTATTATATCTAATAGTTTAACATGCTTGTGCAATTATGTCCCGTTGCAAAATTAGCTTCTCATTTCTCACCTTACCTTTGTTCATAGTTTTTATTGTCTGCAGAATATCTCCGGCCTCCTGCTTTTCCTCAAAATATTCTGTAACTGTAGCGCCCCGCTCCCGAGCCCTAGCAGCGGGAACAGTTGCACCCGCCGTAGCCTACTACGCGGACTACAAGGCGTCGGTACATTCAATTACACGTCATCATAATAACGTAAATCGATGTCGCGGAAGTCATTACTAAAATCCTCGATAAAATAATCATCATCCATTAATACAATGTCTAAGAATTTCTGAATAAATACAATAGTCAAATGTATGTAAATATAAATCTCGAACATACAGAAACCTCGAATACTGGAATACTACCTGGTCTCACCAACCCTTGAAAGTCTTTTCTGAATATCCTTAGTCTCGAAATCTCCTGTCACGATCTTCCACGGTATACTAACTCTTGTGTAAGCATACCCTAACTTCTCCTACCCTGCAAAACTGGTGAATGGTGGTGTGAGCCAAATCAACGGGCCTCAGTAAGCAACCTATCTATACCCATTATGGAAATCATACATACAGAGATAATTACAGATAACATTTACAAATCAACATACATGTCAATCGAGTAAATAACTACGAAAAGTAAGTCACTCCACATAATAATGCGCAACTTCATGATGCATGCCTTCTCTACGTGTCACACGCAACAAAAAGACATGTCATGCACGATGCTCATATCTCTACCGTGCAATGCATGAACCTCGAGGTGATCCTACCACACGCCTCGTCAGGCTACAACGGCCCCCCGTCGGGCCACACGCCTCATAGGGCCGACACGTCCCGTAGGACCACACGCCTCATAGGGCCACACGCTCTGTAACGTAGAGTCAACGAACACACGCTCCGTAACGTGGAGTCAACGCACACGCTCCGTAACGTGGAGTCAACGAACACACGCTCCGTAACGTGGAGTCAGCGCACACACGCTCCGTAACGTGGAGTCAACGCCCCGAAGGGATGCAATGCTAATGCACGTGCCATGAATGCTGCACACACACAATCCACGATCCGGCGCATACATGCTCCTATATATACCCGCGCCCATACACGTGCATATATACTTGCATGTCTACCCCCACACACCCATATACATATGCAATACACATTGAGGTCGTACAACCATACATACACCCAGTCATTTATACATACCTATCTCGCATATACGTACAACTCACATATATAAAAAGTCCAATTACAGATATGTAGCAAACAACACACTGATGCACGATAAGCATAACAAGCACAAATAGAC
Source organism: Eustoma russellianum (assembly GCA_036186865.1). Taxonomy (NCBI): domain Eukaryota; kingdom Viridiplantae; phylum Streptophyta; class Magnoliopsida; order Gentianales; family Gentianaceae; genus Eustoma; species Eustoma russellianum. The sequence continues at coordinate 1,423,451 of AP025055.1, read as the reverse complement.
CACTTACCTCTGAATCCGATACTCACATCCTTCTCTTCTAGGCTTGAATCTAAACAATTGTAGTATAAAAATCAATACCTAATAATAAAGGTTAATATGACTTACTTAAAATAATTAGTTCATAGCTTTCCTTTTTTTTTCCTTGTTAGGTTAATTTTTTAAAATTATGAATGCCAAAATTCCAAAATTATTTTCCAAGTACAAAAGTTAGTCAAATTTACCCAAAAAGACCAAATTCAAAGTATCCAAAACAAATAGTCCAATAATTTCCAAAATTACCAAAATAACAAATATCCTAATCTCAGCCGTGTACATATACACGTATATATGCCCACGTCCATACATGTGCATATACACATATATACGTACGCATACCTTCTTCCAAATTTTCGGCCATACACACGTTATCACAAATATTATTCACACAGACATATATATATACATATATATATATACATATATATATATATATATATATATATATATATAAACGTATCATTTTTATATATCATTTGTCATAATACTTTCCTGGCCGGCTATGAAAATAACAGGTTCACAAATTACACTTTCGGCCGCTTAGCAAACTTTTGTTTCAGTTACATTATTGCACATAGAAATATATTTACCTATAAATCTTATAAAACAAAAGTCTTTGAAATTTGTAAAATTAATCCCAATGGCCGAAACTAAATATCTCAATTTGCCTAGAATTTTTCAGCCACTTTTCCATTACTAACTAAAATTTACGTGTGTATATATGTAATCGGTTTTTTTTTCTGCACATTGCATATATATTTATGTTTTCTTACTTTAAATAATATACACATAAAATAAATCATTTGAATATCATATCAAAATACTCATTCCATTAGATTGGTACAAACATTATGCGCGCTTAAAAATTCGGCCTTAATATCCTATAATGCAAAGATATATACATAACCATACATTCACGGCAAACTTACTGTGATGCATCTATTTTAACCCTCTTCAAATATTGACCTAAAGAAAAAAAAAATCAGCCACCATGAATTTTGTTCAAGTATTTTCAGCCTCTTTTAACAAAATTACAAATTTCAACTTTCATAGTTACCTATATATAGACCCATATTACAATCGATCATCAACAAGTATATAATACATTCATCTATTCAAACACATATACGAATACATGATCCAAAGTTAATACCAAAATAACGTATATATTATCGCAAAACATAGCAAGTATATGAAGATTACTTACTTCAAATGGATTATACTGTATCGTAACTGGGTCATACGGTTGAATATTATTTTTCCTTTCTCTCCAATTGATGGTCTCGGCACTCGGGCTTAGGCAAAGAAAATATTTTTCTTTGTTTACTAGTATTCTTTTGGCAGAGAGGAATAACAATGGGGAAAACAATGTTTCCTCTTTTTTTACAATAAAACGGCAGCAACATTTGAAGATATTTTTTCTTTCTTGGCTGCATTGATGGGTTGGATTTAATGGGTTTGAATAAGCCCCATCCAAACGTTACTGACCCTTTCACTTCTTTTTTTTTTGGTTAATTAACTTTTTTTTTACAATCTTTTTTTTAATTTAAGACCATTAAAATATTTCCCATTTATTTAAAAAAACTGGGATGTAACATACCTCCCCCCTTACAATAAGTTTCGTCCTCGAAACTTGCGTATGTGGTAATTGATGTCTTAGTATGATTCTACTTAATTCATTTGCCTAGATAATGACCGTACTAAATATCCATTACATGTATTGATATGTTAACATTACACTTTCCTGACATATGAATAAATCCTCAAACCATCACTTGTATCTCTATAAGGTAATTTCTAAGTTCATTGTTCTCCGCTTATTTAAGATCATAATCTACTCTTCTTATCAATCATTTTGCTTAGTTTTTATGAATACCTCTATAATGTTGTACTTATGCGTACTACAATCTTTAACTTAACGTCTTAACTACAAAACTCATTCCTTATACCTTATGCATTTTGTGAACACATTTTATTCTAGTACGATTCCGCTTAGTCATCACTAGCATTCTACCAGATCATATAGTCCTTATAGGGTTCAAACCTTAACTTCTCCATAGTTACAACTTAGGAGTTTTCAATATACCATCATACACCTTCAAGCCTACTTGTCCCTGTGGGTCGTTATTCCCAAATGTTGGTATCACAACTTATCAATTCGATGTTTAATCGTAACTTATCTCCACTCGTTCTATATCCTAAAATTCAGCTTGAACAGTCATTTACTTAGACATCTTGAGGCATTCTAACGCCGCATGCTTTCGCTTCGCCACTCTGATCCACCATATATCTTTAATTATTTATTTCGTCCATTTTGTTCTTACTTACGCCAACTATGTGTATCATTCAACTGGTATCATTGTAGTCTATAATTTCTGAATTCCTAAAACTATTCACATGTGATCCCTTACTTAGATAAACATCTAAACCTCAGAATCCATCGAGCCCTCCAATATGTCAACCATTACACTTCCTCGACATTGGACTGAGTCCTGAAATCACTTCCTGTATACCTATGGGCGAGTTCTATAATCACATCCTTACTCTTTTGGCATACCATCAATAACCTAATACACGAAATATGTGTATGGACATGTTTTCTTCAAGTAATTATGTGGCTTATGTAGCTATAACTTGGAATGTAGTTTTAATTATTTGAATCATATTAATTCTAATATTATTTTTTTTGTAAGCACAAAAACCAAAGATTATAAATGTTTTTTTTTTGCAAAACGGCGTCTCACGTGACCACCTAAAAAAAATAATGACACCACTAGTTCGCAAAAGTGTCCCAGTAAACCGCGTCAAAATAGTTGAAACTCACACTGCTAAGTTTTATAAAACTATTGGAATACGATGCCTTCCTTTTTCTAAAAGGACGTGTGTATTTTGAATGCTACTTTTGGCTTCAAAAAAAAAATAAGTTTACCGTAAACAGGTAAATAACTTCAAAACACCTATTGGATAAGATACTCGCATATCGATAGTCAACAAATTAAATTGATTTCGATCAAAATGACTGTAACTAAAATTGGAATTTGCAATATTGTATAAGAAATATATAGAAACATATTGTTTTTAGAAAACTTCGATATCTTATATATATATATATTTTTTAGAGTTGTCATAGATAGTGGAAGTTTCAATATGATGATACACGAATTCGGAAAAAAATAGACTTGTAAAGTTAACAGATTTTAAAAAAAATGAAACTACTTATAATATTTAGACGCAAAATTCTTGAAGTACCTTTGAAATATAGCATATATATTGGTAAACGTGCTTATATGAAAACAGTGGTCTATTTGGAAATTTACAGTCCAATACTTCATATAACTTTTCTAAGTCATCCTTACTGTCAAATGAAAATTCACCTATATACCGTTTCTTATAAGTCTAACCTTTGGCTATTATGACAAAATCCTCAACTTAGATTGCTCAATCCTAGCATGGCATACTGAATATTAATCGACTTAAGGTGTTTTAATTAACCACCATGCTTTGCGCACCGCACTAATCCACTGTAATTTTTTTACCTTTATTGTTCAACCGCTAATTTTCACTTAGTTACATCTCACATGAAGAGCAACCCATACTTGTCCATGCTTACTCTTTTTGAATTTGTGTCTACTAGATCCAAGCTAAGTAACTCAATGTTTTCTAGAAATCGACACTCAACTAAAGATTTTATGATAATTTAACATTCCAAGGCACATACTATAGCCAGTTCTCGCAAGTCACCATCAATCAATATCTCTAATAAGACTAACACGCCGACCTATTTTGATAACACCACATTCAACATCTTAACCTCAAACTATAAATTCTTTGGTATGATATCTTTCACTAAACTCTACTGATCATAACGCTTATAAATCATTACTTAGTTTCTATCATCCTACTATGAATCATTCCTTTAGTAGCTACGATCTCAACTTAGACCTAGTTGCGTTCTGACACTACTGTCAAAGTAGAGGCATGAACCTGCTTTATTTATCATAATGGCACTGGGTTTGCAGGGGTCAGGACTAATTATACAAATAGTTACAATCAACACTTAGATAATGCAAATAATTCAATCGTACGGAGTGTCCTATATATGTGGACACATCCTTTATTCGATCATCACTTAGATCCAATGTCTTGACTTATTTCTATAATCGATAGTCGGTATCATCATTCCTTATGTCAAAAATCATTACTTATTTCTAAGTTCAATACTTAGAATATAATCACAGCTTATGACTAAGATCAGTACTTATGTTCAAACTATCACCTAATGATCAGATCACCACTTAATTCCTAGAGTTGATATTTCGTATCGTCATTCCTTAAGTCTACATTCGTAACTTACGAGCAATGTCATCTCTTAATCTATAAGGTCACGTCTTATTTCCAATAACATATTCAATATATAATCATTGTTTACAGCTAAAAATCGATACTTAGATCTAAGATCGTGACTTAAGACAAAGTCATAACTTAATTTCTAAGATCATAGCCTAATTCTATGCTTCCGCCGTGGATCTGGAGCCATCTCTGATACCACCTGTAGCGCCCCGCTCCCGAGCCCTAGCATCGGGAACAGTGCACCCGCCGTAGCCTACTACGCGGACTACAAGGCGTCGTTACAATTCAATTACACGTCATCATAATAACGTAAATCGATGTCAGCGGAAGTCATTACTAAAATCCTCGATAAAATAACCATCATCAAATACAATGTCTAAGAATTTCTGAATAAATACAATAGTCAAATGTATGTAAATATAAATCTCGAACATACATAAACCTCGAATACTGGAATAACTGTCTCAACCAACCCTTGAAAGTCTTTTCTGAATATCCTTAGTCTCGAAATCTCCTGTCACGATCTTCCACGGTATACTAACTCTTGTGTAAGCATACCCTAACTTCTCCTACCTGCAAAACTGGTGAATGGTGGTGTGAGCCAAATCAACGGGCTCAGTAAGCAACCTATCTATACCCATTAGAAATCATACATACAGAGATAATTACAGATAACATTTACAAATCAACATACATGTCAATCGAGTAAATAAACTACGAAAAGTAAGTCACTCCACATAATAATGCGCAACTTCATGATGCATGCCTTCTCTACGTGTCACACGCAACAAAAGACATGTCATGCACGATGCTCATATCTCTACCGTGCAATGCATGAACCTCGAGGTGATCCTACCACACGCCTCGTCAGGCTACACGCCCCGTCGGGCCACACGCCTCATAGGGCCACACGTCCCGTAGGACCACACGCCTCATAGGGCCACACGCTCTGTAACGTAGAGTCAACGAACACACGCTCCGTAACGTGGAGTCAACGCACACGCTCCGTAACGTGGAGTCAACGAACACACGCTCCGTAACGTGGAGTCAGCGCACACACGCTCCGTAACGTGGAGTCAACGCCCCGAAGGGATGCAATGCTAATGCACGTGCCATGAATGCTGCACACACACAATCCACGATCCGGCGCATACATGCTCCTATATATACCCGCGCCCATACACGTGCATATATACTTGCATGTCTACCCCCACACACCCATATACATATGCAATACACATTGAGGTCGTACAACCATACATACACCCAGTCATTTATACATACCTATCTCGCATATACGTACAACTCACATATATAAAAAGTCCAATTACAGATATGTAGCAAACAACACACTGATGCACGATAAGCATAACAAGCACAAATAGACCACTTACCTCTGAATCCGATACTCACATCCTTCTCTTCTAGGCTTGAATCTAAACAATTGTAGTATAAAAATCAATACCTAATAATAAAGGTTAATATGACTTACTTAAAATAATTAGTTCATAGCTTTCCATTTTTTTTTCCTTGTTAGGTTAATTTTTTAAAATTATGAATGCCAAAATTCCAAAATTATTTTCCAAGTACAAAAGTTAGTCAAATTTACCCAAAAAGACCAAATTCAAAGTATCCAAAACAAATAGTCCAATAATTTCCAAAATTACCAAAATAACAAATATCCTAATCTCAGCCGTGTACATATACACGTATATATGCCCACGTCCATACATGTGCATATACACATATATACGTACGCATACCTTCTTCCAAATTTTCGGCCATACACACGTTATCACAAATATTATTCACACAGACATATATAACATATAATATACATATATATATACATATATATATATATATATATATATATATATATAAACGTATCATTTTTATATATCATTTGTCATAATACTTTCCTGGCCGGCTATGAAAATAACAGGTTCACAAATTACACTTTCGGCCGCTTAGCAAACTTTTGTTTCAGTTACATTATTGCACATAGAAATATATTTACCTATAAATCTTATAAAACAAAAGTCTTTGAAATTTGTAAAATTAATCCCAATGGCCGAAACTAAATATCTCAATTTGCCTAGAATTTTTCAGCCACTTTTCCATTACTAACTAAAATTTACGTGTGTATATATGTAATCGGTTTTTTTTTCTGCACATTGCATATATATTTATGTTTTCTTACTTTAAATAATATACACATAAAATAAATCATTTGAATATCATATCAAAATACTCATTCCATTAGATTGGTACAAACATTATGCGCGCTTAAAAATTCGGCCTTAATATCCTATAATGCAAAGATATATACATAACCATACATTCACGGCAAACTTACTGTGATGCATCTATTTTAACCCTCTTCAAATATTGACCTAAAGAAAAAAAAAAATCAGCCACCATGATTTTGTTCAAGTATTTTCAGCCTCTTTTAACAAAATTACAAATTTCAACTTTCATAGTTACCTATATATAGACCCATATTACAATCGATCATCAACAAGTATATATATACATTCATCTATTCAAACACATATACGAATACATGATCCAAAGTTAATACCAAAATAACGTATATATTATCGCAAAACATAGCAAGTATATGAAGATTACTTACTTCAAATGGATTATACTGTATCGTAACTGGGTCATACGGTTGAATATTATTTTTCCTTTCTCTCCAATTGATGGTCTCGGCACTCGGGCTTAGGCAAAGAAAATATTTTTCTTTGTTTACTAGTATTCTTTTGGCAGAGAGGAATAACAATGGGGAAAACAATGTTTCCTCTTTTTTTACAATAAAACGGCAGCAACATTTGAAGATATTTTTTCTTTCTTGGCTGCATTGATGGGTTGGATTTAATGGGTTTGAATAAGCCCCATCCAAACGTTACTGACCCTTTCACTTCTTTTTTTTTTGGTTAATTAACTTTTTTTTTACAATCTTTTTTTTAATTTAAGACCATTAAAATATTTCCCATTTATTTAAAAAAACTGGGATGTAACAGTAACATGCTCGTTACTTTGGCCATTTCCAGTGTAAAAACATTAGTGTTTCAAAAAGTTTTGTCAATTTTCTTCTTGATTTTTTTTACGTTTTAGTATGAATATGTGCCTTTAATATCTAATATTGTTTATTCATTTTGATTTTTTATCTGTATTCACAGGGTGAACGAATACTAATAATCGGATTAGTATTCGTGAAAGAGTAAATCCAATCAGCCCTTAGAGTATACTTCAGTTGATATTTGAGATGAGACAACTAGAAAGACATGTTCGAACCAATATATACACACGTACGTGTAGTACTATCATTTGGATCAATATTGCCTTAGGTCATGGTATCTGATCAATTAAGTTAAAAGGGTAACGACCTAATTTTCATTAAACATTTTGGGTAAAGTTTTTTAAAGTACTTACTAATATAGAACGTTAGAAGAGCGTTGTGTTTTAATTTAAATTCTCTACGAAAATGTTGGACGGTAAAACCATAAAAAAAAAAACCTGAATCAAAGAATGACTTTTGAAACTAGCGAATTCAATCACGATTTGGACGGTTAAGATAAGAGGAGGCCTTAAGTGAAGGAAAATATTCGATATCCAATCACGCGATGTCATGTGTGTAAATGGTCTTTTTTTTTTAAAAAAAAAAAGTAAACCGCACGCTAATTTATACACGTAGTGTCGCGTGATTGAAAACATCGTATTTTGTGTCAGTTAAACCATCCTCTGATCTGACCTGATTTGGACCATAAAACTTTTTGAGTTGAGCTACTATGACCGTCTGACGTCAAAATGGAAAGGCAGTAAACTGCGGTCTGCGGGTGTAGCCGTGGCTTGCTGGACTGCTAACTTTTTTATTTGTAAACGATCAAACTTCTATCCTTTTCTTTTTCTTAAACTCTCTCCGTTTTAAATTAGGAAACGTCTTTTTATAAACTTCAACCGTTTGACAAACCATATCCAGTATATCATAATGACACCGAAAAACTATTGTTAAGGTGTGGAGGATGTGAGAGACAGACAGACAATAACTTCATCCCAAGAGATAAAGAGTTTGATTCTAGCGAGACCCCTGACTCTATATGTACCTATATATATGACATAATAATAAGAATATGATGCACTAGTTGTTGGGATATACTGGGTGTACCTATATATATGACATAATAATAAGAATATGATGCACTAGTTGTTGGGATATACTGGGTCAGGATAATGATGATGATGCACTAGTATACTAGTGAAGTGATTTTAGTAAACACAATATAAAGCTTCCGATATAAAAATAGACATAACATTACATATGCACAAATAATTGAAAGATGGAGAAAAAAGTACAAAGTCAACTTAAAGTGTACAGAGTATCTAATTCCATAAACTTCAACATTTTAACATTTTAAAAAGAATTATTTAATATATTGTCTAGCTATTAAAACTATCATTTAATTCTATTTTTATCTTTTTTGTATGGTTGACTAGCATTTAATACGTTGTCTTCTTTTTATTATTAATAAAGAAATTTTAAAAAATTATATAATTCTAATGACTAGGATAGAAAGTGATTTTAAATATCCCAAAAAGTATCTCTCAATTTGAGATAGTGAGACTAATTACAAACTTCTACCTAAGATTTTTTTGAATATGAAAACATTATTATCAGGGTTTCACATTATTATCAGCGTCTCAGTTTCTATTTCCGATATACTGTGAGTTATATTTCATCTTAGCAAAAAAAAGTATTGGTTGCCATTGATATATGTATATGTACAATACAAAAACATATGAATATATTTATATTTATGTATGTGTGCATACATAGAGAGAAAATACATGTGTGTACATAATAGTGTGTGTATATCATACGTATATGTATATATGTATGTGTATGCATGCATCTTTTTTGTAAAATACATAGATGTGTGTGGGGAGCGCGGGGTTGCTCGTGTGCGTGGACGTACTTGTATGTACTGGTCTTACGTCCCTTACTCCAAAAATCGAAAATATATGTTACGCTGATGTAAAGTCACAGGTCGCATTTTTGGATTTGGAGCAGTTAACACAATATTTTATTTTAAATAAGGGAGTAAGATAAACGAGATATTATGAGTCAAAAGATTATGATATCTTCGATCAGAAATTTTACGTTGGTCATAACTCAACCACGGACACAATGATGTGATGCCATATAAGATCTACTTGTATTGGGAATATTGTTCCACTCGAACAATTTGAGATGAAATACATAAGTTATATGAGGATAATGTATCACCACTCATTGCTTGAATGTTATAAGCGGATATGAGCATCACTTTATGTAAGCTCAAGTTTCAACATGGTATCAGAGCCGGTTTAAAGAAAAGTGTACTCACACCTTGTCTGACCCATGATTGACCATTCATTATATTCTCTCACTCAAGTCTAGATGTTCGTGTCTGGCTTGTGGTTTGTGATTGAAGACGAGCTCTATGTCGCGTTTGTATATCAAGCCACGATGCCACGTGAGGGCGCGTATTGAGAATATTGCCCCGCATCGAACACTTTGAGATAAAATACACGAGTTATATGATGATGGTGTATCACCACCCATTGCCTTAAGATTTTGAGTGGATATATGTCTCACCTATGTACCCAAGTTTCAACACTTGTATGTAAGTAAAGGATAATTGGTCAAAGCAAGAGATACATATATCTTGTACGTTTGATCGATTAAGGATCAACTAATCGATTACTATTTTAAAATTTTTGATCTTCTACAGCGACGTGATATAATAGATTGTATCATTCAAACCACCATATTTATATTTCTCAACCCTCAACTAAACTGGTGCCAACCAATTTACATCATTTTCATTTATAGTTTCTCACGTGGGACAAAGTTGTAGTCCATAGTCAAGCAGAAATTTTCCATTCCTTTTCTGGTTTCATTTATTGGATAAATGCTACTATCTCACTCGAGCATGACTTATCGGTATTAAAAAACTTAAATAAGACATAGAATAATGTTATCTGTAAGTAGATACCATTTGATACACACATAACTTATTCAATAAAATGAGTTACTAAATAATTTAATGAATAAGTTAGAATGTTTTTTTTTTATCAAAATCAACTGCACAACGGTTGCACAACGTAATGACGTTGTATTATATATCAATCGAAAATGGAAAAAAAGTGATGGACTGATATGAATTTCAATAAAAAAAAATGGGGTTTTAATAGATACTTATGACCAAGTCGTAATCTCTCCCAAAAAAAAACTCTCTCATAAAAAAAAGAAAAAAAAGAGAGACCCAGACATAAAAGATTAATAAGGATTTTGTATTACTATGGCTTGAGATGATGAGGTCATGTACGTTGACTTGGAAAAGTCATAATTGGGTCTCACTGTGAGCTTGACAGTCTCCCATGATGTCTATAGAAAAGCTTTAAGTACCACGACATATCCCAGTAGATCTAGCTAAGGGGTTTCGAAAGGAACGTTATATGTTCGAACCTTGCCGAAATCAATAATGTTTGAACTCCTACCAGGCTAGCTGCATAATGTGGGAATGCTATTGACCCGTAGAATGACCTGATAGGCTGACAGGCCAGCCCGTCGGTTGTTCCTTCGGTGCCAATGGGCTCCTTGTGCTTTCCCTGTGCTATGACAAACTTCTACTAGTGAGCTCAAAAAACCTGATTTACATCTCTACACATCCTGTGGGATCGGGTGACAAACTCTTTCTGGTTGGGGTTCAACCTTTATAGAAAAGCTTTCAATATTAAAGGTTGTACCCCAACCAATAAGGGTCTCTGCCACCCCCGGTCACACAGGAAGTGTAGAGATGTAAATTGAGAACCTGATAGATTCAGACAAATAACATGTTATTACACGTGTATCTCTATAGTTATCGAAAACAAGTTCTATGTATTTCTAGCATATATGTATAATTATGTACACACGACTCCTACATATCCTGTTATAAGAGAGAGCCTATAAGGCAATGAGATAATGTTGTTGTTCTATATATATTTTGATTGTTTAACTTGGAAGTTTTATTTTGTTTCGTAAATAATATTGAAAGTACTACTTGATCTTTAATGTAATTAATTATTTTTCAACTTTATTCTTTTCTTCGTTAAGTAGATACATCAACAAAATGCTTGTATTTATTATTTATAATGATATTTTTAGAACTAAACATAATTTAACAAGTTTAGTAAAAGTAGACAACATTTTGGAGCATATTAAACAAGAATACCATACTATACTAAACAGAGTGGGACAAGGGGTAGAAATTAGAGTGAATAAGTGACTATTAAATCGAGAAATATTCATTATCTTCTGTCCTAGCTAATATTTAAATAATAACGTTTTGGACCAACTTTCCTAAAAAAAAGGATAAAATTGCATACATTTTGGTCTAGCCATTATATCCCAAAAAAAAAAAAGATAATCGGCTACTGATTTACTTGTTCGTCATATAATTAATATTTGTCCTAGCTTAAAAAGCACCCATATATGTCCATACTCTTTTTTTGGTCAGAAATCCAGGTTCAGATCAGAAGAGAGAGAAAAATAAGGTAAAATATGATACTTCTAATCACGCGCTGCTACGTGTACAAGCAATTCTTTTTTTAAAAAAAATTTAAACATCTTTATTTTTTGTACACGTGGCATCGCGTGATTGGATACTTCATATTTTACCTCACTCTTTGCCTCTCCTGATCTTAACCGCAGAATTCCTTTCATTAATCAATGGAAAATTTACATGTGTAAATACTGAAAATATATGTCTATAAATATTTGATAGTTTAGAGAACACACTGAAACACAAATTGATTACGAGACAGCGCATACCGAAAATAAATAAATTCCCAATTTCGGGTGAGATCAGAGGAGGTTGGAAAGGAGGCAAAATATGAGACCTCTAATTACGTCCCGCCACGTGTAAAAAACATTGTCTTTTTTTTTAAAAAAATTTGAATGTGGTGAGACAACTGATAATGTTTTTTACACGTGGCAGAACGTGATTGGAGGCCTCATATTTTGCCTCCTTTCCAACCTCCTCAGATCTCACCCCAATTCCCAACTACTAAGGTTGCTAAGCATCCCATCCAATTTAGTGTTTTTGGTAAGATGTAACATTCTGCCGGGTTTGATACAAATTATATCGTCCCCTTTTTTATATCTCAGTAACTATAATTTTAGAATGATCTGTGAGTAGTTTTTGTTAGTGGTTGTATGTTTTGCATCTTGGGTATGCCCAGACGGAAGTGTAAATGCTATGGTCCATTTTTGACCTTTGGTTAAATGAAATTTTTTACATTTTAACCAAAAAAAAAACTATAATTTTAGAATGATTATTCTATCTTTTCTATTTTCAATAGAGTGAAAGACACACTTTGACTTTAGAATATGATGTAATAAAACAAAATAACTCTCTAAATTGGCTGCGATTATCATATTGTAAAGTAACAATTGATCAACACAGATTGTCGTAATTTTTATTATAGGTCATCGGAAAACAACATCGGTACATTTCTAACACATGACTATAGTTGCGTACATACGATCCTTCCAACCTTGCTATAGGTAGGGGGACTCTAAAGTGAGGTAGTCATATTATTGTTGTTGACTCTATCTTCATTTTTGTCTTATATATATATACACACACACACACATATGTGTATGTATATTCGTGTGTGTTTGTGTATATATGTGTGTGTACGCGCGCATATATATGTGTATATGTACATATATATGTGTGTGTATATAGACACACATAGTGTGTATAATTGTATATGCACAGATGCGAAATTAGGGACCAAGTCATTCAAAATTTGGACAATTATATGTTGACCCGCTTATCTAAATACTTCAACATGGTTGCTATGAGAAATACATGCCATCTAATCAGCATCCGATATAAAATGATATTCTTTTTTCCCGGGGGAACTTATCATTTCGAAGTCAAAGCATTGGGTAAATGAATTTGTCATAGAATGATACAACTCCGTGTTAGTTCTGATTGAGTAGAGGTTTAATAACGTTGACGGCTGTTGACTAATAGGAAAATCCTTTGTCGTATTCAGCAGTCATGTTGTGAGTTTATCATTATCCATTGCCTTAAAGGTTTCAGTACATGGCAGGATATGGAAAATAATTTAGTACATAAGGCAAGGCATATTCCTCGACATTCTAAAGTAGGAATTTTAATAAATAAAGTGAAGCTGAATGATATTAATATAAAGGCTCTTGCCTATTTTAGCCGAAATATCTTTAATCACTCAAAGGTACAATTGACTTTTTGTATTTTAAAGTTGTCTTTTTGCTCACATTTTGGAAATCAATGCGTAAGCAAGAAAAGGCTACAAAATCGTAAAATGATGTAATATCTTACCCATTATCGGATATTCGGATTGGATGAGGATGTTAATACAAGTATAGCTAAAAATATAGATAGCATAACAGAAAGATTCATATGCAGAAGTAATCCATAAAAAAGACGTTACTGGTATATTTGATTCTTGTATTTGTGCTGAGTCTGAGAAGGGGCATAAGATTTATATGCACACGTAATCAATAAAAAAGGCGTTCCCGGTGTATTTGATTCCTGCACTTCTGTAATCTGATGTGCGTAACCTTATCCTACACCTTTTTATGTAAGAGACTGTTTCCACAGCTCGAACCCATGATCTCGAAATTTCTGGCTGCTTTGTGACTTTGTGATCATGGGTTCGAGGTACGGAAACAGTCTCTTACACAAAATGTAAAATAATGCTGCATACATCCAATCGCGAAGCGATCCGACCTCCCTTCGGATCCTACGCAAATGCGTGCGGCTAATGCGCAACTTTCCAAAAAAGATTGACATAATTATTAATAATTGTGGTGATTTTCTTTAACATTGACATGTATCCCTATAATTTAGTAACATAATATTATTTTAACATATTGATGATTATTTTCCCTTTAATATTGATGATTTTCTATTTTTATTAACATTATATATCAATGAGATTTTAAATTTTTTTATAAAAATGGTGTGGTGTCAACTGCGTTTTTGACATAACCATGGTGCGATAAAAAACAAATGGACATACGACAGCTCTGTTAAAGCCGTTGTTTATTTCACACTGTGGTTCTGACAAAATCAGACATAGTTTTAGGCTTACTTTCAAATCTTTGGATTTACTTCTAAACATATGATAAAATAAGTTTTATTAATAAAACTAATATACTTTTTCTCTCCTCTACATTATCTCATATTAGTAGAGTTCGGAAAACAACATCCATGTGTTTCTAACATATGGGTATGGTTGCGTACATCCGACTGTTCATACCGTGTCATAGGCGGGAGCCTCTCAAGCAATAGGGTAATGTTGTTGTAGTGTATATTGTTAACGAGTAATTACTGAGATATCTCATAGCTATTTATTAAGCTTTTTTTTTACAATATTTATAAAAACCAATTTTCTAATACTTAGACAAACTTTATTGTATAATGAAACTCGTGTGACAACACAAATCTCTTTATATAAACATGACGTAATGGGAATGAGTATACCTAAAGAAGAACATGATTGTATACATTTATGCATTTTACTCATTTCTTCTGATCTAAAGAGTTGTACCAATAACAACTTGCCCGTGATTTCAGCAAAAAGAAAAGGAAAAGAAAAAGCTAGCTACTTGCCCAATCTGGCAATAATTAAATTAGTATTGCGTAATTGTATAATTCAGTTAATATTTGAATTGGTACATTGCAGCTAGATTTATGAAAATTCAAAGTAGGATACTCACAATATATGTGTAATACTGTTATCTAAATCAGTATTGGCTTAGGTCATGATATATGTCTCAGTTAGGTTAAAGAATTGTTGACTCATTTTGCACTAAACACCTTATGTATGTTGTATGGTAAAAAAAAAACTTACTGATTAAGGAGATTATTGAGTTATTAATTTATATCATTCACGAAGTTCTTGGTGTTGTACAATGGAAGCTTCCGAAGTAAGAGTATATCCTTTGAGACAAATAATTAAATCTGTATTTCTTTCATATACACGAGGGACCAATGTGCTATTGACACGAGTCCAGAAAGTCCTTTCTCTCGGTAAGGATCGCCTGACCGCCAAAAGCCTCACTCACTTCACGACCCATTGCCACATGGCAACAGAGAAGGTGGTGAGGTTAGGTGGGGGTCACTCGCACTCAGCCTCACCACCCTCCTGCTGCCACGTGGCGGACGGTCACGGGAAGGAGGCTCATACGATCTCAATCGCTCTCTGGGTGGGTAGTAAGTAATTTAATGTGTTAACCCATGCAACACGTTACGTCTTTAATCTTCGGTTCCTTTAGTGTCCTATCAACTTACTGCCATAAGCTCGTGAGGTTTGTTGTACTCCGTGGCCGATGAAAAAGTAAGAAAGAAAACTTGGAATAAAATGTGAAATTTATTATTTCCGAGATCTCTATAACCCTAATTTGAAATAATACGTGTGGAGGATATAAATCAGGAGTCTGATAGTCTCCTAAATTAGGTGAGACCTTACGCAGTTATGAATACAAGATGTCTCCGCAAGTCTGGCTTTCGATTTAGCAGTATAGAAACACTTACAATGTGAGTATCTCTGGAATCGAACTCTTGACCTCTTGGAGCAAATCTAAACCCGAATAGCAATTGGATTATGCCCTGGAATGGAAAAAAGAAAAAAACTTCACATCAGATAAAGGAAGAAAGACTTTTATAGATGGCATAGTCCATTAGAAAATGTCTCTTCGGGAACATCTGATAAAATTGAAACGATACAAAGAAGATTAGCATGGTCCCTGTATACGAATGACAGGAACATAGTCCATTAGAAAATGACTAAAATGGAAAATTTTAAAGTGCTTTTAACGTTTTATCAACCATAAAGTGGGGATTTGAATTATGTTATCAATTTCTAGTATTTGTTAAAACAAGTTTGAAATTAAATTTTGTGTGGATAGGTGATGTACCAACTACCCAAAAGTTATCCATTATTTCTTGTTTTGCATTCTTCACAAAAAAAAAAAGACCATGAAAGATGTATAAAAAGGTCTCGTGATTGGAAATTCAATATTTCCTTAAAAGATTAAACTTTTTTCGTATGTGTGTGTTTTTGGAGATCTTTAATCTTGGATAGGAGCATCATCTCTCCCATAACCTATAGGAAATATTAAGATGTGTGTGTTTTTGGAGAAGATATGGGACTCATTTTTGAGGCATTTGCAAATATTTTTGCGCTATTTATTTAGAAATTATATCCTATATTCACATTAGTATACAAACGGGTAAATGCCAAAAAAAAAAAAAAATTTATAGGAGCATATTGTACATTGGATATAATTCACAAATATATAGTGGTCCAAAAACATGTATATTTTCACTTTTTCACGAAAAGATGCATGTGACATAATATAAATGGATATATTAAAAGATGACACACCTAATAGTGGATAGAAGATCTTTAAAAATAGGGTTGCCAATCTTAGACACGACACAAAGCCATGTATGCAGGGGCGTTCACAAGGGGGGGCACGGCTGCCCCCCAACTCGGAAAAAAATTTAGGTAGTAGGTAGATGCAGTTGTATTTTTGATTATCTAAATTTAAGGTATCTGTTTTTTAATCCAAAAACTATCTCATGATATGTGATATGTGTGTGTTACTAAGAACTAGGGGAGAAATTTTGATTAGTAGATATTAGATATACACATTTGTATTTTTTAACTAACTAAAAAATATTGTATAAAAAACAAACTGGTTTTTGAAAATAAAAACCAATAAATATTACACCTTTTACCTTTCTATTTCCATGATTAAAAAAAAACTTTAATTTAATATTTTCCTCATTTTTCCGTCATTACCCAACCCAATTGACATTTGACATTTTCTTTTCGATCAATTCCTTTCCCCCCAACACTGCGGCGCTCTGCTCTTCGCTAAAAAAACGTAGCCGCTCTCTGTCGACGGCTTGAAGCTTCTGCAATCTCCTCTCAAGACTTCAAGTTTAAACCGCCCTATTTCTGTCTCCACCGGTTTGCAATTGATTCTTTATTTTTTGAATTCTTTATTTTTGGTCGATTCTTTTCTGTTTTCCACCGGTTTGGATTTGATGCTTTATTTTTGAATTCTTTTTTATGTTCGATTTGAGAAGATGGATATTTTTGGTGACACCAATTCCTGAGAAGAGGAATTCTTGTATTGTTTATGCATATCATCAAATAATCAATTCATTGTAGTTGGTTTCTTCACATGCCCCTGAAATTTTTGTAATTTATGGTTTGACCTTTGTTTAATGAAAAGATCTGCTCGTCCTTCATTTCGTAAATAAAAGGTATGTCGAGCGTCAAATTAATAACTTTTGTTGGATATTGTTGTTTGTTAATGTTGCTTATGAATAACTTTTGTTGGATATTGTTGATGGCTACTTATTATTGTTGCTTTTTGATTAGTGGATGTGCTGGTTTAGATTTTATGTTATAATATTTGCATATATCTATATTGTAAGGGAGTTTTTGTCGGATTTTTGATGGAATGTCTATTGAGTCCAAAAAGGTGGACGGTGATTCCATAATGTGAATTTTACCCCCCAAAATGTAGGCGCTGCGTCCGCCACTGCATGTATGTTTCTTGTTGGTTTAGGTTTGATATCTGCGGGTTCGGATTAAAATTTTTTCAAACTTAAGTGACCCAAAAATTGACTTGTTTCTAGGTCAAGTAGTATGTTGACCACCAACTTATTTGGTCCATAAAAAATTATCTAATTAATAAAAAAATGTCAAACGAGAACATAATAAGTATGATTCAAACGTGACATATCGATCCGAACATTTACAAAATAAAATATTTTGAAAATTTTAGATTGGCAGTCAACCCAATTATGACACTTCACATGACTAGCTTATTTTTCATTTTTGGATTGAAATCTTCAATTCGGGCAACTCATAACCCGTGAATTTGAATACAACTAATTTACAAAAAACAACAATATTATTCTGTTGCCTTAAAAACACATGTCTATGGCGGAATATGAGGGGGTCAGATGTACGCAACCATACTCATATGTTAGAAACACACACATATTATTTTTCGATGACCCATAATGAAAATTGCGTGTCGATCAACTGTTACTTCATAATATAAGAAACGCATCCAATTTAGTGAATCATTTTACTTTATTCTATCATATTCTAAAATCAAATAAACATGTATTTAACTCTATTGAAAATGGATATAATACAACTAATTTAACATCCCCACTTAATAACTCAGTCCCCCGCCCCCAACACGTTTTTCTCCTCCCTCCTCATGGGATGTTAAGTAGGTACGTAAGAAAGCCGAAACCACATGCTTTTCGAGGCTCAAAAAGGTATTTCTATAAAAACCTCCACTTCTGGTAGCTTCTCTTGCACTACCACTGGACAACTCATCCAGAAAGCCTGTTAGCCAGAACCAAAAGCGAAAAAGCCAATCTTTGCTTTCACTTCTAGTGAGAGACTTACTCACTTTTGCTTTAAACATGGTTGCTTAGTTATCATCTTTGCCGAAAAAGCCGGAGATGTCGATGATAGATTTGTCGATTTTAGGAGCGTTTATTGCTTCTTTGTTTGGATTTGTTCTGGTTTATTGGCAATTACTAAGAAGGAAGACGAAGAAATATAATAGAGGTTCTAAGTTTGCGCGTAAGAGTTCTACTTCTACCAACATCCACGGCGGTTCCGACGGGGATGATCGGACGGATGTGGTCATCGTCGGCGCCGGTGTTGCTGGTTCTGCTTTGGCTTATGCTCTCGGCAAGGTACTGCAAGAACTCACCTGAGAACAACGTTGCTATTTGCTCTTTTGTTTTTTCATCTTCTTTACTCCATTTTCTTTATGAATTTAGAATAGCCATAATAAACATATACCACTAAGATTTGAATTTGAACGCGAATTCCCAAAAAAATGTTTTGGATTAGTGAATTTTGCACAATTTTTATGGGTTCTGATAGGAAGAGACTAACACTAAGGCAAAGAGGCCTCTAATCACGGTACGACACGTGCACAAATTGGTCAGCGATTTATTTTTTATTTTTTAAAAAAAAGAAGACCAGTACACATCTACGGCTGATTGGAGGCCTCGTATTTTGTCTCCCGTTGATCTCCTTATATCTGAACCGAATTTTTATATGTTCAATCTTTTTGTCCCAAAAAGAATGTCCACTTTTATATCTTGAGATTTTTTCAAAACGTTTGTCCAATTTTCTATCTTGAGATTTCTCAAAACGTTTGTCCACCTCTCATAAATAGTAAAAAATAGTTAAATGACTAAAATATCTTTATTAGTTGTGTATATTTTGTAAAATTAAAGTTTGTTTTTAAAATTAAAGTGTGAAAGACATGTATCACATTAATGTTTCAAATAAGTTTTTTTTTATAAAACTGTGTATACAACTATGTATAAGTAAAACTCGAACAAACAAATTAAAACCGATGAAGTATTTATCTTATTCATTAATATGTAATTTGACAAAACCTAAGAAAAGCATAGAGAAAAGTATAAAACACGCAAAGACGTTGTGCATTTCCACTCACGCCATAACGCCATAACCAAGGAGTGTCACACAGGTGATGTGATTGTAACTAGGACATGACCCAATAGTTTCGAAAACGGAGGTATGAGAGAGTGTCAAGAGTTTGATTATTGTACTCAACAAGATTTTCGACTTCTAGGTAAGATCATGATATTACAGCTTCATTGACCTTCTTGTGTGGCTGTCTAAGCCGTCTAAATTCTGTCGTAACAGACCTTGGACATCTGACTTTTATCTCTATCGTGATGTAGTACAGGCTGATAGGGTTTTGTTTGGGTTTCCTGTCATAAATCTCGTGATGTGAGCACATTCCTAATTAGTTCTGGGAATTTTATGGGAGAAGGCTAACAATCACTTATGACTAAGTTCAAGGTTTGTTTTGTGGGATTTAGAATCGATTATTCCAAATTTTATGATGGTTAAAAGATAAATACTAGACATTATTGTGAACATATCTTTAATAATGAACATTGATAAATTACGGTGAATTTCTTGCTTTAAAGATAATCTCACCTAAGCTGGCATGTGGTTTTTTTTTTTTTAACTGCATATTTTATAATTGAAAAATATTTATTAGTTTTCCGAGACTATAATGAAATTAATGCTGGTAGATTTGTCGCTTTGATTTTTGCACTTCTGTTGTTGGGCGAGTGATAACGTCCTTTCTTTTTCTTTTCTCTTTCTCGGCTTAATCTTTCCGTTACAAAAAGAAGTTTTTCTGAATTATGTGAGAATCCATGTTCCTGAAGTGTTGAAAATATGCAAGAATTAAAAAGAACTCACAAGCACGGGCTACCATTTAAGACACGTTATGGAAATACAACCCGACTTGATACGCTTTTTACGAATATGAGTATAGCCTTGATAGATTTCGTGTACAAATCATTTAAGATCTAAAACTTCTAAGAGCATCCCGTGTCCAGGTACATCCGTGAGTTACCGATTTAAACCAGTTATACCCGTATTCTTTTATATATGTTCTAAATATTAATTAAAGTTAAAATTATAAAATTAAAAACACTAAAACCTAATACCTTAACCCTTTGTCCACCTTCGCCCCTACCTGGTTACCCAAACCCACCCACTCTGTCTCTTCTTTGAAATCTCAATTCTTTGTCTCCCGTCCGGTCACCATTCGCCTCCCTCCACCCTCTGTCTCTTATTCCGCTGAAATCTGAATTCTTTGTCTCCCGTCCGGCCACCCTTCACCTCCCTTCGGCCTCTGTCTCTTATTCAGTCTTTAACAGTCGATGCCTCTACATTTGCTCCCACCTTTTACAGCCACTGGTCTGCTGTCCTCCATCTCCCTTGGTCTCCTCTTCCGTCTTTAACCGCCATTGTCATCTCCCTCCGTTTCCCTCCTTGGTTTAAATACATGAAATCTGAAAAATACACGAAACATAAAAAACCTGAAAAATACACGAAATGACCTGAACACGACCTGAAATATTTGTACTTTTCAAGTTTAGGTAAACATGATACATGACATGAAATTTGACATGACATATATTTGAGTATCTATTTCTACACACACAAAAAAAAAAAGGTCAAGTATAAGTTTGATACCCATCATCTAAAAAACACGAAACATGAAAAACAAAACACGATCTGTTTATCGTATTTACTTGCAATACTTACAAGGAGGGGATTCTTACACGGCGTGACAAGGAAATAAGCGTAAGTCCAACAAAGTAATACTTACAAGGAGGGGATTCTTACACGGCGCGACAAGAAAATAAGCGTAAGTCCAACAATTGAAAGTCCCCCGGCTACCTGCTTCTAACAACATAATTAAGGATGCTGTCACGAGGATGGTCCAGATCCTGAATTTAACGAGCAAAACTGTGTCCTATACATATTAGCGCGTCATCTACCTTGATGTGTTTACGGATAACTTCCCGACCTTTCCTTGAACCGATAATATACTACGTTTGTGTCGTATATGTCAAAAAGGAAAAAAAAAGGGAAACTTGATGTTTTTTCTCGATTTGTGCGTATCATCTTTGCGGTGCTAATATTTTCTGTATCGTTCCAATTTTATCGGATGTGCCGGAGGAACAAGGTGTTTTTTTGTTTTAATCATAAGCAACTTTCCATTTTAACTTTAAGGTCCACAGATCTGTTAGTGTACGAATTCTCCATTTTATGATTCCCAAGCTAATACCTTAAGGCAGAGTCTCTTCTTTTTCTATTTCAAAAGTGAGGATATTCTGAAGGATTTATTAAGTGTTTGAAAAATCAAAGATGTTGATTTGTTTCCTGCATAGTCTTTATGCATGTGTTAGAAATTTTGTTTAATTGAGTCCTGATGGTCCGCAGGATGGACGCCGAGTTCATGTGATAGAAAGGGATCTAAGTGAACCGGACAGGATTGTGGGCGAGCTTTTACAACCAGGAGGCTATCTCAAATTAATTCAGTTAGGTCTTGAAGGTAAGCACTTGATTAGCAACAAGACATCAACTTTATGCCTTGAATTATGGTTGTTAATTAAAATTTTCACTCGTAACATTATTTTATACTTTAGAATTGGGTAATAAAGTTACTTTCATACTCCATTACATATCACAATTGCTCCCATAAGATTGATAGTGATATCAATTCTTACCAGGACAATTATGGCGTGTCAAAGATCATACGGTGAGATTAATCAATTTGTCTGATTTTGTGGTCAATGGCTCTGCAGATTGCTTGAAAGATATTGATGCACAACAAGTGTTTGGATATGTGATTTATAAGGATGGAAAAGATGCTAAATTGCCTTATCCCTTGGAAAAGTTTGCGTCAGATGTTTCAGGCAGAAGCTTTCACAATGGGCGGTTCATACAAAGAATGAGGGAGAAAGCTGCAACCCTGCCCAAGTAATTTTTGAACTGAACTTTCATTTGTCAAGAATGTTTCATTATTTATAATTCATTCGAGCCCAAAAGTTGACTCCTGAGTTGAAAGATTTGTCAGCATTATTTTTATCTTGACTAAGACTTCAGGACTTACCGTAAATTGTTTGTACAATTGAAGGAGCAAATCATTTCTATAGACAGTAATTTCGTTATGCCTTGAACTTCACAAAGAATGAAAAAAAAAGATGAAGACAACTTTGTTTCATCTTGACAAATTTGTGCGTGCGTGCGTGTGTGTGTTCTTTGTTCCTTATCCTGATTTGCCATCAATCATCTTTATCTTTTTCAATATTTTGCTCATTCCGTCTTCCACTTGACATATGGCGTGCAGCGTAACACTGGACCAAGGAACTGTAACATCTTTGATTGAAGAAAAGGGAACTGTGAGAGGAGTAAATTACAAGACCAATAATGGCCGAGAAATGTCATCACATGCTCCTCTCACCATTGTCTGCGATGGTTGCTTCTCGAATTTACGTCGATCCTTATGCGATCCCCAGGTTTATATGATTTTGTAGTGTATATAAAAGTTTTAAAATCGTTTTTACATGATTTGTGGTTATTGTAGTCTTCATTCATCACTGAACATTTCTCTGCTCTCATTTTGTAGGTGGACATTCCTTCTTATTTTGTTGGCCTTATCCTGGAAAATTGTCAGCTGCCACATAAAAATCACGGTCATGTTGTTCTAGCCGATCCTTCTCCAGTTTTATTTTATCAAATTAGCAGCACAGAAATTCGCTGCTTAGTGGATGTTCCTGGAAAGAGATTGCCATCCGTTTCGAATGGTGAAATGACCCAGTATTTAAAGACCGTAGTGGCTCCTCAGGTAATTAATGAATTTTTATGCATATAATTATTAGTGTCTGGTTATTACATCCACAGTTCGACAATGATTCTGAAACTTTAAGAATTAGTAGTGTAATCTATATGGTAATTAATGGATTGATTTCCCCCCCCCAATCTTTTGGTCATCCTTTAAGAAAAGACAACCCCCATTGCTCATGATTACTCGGTTTCGCATATGTTAATGGACAATAACATGGATATTCTGCCCATCGTTACTGCAAATCTGAATCATTCAGAGTTTTTACTAGTTTTGATCTTGTTCTCTTTCACAATCTTTTAATCATTATCCCTGTAGTATGTGGCGAGTCCGATTTTGTAACATGAATACTCTTTCGAATATATGCAAAAATATGCATCTTCTCACCAATATTTAACGTAAAAAATACATTTTGACCCACCTCAGATCCCTCCTCAACTGTATGATGGATTCATATCAGCAATAGAAAAGGGTAACATAAGAACAATGCCAAACAGAAGCATGCCAGCCAACCCTCATCCTACCCCTGGTGCTCTGCTACTTGGTGATGCATTCAACATGCGCCATCCCTTAACAGGAGGAGGAATGACTGTTGCTCTTTCAGACATAGTTGTACTTCGAGACCTTCTCCGACCTCTGCAAGACTTACACGAGGCCTCCACCTTGTGCGACTATCTTGAATCCTTCTACACTATCCGCAAGGTAACTACTTTCTCCATTGACATTTTCTTACGGGGCATTCTTAATCATTATGTCCAACTTATTTCAGCATCAACTAGTTGTATTATGCTCTAGGAGTAATTACTGATCCTAGGTCTTCCCACTAGAATGCCATTTGCCTTTACTATTGAGTAGTACTTAAATAGCTACCGTTTTGGTGAACAACCGTCTCTCCTTTATAGTTGTAAAAGGCCGTCTTTACTTAGACATTCGAAAGATAAGGTAGCTAAACCCCAACATGGCAATATTTGAAGTTTAATTTTGCTCTTGGAGTATTTACTAGTTGTGTAAGTAGGTATTTTTATATCATGAGATACAATGGTTTAATTATGGTCTAGGAATAACTAGTAGTCATTCCAGTAGTTACACTTTATTCAGTGAAATATAGACAAGAAACAAGGAATGTTACATAGGCAATGTGGTTGTAGTTAGAACATGAGGTGCACCTACTATTTTTTTTTATGTTCCATCTGATCAGAAATATTACTAAGAGGCCTAGCATTTACTTCTGAAACATTACAAAATATGTGAATCAGAGATGAATACATGTGAAAGAATATCACATGTAGTGATTGTGTTTAAAACAGAATAAAACATATTCTTGAACCGTATCCATGTTCATGTCCTGTTGAGGTGCTGTAGATGAAAAAAAACAGTCAAATCTGAGTCAAGATCCACCCACTTTTTTATCTATTAGAAGTAATAACCATTGAACACTATAAAATTTTGCATTTAGCTCTTTACCTAGATGTATGAAGACCATCTGATTTTGCAGCCTATGGCATCCACAATAAAC
Source organism: Eustoma russellianum (assembly GCA_036186865.1). Lineage (NCBI taxonomy): Eukaryota > Viridiplantae > Streptophyta > Magnoliopsida > Gentianales > Gentianaceae > Eustoma > Eustoma russellianum. Next base: position 1,398,216 of record AP025055.1, on the reverse strand, counting down.
ACACTGGCTGGTGCTTTGTACAAGGTTTTCTGTGCTTCTCCAGACCAAGCAAGACAAGAAATGCGTCGTGCATGCTTCGACTATTTGAGCCTTGGAGGCATATTTTCAAATGGACCAGTGAGCTTACTTGCTGGGCTAAATCCAAAGCCATTAACGTTGGTGCTCCATTTCTTTGCTGTGGCTGTTTATGGCGTTGGCCGCTTAATGCTTCCTTTTCCTTCACCTCAACGAGTGTGGCTTGGAGCCAGATTGCTCTCTGTAAGACTCTTTCCACCAATTTATTCATCTTCTCTGGATTGAACCCAATATTTTTAAGTTGAATCATACCATTAAACTAAAATTTACTACCAATTTGTGTATTATTTGTCTCTGCTTCTGTGAACTTGTAAGCTAATCTATGATCTGAATTTTGCATCTGAAATCCCAGGGTGCATCTGGGATTATTTTCCCAATCATTAGAGCTGAAGGAGTTCGACAAATGTTCTTTCCAATTACTGTTCCAGCATACTACAGGGTGCCTTCAGACAAGAGGAGAATAATATTGTAATTTTTGCTTGCAGCAATTATAAGTTGTAAATTTTTTTCTTTTGCAAGCAATGCTCTCTTTTAATTGCTTTTCAAAAATTCGAAAAGCAAGGGAAAGAAATTCGACAGAATATTAGCAATAATCTGTCCTGCGTTTTATGTATCGTGTTTTTTTTTTTTTTTTCCACACTTAAATTGATCGATTGTTAGTTCTTGTGGTGCAGGATTCAATATGTTATGGTTTTTACAACCAACCAATTTATATGTGATAAATAGTGATAAATAACGATTATATAAATCGTATTCGACTGTGAATGCACTGTATTGTAATTTTGTTGATATTTTCCTCTTGTTATGTTAAAACAGTTTTCCATCTTTAAATTTGTGGAAATTGTTATCCTTTAAATGCAGTTTCCTCCTTTCAAGGTTTTTCACCTCACTTCTTTGAATCACACAGATCACAGTATCTTGATTGGGAATGAGATCTCTTCACCTCTTTTCCCCTCACCTCCCTTCTTATCGTTCGCCACATGACAGCAGGGGAAGATGATAAGGCTAGATGAAAGAAAAGAAGAAGAGTGTATAAGTGGGTTGCGGGAAACGTGGCGGGCGGTGAAAGAGGGTGAGGGAAAAAGGGATGAGGAGATCTCATCCATCAACGGCATCACATCACTTCTTTTGAAGGAGAGGAAAACTTTTAAATTCACAAGAAAAAATATCTAGTGAGGATTAGTGACAAGTCTTTAACTTCTTTGTAAAGAGTGCAACTGTGTAATAAAGGACCCAAAAGTAGACATGTGAGAGTGCGAGTCTTTTGTCAAAAAAATAAAAAATGAAGCTACTATGTGACAGGTCCTATCTGATAGCTCAAAAAGTAGAATGAAATTGCTTGTTACATTGATCTCTCCTAAATTCTTTTGAAGATTTAAAATTAAATTATGCAATTTTAATCAAAGGAAAAGCACACACTTGGAAAAGTGGATCTATTCAAATAAAAGGCATACATAGTGCACTAGGCTTTTGTGGTTGCGCAAGACCGAAGAGGACTTAATTCATTTCTTGATCTGATATAAACAGACTTACATTTGCGGTTGCGTAAGGCCGAAGAAGACTTAATTAGTTTATTGATATGATGTAAACAGTCTTTCTTGCAATTTCTTGTTTCTCTAATGTATCACTAAAAAGCATAAAGGACCATCGGAGGAGGACCATTACCATCAGGGAAAGCAGGGGCGATCTCTTCAAGAACAAACCGCTTCCGGTCGGACTGTAAATGGGTGCTGATGAGGATGAGGATCAGTTCGACAACATAGGGGCTGTGGTCAGTGATGATACTGGCAAGGCTGTGTGATCTGGGACTTGGCAAAACTGCCATGGCAGTATCCCTAGAGGAATGCAGGGCCTTGTGGAAGCTATGGCGGTGGGCCCTTCTCGTCAAACCACTTGGACGGGATATTTTCTTTCGCATTATGGAACAAAGGCTCTGTGATTTCTGGACACTCGATAATCGCCTTCATATTACGGATAGAACATAGATATTTTGTTGTTCGACTTTACACCAAGGCTGACTATGAGCATGTGCTGGAGAATAGACCATGGATAATACAAGGTCACTATCTCACAGTATCTAACTGGTGTCCAAATTTCTGTCCGGCCATGGCGGAAATCTCGTCAACACTTGTCTGGGTCAGTATCCTTCGACTGCCATTAGTGTCTTTTTTTTTGTTTAATAAAACACACTGATCCGGCTGAGTGATCACTTTGGCAAAGTAGTGAAAATTGATACGCCAACAACAAATGTTTCTCAAGGGAAAAATGTGCGAGTCTATGTCGAGGTTGATCTAGAAACACCAATGATATCTACAGTTATTCTCAATGTATATTGGTCTTCGCATATTTTTTTCAATGATCTATAAAATGTGCGACTGCATTTTTTTTCAATACATGAAAATAAGTATAGTAATCAAAGTTTGAATTCTCTTATAATGAGAAAAGGATCTTTTTGTGCTGTACTTGCAATATCTAATTCTTCTCACTTGTCTCCAGCAAATCGAGCTGTTGAAGAAGGTGAAATGTGGCGAGCTAGACATAAAGAGTTGGAGTTGGATAATTGGCTTCTACGAAGAAAAAAGGATGAAGAAGGCAGTAGGAAGAGTAGTAGGCACGCTAAGGAATCCCGGAAAAGGAGTACTAGACCGAGAGGGAGTGAAATAGATGATGGTCCTTTGTGTTTATCAATGGAAAGGGCTGATGAAGATGGCTACTTGACAGAGGATGAAGATCTGAAGGATGATGAGGTTGATGACTTCTTATGTTCAAGGTACACTTTCTTCTCCTTTCCGGTGTTTTTTGTATTAATATATTCGCTGTTCGTTTTCTTCCATATCATGTCATTGTATGCACAACGACAACAACAAGCATACTCGGTATATCCCAATGACAGCAATAGCTATTGCTAGAGTCTGAGAAGGGTGAGAGTCAGGCAAACGTTACTTCCATCCCAAGGGATAGATGTCATTGTATGCACATGCTCATGAATATATTTGAGTGCTTTTGCTCAAAAACTCTCACTAGAAAGGTTCCGCTTGTATAGATTCTTTGCTGTATTAAATACTCATACCATATCCTTTATGGCAGGAATAAGAGAGGCAGGGGAGCCATTGGTTCACGGATGGATGAAGCAGGTCCTTACCTTCCTTCTGATGTGGGCGCAAAAGAAAACAACAACAACAACAACAACATCACCCGTTTATGGCGGGGTATAGGAAGGTCGGATGGACGCAACCACACCCATGTGTTAGAAACACATGGAGGTTGTTTCCCGATGACCCATAATGATGCATCAAGATGTGTCGATCAACTGCTACTCTACAATATCAAACACAGACGAAGCCAAATGTGAGAGACCACGAGTACCTCTTGGCCCAAAAAAAAACCTAATTTTATTAGAAGCAAAATTCCTCCCACCCATCCCTCATCTTACTCTAGAAGAAAGATGAAAGAAAAGGGAAAAGATATTAAGACTAATGGGAGTTCCAAGTTTTCTGGGGATGAGTCCTTTGTCAAGAAGCACAAAGAAGTGAAGGAAATATGCAGCTAGCATAGCTCAAAAAATCACAAATCAAAGTCAAGAGACAGAGAAAAAAAAAATAAAAGAACCCGAGAGGAGAAGAGTTATAAACATAGCAGAGAGTAGGCCTAACTGTATATCTGCACATTGTGTTTAGATATATTCCCTCTCCTCTTCTTATTTTGTGGATTATCGAAAGGTTTTATGTAATATTTGTAAACACAAAAGATTTTTAACTTGTATATATGGGGTGGGGAGGGGGGCGGGGGGAAGGAGGGAGGGGTGGTATCATTAGATGAACTAAAAGTTCTGGTTGATACTTTATGTACCTTGTTTTGAACAAGTCCTAACTTAGATGTAGCATCTAGATTTGATATCCTATTGCTCCTATTATGGTACATTAGCATCTAATGAACTCCATCGTTGCTTGTTGGGTTTCTTTGAGGGTTGGTTCAAGTATGTCATCTTCACTTTGGAATATGATGAAATAAAACAAAATGATTCACTAAATTGGTTGCGCTTCTTATATTGTGAAGTAACAATTGATCGACATACCTTGACGCATCATTATGGGTCATCAGAAAACAACCTCTGTGTGTTGCTAACACATGAGTATGGTTGCGTACATCCGACTCTCCCATACCCCATCATAGGCGGAAGCCTCTAAGGCAATGTGATAATGTTGTTGTAAGTGACTATATCTATTAGATGATTTTGGACAACAGTAGAATTTTTGTCATTGTCTAGATGACTATTTTGATCTTTTATGTCGTGGTTCTTCAATAACCATAATCTTTAAAAGGCTGTATGCTAAGTGGAAAATCCATGATCAGTTTGTGTACACAAATCTAACATTAAAGTGGGATGATAGTAAATGAGAGATGTATAAGCCTCCAGTTTACATTTCTCAATTCTCATGAGATCTCTCTTCTGCCATTAACTATATCTATATAAGATCTTTACACCGAAATGTATCCTATTCTCCCAACACATAAAACTATGACAAGCAGAACATACATCCTAAACCTTTTGGAGTGTACTGCCAGCATAATCAACCGCGACAATATCATGAATCCTCAAAATGATCTGTCTCATCAAAGATCTCTTCCTGCAACCATATATAATTTAGTCAACCTCCCAAATGTGAAAATTGTAGAAAACTTACACGCAAGAACAGCTGATGCATACCTGTAAAAGCTCTTCGATTACATCCTCCATGCTAATTATTCCAACTGCCTCTTCTTCTTCAGGGAGTTTTGGTAAAGGGCCCCCATCTATCTTTAATATGTCTGAGTACATGTCCTTTTCCCACTTCTTGCTCCTAGGGGTGCCCTTGAAAGAATTGCTTCTGCTTTTGGGAAAACTCTTCAATCTCTTCAGCGGTTTTCTCTAGTCTTGCTAGATATATCCCTGGACTGTTTCTGGCCATCAATCTCTATCTTGACATCATTTACTGAATCTAGAAGAGAAACAATTGAAGGCAAAAGAATAATGCAAGCAGTTCAAACGAGTCGTTATAGCTTTCAGCGCAGGGTGTAAGTGTTTTACCAACAGGGCTTCTGGAGGAAAGGTGGTCCCCAACCTTGTTGAATTGTCTTACGACAACTGCCATGTGGCTGTGCCCTTTCTGGAATTCATTCAGGATATCATACAATGGCATGGTCTCCAGGACTCTGAAGAAGCAACAGTAGCAAAGGAACAAGCTATAAGACGTAGACCAGTCTTAAGTTCTTGACATATCAAGTGGCATTATTTAGCAATAAAGATGACTTAAACGTATATTTGCAGCAATCTACTATGTTGCATTCCAATACCAAGACTTCCACTTTACATGGAATGCATAATCAAGTACTTACAGCAGGTAAAGCAGCAAGAATCACAACATTCTAAGATGAAAACCTTGTGATCTAACTTGAGTTATGAGTACAATTGGTTTCTTTTTCGTTTTCAGGAACGAACAAGAAAAAAGGACGCATAACAACTAGATTATTATGTTATTCTCCAGTAGTTATAACTTCAAGGCCTTTCCTGGAACTAGATAAGTTAAACATTAATGCCCTCAAACAAGCCCTGTATAAGATACCTTGGGATCCTCCTTACAGTGACAGACTTAACAGGGACCTCATCTTCTGGTTTGATGGTTAACAAGTTCTTCACCTACAAGTTCACATTAAAGATCGCAAATTATGTACAATAGGATAAGCATGCAAGCAACTAAATCAGTGAAGGAAAGGCAAAATGCTAAGGCTAAACTATGGTGGATTCCTGTCATTAGTGCTTTGGCACTTGATGTGAACAGCTGATGATAACCAAATATTTCAAATGACAAATTTTCAGCATGCTTTCCACCAGGTCTACTGGTGCTTGTGCAGTTGTGCAAAAGGAAACTTTGAAAAACATGTGACATGCTATTCTTCAGAAGAAAAGTGAATGGACGGTGAGGAGCCCCGGAGGGGGGGGGGGGGGCGGGGGGTAGGAGGAAATAAAGAACCAATGTTTTCTTTCAATCTATCCCCCCCCCCCCCTCTTTCTCAAACCGAGTGTTTTGCAACGAATATAGCTTGTCATCCAAAAATTACAAACATCTGAATGTTTACCATAAAGAATATGGGCTACGGAATTTTCAGTCTATCTCATTCTTGATACTTTGGGTAACTTGAACAATCGAACATGTGCTACGAGTTCTAGCTGAGTTTTCTTTTTGTAAATTCTGTCAAGGTCTAGGTTAACATAACAGAAGGCAAAGCTGATAAGCAAATCAAAGAGTTCCAACCGTAGCCAGATATAGGGTATTTAGACCCACTCCTCCATCCTCCCCGCAAAAAGAAAGGAAAAAAACAATTAAATAGTAAAGTCATGGCCAAGCTTCTTATAAGAAATTGCACATGCATGCACTAGGCAACTACTTGAAAGGAAACGATGAGCAATTCAAGACAATTACTTTGCAAGTATTACAAGACGAAACACTTCAAAACCGAGACAGATTGTTTAAGGATGCATACAGTCCTCCCATGAAAGCAAATGGCTTATCTTAAAGATACATTCAACATTAATTGTCACCAAGTTTTAGGATTTTCTTCTTTCAAGGATAAGCAGTCAATATAAAGAAACACTATACAATGCCTGTTGAGATAGCACGAGAGAGAGAGAGAGAAAAGGTTACCAGAACTAGTCCAATTATGTTAGTTGGTTGCTCATAGTAAACTGGTATTCTACTGTGTCCATTCTCCAAAATTGAATTCAATAAATATCTGCACGCAAAAGGGAAGTAGTCAATATATGAGTTCAAACATTAGACTGACATACTCACAAAAATTGGGGGGGGGGGGGGGGGGCATTAGACTGTCATAATAGACTTGAGCTACCTGTCAAACTTGGCATTGATGTCAATAGCAAATATCTCTGAGATATGAGTCATAGCATCGCTGGCTGTTTTGTCAGAGAGCTCCAGGGCTCCAGCGATGATCGTGGTCTCATCATGAGTGAGTTCTCCACCTTTACCAGCCTACGCAAGAGTAGCGAGTTGCAGACAACTAATATGAATCCGAGGCTCAGAAAGCATAACAAATAAATAACCAGCTAGAGGTTTACCGGTTTGGACAAGTTAACCTCTCATAATATGAAATCATTCAACTGCCATGTACAATGGTGTAAGTGCACCACATACCTCATTGCCATGCAGATTCACAAGGGTTTTCAACTCAGCTCGGCGAAATAGAGCTTTATGACCATGACCCAACAAGTAGTCTAACAACTGCAGATCAATCAACCCCAAAGTAGTAAAAGAACAGTTTGCATCAAAACCAGGTTGTTGTATTCCTAACTACTGCTATGGCAGGAAGTATAACAAAAAGAAAAGAAAAAGAAGTCATATTAATCCTACTAGGCAGGGTCGGCTACATGGATGCGCTGTCTCTATTACGCTATCCTAGATTATACTCTCCCCAAATACCATACAAGTTATATTCCTTTTATTGTCTCCCTTAATGTCTCCCTCATCTTTCTCTCCCTCATATAACATGCACCTCCTTTTCAGTTCTCAACTAACCATTCCCGGTCCCAAATAAAGCAGCAGGTTGCGTTAAGTTGATAACCAACGTAAAAATTTATTCCTAAACATGATTTTATCAACGTAAAACTTATTCCTAAGCATGATTATCGATCAAATGGTAGAGAGAAAACAAAAGAAAAGAAGAAAAGAGAAACCTTGCTTATTGGAAATGCAACAGGGAAACAAATCCAAACAAGGACGCGCACGACAGGGGCCACTGCTGCACCAATGGCCAGTCCATATCTTGTGCAGACGGATTGTGGAATTATCTATGGACACAAATTAGGATAACATGAGTACAAAATCTATCCCTATCTGTCGTAATAAACGTAAATATATTTCCTCACCTCACCAAACAAAAGAATCAATGTCACTGATATCACGATGGCTCCCCCGGCTGCAATTAAACTATCAAGAAAAATGGGCAATGCCTAATGTTCCAACAAGCAGAGACAATATCAATTGTTGTGTGGGTTTCTGGAATTATAGAAATAACGTGCATTCACTTTACCTCCATGGCAGCAGCATTGCAAATAAGCAAGGTGCAAAGCAGTAGATGCTGATTTTTGACAACTGGCAGAATCTTTTCTGTTACAATGAAATAAAAAAATGTTTAACCTAAAAGTAAACAATCATGCTAAGATAGGTCCAAGAAAGCTTTAGAAACTATTGCGGCAAAGCTTGCACTTGCACATTTATATATATACAAATTGATATCAACTCCGCATGGTTGAGTTTTCAACTTGTCAGTCCCAAGCCTCGGTAAATGTTATATCCCATTTTTTTAAAGGGGCAAAAGAGTCATTGGGGTCTAATTAATTAGAAAACCTAATTTGATTATCAAATTTTCCCTAAACCCTAATCAAATTTACACTTAGACTTCTCCTCCTCCCTCACTAGACGTGCGCCGCACAGATAAGAGAAGCAGCGACGCTTCTTGCTTCCAATCAGGGCCGCCTCTTTTAGGAGAAATACCACCATTCGATCACGCTTTTCAACGCGTATCGATTATCAGGTAGGTGCCCCCTTAACATCTGTTGAATGTAATAGCAGTAATCCTTTAATTTCTTTATGAAAACGAGATCGTGCATTAGTATTTGTGATTGTATAGATGTTCGATTATTGATTATACGTATATGTGATGAATTGTATATCCGTATATATGTACGATGTTATTTAGTATGAAACTCGGAAAAAGATTTGTTTTTTTATTTGCGTGTGAATACCGGAATCGTAAGAATGAGTGTTTGTACCGGCGGCGCGTGGCCGGTGGTGGTGGGCTATGACCACGTGCTACCGGATGGAGGAATAAGGAGGGGGTGGACTGACGGGGGTCTGGTTTGGGGGGTGCGAACTGGGGGGGCTGGGGTTGGGGGTGGACTGGGTGGGGGGGGTTGGGGGACTGAGGGAGAGGGCGGCTGAGGTGAAGGTGGGGGGCTGGGCGTGGTACGTTTGGGGGGGGGGGAGAGAGGGAGCGGATGAGGGGGGGCTGAGGGTGAAGGATGGCTGGGGAGGGGCGTGGGATTTACTGGAAGAAAAGAGGGGTTTTTGGAATCGCACGAGGAAGCAAGGCGCAGGAAGAAAGGGGAAAAAGAAAAAGAAAAAGATTAATAAAAGAAAAAAATTGAAAAGGGAGTTCTGAACGTGAATGATAAGGAAAAAGAAAAAGAAAAAGAAAAGAAAAGATAAGAAGAAGAAAAGGAAAGGGGAAGTAAATGAAGGATTCCGTGTATGATTTCTGTGCATTCATGCATCACGAGACATTGCATATATGTTATGTTCTGTTTCGTTCCGTTCTGTTCTGTTAGGATATGCGAGACATAAGTCGCATATCTGATCTGTTCCGTTCCGTTTTGTTCCGTTCTGTTAGGACCCGGGATCATGCATTGCACGATTAGATGAATGTTTCTGAGAAGGTAGGTTATCATGCATCACGTATATGACATTGCATTTCACGCTCATTTTTCATGATTATGTGTTTGATTGTTCTAAAGATGATATGACACTACTGTCCTAGCATGTATGATCTCACAGGGCCGATGCAGGCAGGGTACCTACTGAGTGACGTTTTTGTCGCTCACACCGTTCGTTTTGTTTTCTTGCAGACGATTCAGAGTATGATTATATATGGGTTGGAGAAGATTCAGAGTGGGCTCAGTGGGACTCGTAGAGACTATTTGGAGATTGAGGATCAAGAATTGAGGAAGTTTTATTTTATTTATTATTCCATTTGAGGACATGGCTTAAGGATTTCTTAATTGATACTTTACGATGTCGTTTAGGGGATTTTGACTTGATGTTGACTATATATGATTTGGGGATTTTACTTTTGATTTAGGGTTTTGAATTGATTTATTTCGCTTCCGCAATCGAATACTCTGTCGTTTTGATAAGTGCAGGGATTCGTACAGGCGCCTTGTATATCCTGGAATACGGCGGGCGTACCGGTTCTGACCTTAGGGTTCGGGACGGGGCGCTACAGGTGGTATCAGAGCCTAGGCTCTAGATCTACTGCGGAAAACATAGGAATTAAGAAATGATCTTAGACGTAAGAGATGACTATAGAATTAAGTGTTGATCGTAGATGTAAGTTTGATTATAGACATAAGCTGTGATCTGAGACTAAGTTTGATTCTAGACGTAAGCTATGATTTAAACTAAGCTTGACTTAGAATAAGTTTGATTTAGACTAAGTGATGATTTGAACATGAGCGACGATCATGAACATAGGTACTGATCTCAGTATAAGCGATGATCCTGAAGATAAGTCACGATCTTAGACATAAGTAACGATCTCGATTAAGAGTTGACTTTCGACATAAGTATTGAGTTAGTAATAAGTGTTGATTATGTACTAATTATGATTTGGAAATAAGACGTGATCTTAGATTTAAGAAATGATGATGCTAAGAACGATCCTAGAAATAAGTTATGATCCTAAACTTAAGAAGTCGATCGGTTTTGAAACACGTATACCTAGGATATCCATACAATTCTCCTTTATCTAAGGTTGACAATAACTCTCTAAGCTATGATCTTAGTAACCCTAGTTGAATACTATATAATTGATTTGAATGAATTACAATGTTAACCAGAATACCATACTACAAACATTAGTTGACATATTAATGGGTCAGGTAGTAACTCGGGCTGCCTTACCATAACTGCAACTTAGTACTCGGTACCATTAGGGTAAAGTAAAGCGGGTCCATATCCCTACTTGACGGTAACATGAGAGAATGTAGGTCTAAGTTGGGCCCATAACTGCTAAGAAATGAATTATAATAGTATGATAAATACTAAGAGATGATTTATAGTAGAATGATAGAAACTAAATAACGATTAGCGTTATAATCGGTAAGTTTAGTTAAGGATATTGTACGAAGGAATTTATAGTCTAGGGTTAAGATGTTGAATATAGGGTAATCAAAATAGGTCGACGATATTAGTCTTATTAGAGGTATTGAACAATAGCGACATACGAGAATTGACTATAGTATGTGCCTTGGAGTACCATATCATTACAAAATTGTGGGTTAAGTGTTGACATCGGAACATTGGGTTGAATCTAGTAGGCTTGAATTGAACTAGAGTAAGCATGAACCAGCAGTGGTTACTTGTTCACGTGAGATTTCACTATGATAATTAGGGGTTCAAATAACCAAGTAAAGAAATATAGTGGATCAGTATGGCGCGCGGAAGCATGGTGAATTAGAACACCTTAAGTCGATAAATATTTAGTGTGCTATGCTAGGACTGGACAATCTAAGATAGAGATCTTATCAGTAGGCGAAGGTTAGACTTATAAGAAACGAT
>AP025055.1:1350423-1386744 GCA_036186865.1 Eustoma russellianum | reverse complement strand
GCTATTTTTTTTCTTCCGTACTTGTAAATCAGCATAATAAAAAAAAAATCCAATCCTTTTGACGATCTTGAAAAAGGAAAAAAAAAACTTTTAAAATATTGATGTTCTTGCAAAAACGATGTGGTTATATATATTTCATACAAAATGTTTCAAAGTTGCGCTTTTGTTACATCTTTTTTTATTCAAAATTAATTTTAATTTGACGACTATCGCTATCGCAATCTGTTTAACAGTTAAAATGTTTTCGAAGTTACTTATCCTCTTGCGATGAACTTACTTAACTTTGGTGAAAAAAAAAGTAGCTTTCAAAATATATACCTGCTTTTGAAAACGGAAGGTATCATATTCAAATCGTTTCATTAAACCTTACATTATAAATTTTCAACTGTTTGGCATAATTTTACCAAAATGCCTGCAAACAAGTTATATCATTGTTTCGAAACTGGCCATTTGAGATATCGCGTTGTGAAAATAAATATATGATACCTTGAGTCTTATGTTTACAAAAAATTAGAAGGTTCAGTATTTTAAATAGTTAAAGCTATATTTAAAATTATAGCTACGTAAGCTACTTTTCTTTTAATTTGAAGAAAGATATGTCCAGACACATATTTCGTATATTAGGATGCTGACGATATCTCTGAGAAATTAAGAGCATGATCATAGAGCTAGTTCGTAAGTATATAAGAACTGATTTTGAAGACTTGTTTGTAATAAAGAAGGGTAACAGTTACCATATTGGCATACACGAAGGATGTTAGTATGGTTAATTATCTAGGGAATGGATCATATATGATAAGTTTAAGAATCCAATATTGTAGATTGCAATAAGTTAAATGATACACATCAAGTGGTATAAGTGGAAGTTGTAAGCACTGATTATAGGGAATCAAGTAAGGATTGAACTCTATAAGGACTAGATCATCTTGTAAGATGTTAGTGATGACTAAATTAAATCGTACTAGAGTACAACGTATTCCGAAAATTACATACAGCTATAGGGATGAGTCTTGTGAACAAGGCGTTAAGTTAAGATTTGTAATACCCCTAAGAACTGATTTTAGAGGGTTGGTCATGGTAGCAAATATAAGTACGATATAGACTGACGATTAAGTCATGAAGCCAGTATATTGACGATACTCTTAAGGTTGATTCGAGAACTATAGAAAGAATAGGTTACGATCTATTAGACGGAGGACAATGGATTTAAAGATTACATTGTATACATACACACTGAATGATTTGAGGACTTAATCGGGTATCGATGAAGTGAAATGGTGAACATATCAGAATATGCAAGGGATACTAAGTTCGGTAATGAATTATGTAGGACTATACTAAGTTACCGATTACGTAATACGCAAGTTTCGAGGACGAAACTTTTTGTAAGGGGAGAGAATGTTATATCCCATTTTTTTAAAGGGGCAAAAGAGTCATTGGGGTCTAATTAATTAGAAAAACTAATTTGATTATCAAATTTTCCCTAAACCCTAATCAAATTTCTATTTAAACCACACTTAGACTTCTCCTCCTCCCCTCACTAGACGTGCGCCGCACAGATAAGAGAAGCAGCGACGCTTCTTGCTTCCAATCAGGGCCGCCTCTTTTAGGAGAAATACCACCATTCGATCACGCTCTTCAACGCGTATCGATTATCAGGTAGGTGCCCTCTTAACATCTGTTGAATGTAATAGCAGTAATCCTTTAATTTCTTTATGAAGACGAGATCGTGCATTAGTATTTGTGATTGTATAGATGTTCGATTATTGATTACGTATATGTGATGAATTGTATATCCGTATATATGTACGATGTTATTTTAGTATGAAACTCGGAAAAAGATTTGTTTTTTTTATTTGCGAGTGAATACCGGAATCGTAAGAATGAGTGTTTGTACCGGCGGCGCGTTGCCGGTGGTGGTGGGCTATGACCACGTGCTGCCGGATGGAGGAATAAGGAGGGGGTGGACTGACGGGGGGTCTGGTTTGGGGGGTGCGAACTGGGGGGGACTAGGGTTGGGGGTGGACTGGGTGGGGGGGTTGGGGGACTGAGGGATAGGACGGCTGAGGTGAAGGTGGGGGGCTGGGCGTGGTACGTTTGGGGGGGGTGGAGGAGAGAGGGAGCGGATGAGGGGGGGGCTGAGGGTGAAGGATGGCTGGGGAGGGGCGTGGGATTTACTGGAAGAAAAGAGGGGTTTTTGGAATCGCACGAGGAAGCAAGGCGCAGGAAGAAAGGGGAAAAAGAAAAAGAAAAGGAAAAGATTAATAAAAGAAAAGAAATTGAAAAGGGAGTTCTGAACGTGAATGATAAGGAAAAAGAAAAAGAAAAAGAAAAGAAAAGGATAAAGAAGAAGAAAAGGAAAGGGGAAGTAAATGAAGGATTCCGTGTATGATTTCTGTGCATTCATGCATCACGAGACATTGCATATATGTTATGTTCTGTTTCGTTCCGTTCTGTTCTGTTAGGATATGCGAGACATAAGTCGCATATCTGATCTGTTCCGTTCCGTTTTGTTCCGTTCTGTTAGGACCCGGGATCATGCATTGCACGATTAGATGAATGTTTCTGAGAAGGTAGGTTATCATGCATCACGTATATGACATTGCATTTCACGCTCATTTTTCATGATTATGTGTTTGATTGTTCTAAAGATGATATGACACTACTGTCCTAGCATGTATGATCTCACAGGGCCGATGCAGGCAGGGTACCTACTGAGTGACGTTTTTGTCGCTCACATCGTTCGTTTTGTTTTCTTGCAGACGATTCAGAGTATGATTATATATGGGTTGGAGAAGATTCAGAGTGGGCTCAGTGGGACTCGTAGAGACTATTTGGAGATTGAGGATCAAGAATTGAGGAAGTTTTATTTTATTTATTATTCCATTTGAGGACATGGCTTAAGGATTTCTTAATTGATACTTTACGATGTCGTTTAGGGGATTTTGACTTGATGTTGACTATATATGATTTGGGGATTTTACTTTTGATTTAGGGTTTTGAATTGATTTATTTCGCTTCCGCAATCGAATACTCTGTCGTTTTGATAAGTGCAGGGATTCGTACAGGCGCCTTGTATATCCCTCAGTGGAATACGGCGGGCGTACCGGTTCTGACCTTAGGGTTCAGGACGGGGCGCTACAGTAAAGAAGGAGGGTTGCATTAGGTTGACAGACAGTTTAAAACTTTGTCACTAAGCATGATTATGGATCATATAAGAAATTGCTCTAATGCTGGGATGTACCCTGCAATGAACGGACCGTATGCTCCAACTGCGGTGTCTCGACAAAGTCCACTGCATCTGGGGAACTTTGATGTATTGTCAAATAAGCAAGGGTCCCCGTCTATGATCCGAATACGACGACAATTAAGCTAGAGTCGCTGCATCTCGTAGAGAACTCGGATCCAATAAAAAATAGGCAAGAGTTCTTAGGCCTTTAGATACTAAGAAAGAAAATACTAGGTTAGGTAGGAGTATTAGACTAGGAACATGGAACATTGGAACTCTAACGAGAAAGAAAATGAAGATAGTGTACACGATGATAAGGAGAAAAGTAAACATTTTATGTTTGCAAGAAACAAAGTGGATAGGGGAGAAAGCTCGGATGGTGAACAAGTCGGGATTTACACTCTCGTATACATGAAAAACATCGGACAAAGAAATGGAGTTGAGGTTATTATAGATGTCTTATTAAGAGACAAAGTAGTGGATGTTATTAAGAAAGAAGATAGAAATTGTAGCCCTTAAGTTGGGTGCTTAGAGAAAAAAATCAATTACTAACGCAATATGCTCCTCAAGTGAGTTTAGAGATACTATAAATGTTCAATTTGGGAAAATTTCGAGATATAGTACGGTGAAATTCCAATATGTGAGAAGATCTTTATAGGAGGAGATTTCAATGGACATGTAGGTAAAGAGAATAAGCAGTACAATGAGATACACGGTGGATTTAGTTCTGAAAACATGAACGATAAATAAAGACCATTTTAGATTTTGCAATAGTGTATTGCCTTATAGTGCTAAACACATTTTTTTAAAAAAAGGGGATGAACACTTGAACACATTCGAAAGTGGACCAAATAAATCGCAAATAGACTATTTCATGCTCGCTGTAGAGATTAAAGAGTTTGTAAGTACTGTAAGGTTGATCACATGAGAAAGTTTAACAATACAATATTGTCTTGTAAAGTTGGATGTCCGTATCCAACATAAAAGATTGAGAAAACAAAGGCTTATAGAACAAAGATAAAATAGTAGAACTTGAAGGAGCCTAAGAAGGCACAGTTATGAAAGTAGTATTAGAGTAAGAAGTCTTAAGAAATTCAAGTGTTTGATGCAAATGAAATGTGGATAGACGTGATGGTAAAGGGAAAAGAAAATAGCGAAAAACTTAATTGGTGAGTCAAAAGATCAAGCATCTGCAAATAAGAAATCTTTGTGGTGGAAAGGAGAAGTGCAAGACAAAGTAAAAGCAAAGAGAACTAGTTATAATAAGCTTCAACGTTGCATAAATCAAGATAATTGAAAAAAATACATGCTGGTTAAGAAAAAAGCTAAACGGGCCGTAATGAAACCAACAGACGTTGAAGATTTTTATAACAGGTTGGATATGAAAGAAGGTGAAAGAGATGTGTAATAAAATTGTTAGAGCAAGAGAAAGGAAGACAAAAGATTTGACTCAAGTTAAATGCACTAAAAACGGAGATAGTTATTTGCTTTAGTTATAGATGAGCTCATTGGACATATTCAAGACAGAGTTACATGGAGTATGTTATTTTAAACATGACATTGTGCTAGTGGATGAGACTAGTGAAGGAATTACTGCTAAATGGAATGTTGGCGACAGACACTAGAAGAAAAGGTCTTCAAATTGATCAAAAGAAGACAAAGTATAGGAAATTTAATTTTAGCAACAAAATAATGACCTTGAAATCTTGTGTACAACTGAGAGACCAAGAGATTCACCGAATGAGAGTTTTAGGGTAGTTAGGAATCTATGCTATAGAATTATGGATGAATTAACAAAGATGTGAATCACAACGTACAAACAGGGTTGTTAAGTGAAGAAGTGTGTCAGGTGTTCTTTCTGATAGGAAAGTACCTTTAAAACTTATTTTACAAGACAGCAGTAAGACTCACACTGTTGTACGGGTTTGGAATGTTAGGCAATCAACTATGAACATGAACAGAAGAAGTGAGTGGCAGAAATAAGAATGTTAATATGGATATGTAAACATACAAGAAAGGTAAAATAAAGAATGAACGTATAGAAAGAAAGGTTGGGATGATTCCGATAGAAGAGAAGATGAGGGAGTCAAGGTTACGATGGTTTGTGCATGTGCAAAGATGTCCTGCAGATGCACCAGTTAGGGGGTGCGAAACAATGAACGCGGTGCATGTTAAACGTAGGAGAGAGACCAAAGAAAACATGAAGAGAGACAATAAGAAATGATATGTCTTATATAACAATTGAGGAGCATATGATCACTGATAGAGCACAGTGGAGACAGTGATTCATGTAGACGATGTCATGTAGAAGATATAAGATTTAAGTACGAATTTTATGTACTTAGGCCGAACACGGTTGAGATGATACGATATTTTAGAAAGAGGCATATCTAAAACGCATATTATGCATTAGGTACAAGGAAATACAAAAGGAGTGTAGGATTTAGGCTATGAATAAAAAAAGAAAGAAAAGAAATAATGCGGAAGAGAAATGATTGATCCATACAGACTACCCCTATATATTAGAAAAAAGACTTGAGTGTTGTTGTATACATTGATATCATTAGCCATTCCTGGTAAATTCGCCTGAAAGTCTCGTTGGAGACACTTTCAACAAGTTGATGACAAGTAACCACGAATAATACTGAAGATAAGACAAGAACATTAGAACAGTATCTTCTTACTAATGTTGATCCACTCATAATTCATAAGGACAAAATACTTTGATGTTAGATGTTACAAGGGTCAAAAACATCAGCAGAAGCACCGAAGAGGGGAATATCTCGAACACTACATCGGATACTCTTAGACCCTTCTGGTGCTTTATTGTTTCAAACTTCAAAATTACGATTCTATGCTTATAACAAACACAGGAAAAATATCCAAATTCAAATGTTTGGGCCATTATCAGATGAGTCTGTCGCTATAAACCTTTTGACTTACTACACACTAAAGAAATGAACATACAAGATACAACTACCAACTTTAACCAACCACCAGAGGTAGGGGGTGGGGGAAAATTGAGAGAAGTTCACTTGAGAATTTCATATGAAATAGCAGCAAATACATGATAATGAAACTTTACTGGAAGAACTACATCAACCCACACAGAAAAATAAACAAATGGGAGTTCACAAATTCACAGTAAATAAAAGAATCCCAATTCAGAGGGGAGTGAAAAATACCAGCATGTTTTCTATCCTTGGGAGTTCCAGACTTGGCAAGAACTTCAAGATCAACAAGGCTGAGTGACATGAGACCCAGAGTAAGCCCAGACATTAACCCAGCAAAAGCCACCAAAAATACTATTATCAATATGTGTATGATAAACTCTGTTTCACAACATTTATACTCCACTGCCATCAAAATTTCCCTCTAATCAACCTCACCCCCTTCTTCTATCCCAACCTTTTGTTCCCTCAACTTTTACCTACTCTGATCAAGAACCCACTTCCTTCTTCTCCTCCACCTCCTGATTCCAGTAAGGCAAGATTGTTACTTTCCCTACTGGCCTAAAGAACCAAACGAAAAGGCCGAACACGAAAGGGCAAAAAAGGGTGCAACATCATCTTAACCTGTTTTGTGGAGAAAAAGCTCAATATATTTAGTATTATCAAAGAAAAGGTGATACATCAATAAAAAGAAAATTGAAAAGGTGATACACCAGTAACCCATTGCGGATATCCCAAAAGATAAGAGGGGATTTGGAGATCGGCCCGTAAATGAGCCGAACGAGTCGAGCATTGCGTTGTTCAAGTTCGTTTCATTTAACTTAGCAAACAAGCCGAGCTTGTTCGTTTATTTAAACAAACATATTTAATTGTTCAAGCTTGGTTCGTTTAACTCACGAACAACATTAACGAGCCGAACATCTTAAACGAACGGTGTCACTTACCGAGTTTGAACAGAAAAAATAGTGTTCAAGCTCTGTTCATTAACCTTTTATTCGAGCCAAGCTCGAGCTCGAGTTCAAGCTAAACGAACCGAACAACCGAACGACTTGCTTCATTTACGACCATATCGCTAGGACATATCTCATGACAACCGTCGAGGTAAATGACATAGTATTATTTTTATGTTACTGGTGATCAACAATGTTTTTTCGGTTTAACAATAATTTTTGTTATTGTTAGAATATACTAGATATGTGTGATCGTTGTTGTATTATGAAATTACAAAATGAGAATAAAAATCGTCATTTATGTAGAAAAAAAAGTGTTTTAGGTGTTATTTATTTTATTGGTATTACCACATTCATACTTCATTTATCATGGAATGCCGTGATTACTTACGTCATTAAACTTGTGGTCAGGAACAGAGAGCGTGACCGAATAGGTCTCTTTAGAGTGATGGAAAAAAAGAAAGAAAATCAAAGGCTCCTTCCTTTCCAGTTAGGGACGTAAACGAATCGAACTAAGTCGAATAGTGAGTTTTCTAGTTTGAATTTGTTTAGGTAAACGGATATTTCGTTTAACGAGCTTCAAAATTTATTCGAATCCAGCTCGAAAACATTATAATTCTTTAAACGAACAGAATAGTTTGTGAACAATTCGATTTGTTTTAGTAAATGTATCCAATAGATGTTCGAACTCAGCTCGTTTAATTAAAATAAAAACAAACTCAAATCGAATACGAATTGAACTCGAATTATTTGCGCACCGTTTGGTTCGCTTAACAACCTTACTAATAGTATACTCCCTCCTTTTAGGCGAGTGGTATGCTCTCTTGGTCTCAAAAATTGTGTAACAGCTTTCCAAGATTGATAGTTAATCAAATTTTGTAATAAAATTTACAAGTATTCATTATAATAGTTTTTCAAAATAGTCTTCACATCATTTAGAACCAAACTATATTAAACAATGTGTAAAATACGTTCATGGTTTGGTTTTAAATATTCTTTGTATTTGACAATATTTTTGGAATGAAAAGGATATAATTTTAAGAAATGGAATATTTTTGTAGAGTTATGCCATTTCATTTTTCTTTTTAGATTAAAGGTACGTCCTGTACACTTTTTTAAAGAGCATTGTGAAGGATACAAATCAGCTGTAGGAAAAAAAAAGAGCCAGACGTCCCAACTAATTTCTATTTGAAATTTAATCCTTTTAGTCTAACTTGTTTAAATGCACAATCAACCACATGATTGTATGTTTTAAGAAAAAATTAAACGTGTGAAATGATATATTAAGAATATATTAATTAATTAATAAAAAGAGGACATTTTTTCTTTTTTAGCAAGAAGCTTATGATGTATTTGATGTTTCCATGGTACTGAACAAAATTTTCTCTTTTTTAATCATAGAACTCTTGGAGTGATAGATGCATATATTAGATGTTGTGAGACATAATAAGAAGAGCATGTTAAAAGTAAACTGAGAAAGACATAAAAATAGACAATTAGAAATGGTATACAACAACACCTTATTGCCTTGGACGTTCCCGTCTATAGCGGGGTATGGAGGATCGGACGTACGCAACCATACCCATATGTTAGAAACACACAGATGTTGTTTCCCGATGATCCATAATGATGCGTCAAGCTATATGTCGATCAGATGATACTTCACAATATAAGAAGCGCAGCCAATTTAGTGAGTCATTTTGTTTTATTCCATCATATTCCAAAATCAAGGAAGAGTGTGTCCTTGCCTCCATTGAAAATGATATAACATATGTAAATTAAAACGATACTACATGGAGTAAAACGTAGACATTTAGAAGATATTACAACAACAACACATACCCAATATATCTCAACGATAGAAAAAAGCTATCACTAGGGTATGTGGAGGGTGAGAGACAAGAAAACAATACCTCCATCCCAAAGGATAAAGAGTTTGCTTCCAGCGAGACTTCCGTCTCTATATGTACCTGTATAAATGACAAAACAATAGGGATATGGTGTGATCGTGTGTCAGTGAACGAGTTTAGTAAATACAAATAGAATGCTTCTGATATTAAAGTATCCATACTGCGTTATCAAATTAAGATGTATGTTTATCAATCACCATATATGTATATACGTATATATCTGTCATGATAAATGATGTGTATAATTGAACATACCTAATAAAAATAAGACTTGGAGTGTTGTTATTAAGAAATTCTCCCACTTCTTCTTCTTAAGTGTGCAATAATCCTCAAGATATATAAGGAAAATGCAGATTTTCTATCCACTAAGAAGTTTCGTGTCTTAAGAGATTTTCTTGGGGCTTCTTTGCTTGAATAAAAAAGATGGAATTTGTATAGTTTGGTGCACATGAAATTTAGAGCACACTTGCCACTGGTTGATGAGGCACCGGATCTCATCACCCTTCACACCCTCATCCCTTGCTTACCGCCCGCCACGCAGCAGCAAGGTGGGGTGGTGAGGTTAGATGTGGACCACTCTACATTAATGCCACGTGGCAGACTGTGGACAATGAGGTGAGGGTGTGAGGAGTGAGGAGATCTATCTCGGTTGATGATTGGTAAACCATAACCAGATCGTCAGCTAGTCAAAAACAGTCAACGGTTTTATCCCAAAAGCCCAGTATGTTAAAGCACTGCAGTTCAGCGGCTTGGTACCTAAGGATGGTTGTCCGGCCTCAGCAGCACCTTAGTAGGACAGCACGGCATCCTTATAACACCGAAGAATCCATCAAGGTTTACACCTCGGCATTAACTTCGGCGTATGTTCAAATGCTGCACTTCGGACTACTTCATTTAAGGCAAATCCGTACACTTCAGCAAAGCTCAGCTGCGTACCACGGCAAAATGAACCCATTACGATACTATTTCGAAGGACCCTCAAACGGAGATACTTCTCCAATATATCGACTACAGTAATTCAGCCTTCCTGAACACGCCAAAGTCACAACGGTCGACCTACTAAGTCACATCAGCCGGGCTACTAAGTCACATCAGCAGACCTACGACGTCCTAGGCTCTCTGCCTATCACCAAAAATTTGGAGTAAGAAAGAAATCTATAAGGTAAGGAGATCAAGACAAAGAAGGGAGGAGACTAAACAACATACACGCACCCTTTGCTCTTCGGCAAACACTGTGAGAACATCCTAACTCATCCCCTTACATTATAGTCTCATTGAGATATGGCCCAAACTGACTTGAGCGTCGGAGGGTTTTTCCTAGGGCCAACCCCCCGGGACCTCTGACCTGTGTTACATTGTGCAGGACATTTTGCGCTATTCCAACTACGTATTATCAATTTCAGACGACAGATTCTTTGTGTCAACTGACGAAGTTAAATCAAGGTCATCTTGACCCTCGGTGAAGATCCGGCTTCATCATTTGGCGCTAGAGGAAGGGCCCTTAAGTCCCTTAACCCAGAAAACGGCCCCTCAAAGCTTCTCTAGCAATTATTAAGGAGCCTCTCTAATCATCTTGGGAAGCTATCAAGAGAAAAATAAGTAACAGAGATAGTCAAGGGACCAAACAACCCATGACATCTGGAAGGAGTCAAAAATCTTCTCAACAACAAACTGATCAATGCTCAACGGAGCTGGGGGAATCTTCAACTCCCTTGGTTTTCACATATGAAGAGCACATGCGAGCCATTCGCTATGTGGCTCAAAACCCGGAGGTTTTCCAAGCAGTAGTGAGGGAGATGAAGGGGAAAGAGCGTGCAGAAAAATCCAGCGGACCCCGTTTCGATAACTCCCATCCACTGGAACACATGGAGTATTCTCCTACTCGGCCTGGTTATTGTTCCAAGCGCGAGGAAAGGCCTATGCCCAAAAGGAAGTGGCCAGAACAAAAGCCTAGCCACCAAACCTCTAGATATAATCAAAAAGCTTCCCTGCCTTACAAACATAGCAGGAAAGTGGGAAACAAGGGCAAAGCACCGTTGCAGGAAAGGTGCTCTGTTCGGATTCGACTGGGGAGCCGAGGAGAGGAAAGGAATTCTCTGCTGGCCTCTAAGGCTTATATCCTTTCTTATATGAGGAAAAAATCCCTGGCAAAAAAAAACCCCGCCCCTCGCCGGGCCAATCCGTAAAAGAAACCATCAACTGTACTGCCTCTATCATCACGATATTAGGCATGATACGGAAGATTGTAGACAGCTTGGGCAGGAAATTGAATACCTTATTGAGCTGGGTCACCTACAACACTTCTATAATCCCAGGTCTAGGCTTCACAACAGGCTAGACTTTGGAAAGCCCCCTCCGGTGGGGGGTTGTAAACCTGGATATCACCAGGATTATCTAGGAGACACCGATTCAGATTTTGATGAGAGAGGAACCTGGACTTCTGAGCATATAAGGCTGATCTGATGACCGTTTTGAAACACGGTCTGATTTTTCTTCATTCGAAATTTTCCGGTCCTATATTATCAGAGGATCAACCTCTTATATCTAATTGGGCCCCCCTTTTTAGTCACCATATGGTGCATAAATTCATGGTTGTCAATCACCCACGATAGAAGTGGGGGCATACCCAGCAGGCCTGGAAGGCTGAGCAGGTCTCAGCAGGATGGGACAGGTTTCCCGATATTCTTACCCAACAGGTCTGGAAGGCTGAGCAGGTCTCAGCAGGATGGGACATGTTTCCCGATATTCTTACCCAGCAGGTCTGGAAGGCTGAGCAGGTCTCAGCAGGATAGGACAGGTTTCCCGATATTCTTACCCAGCAGGTCTGGAAGGCTGAGCAGGTCTCAGTAGGATGGGACAGGTTTCCCGATATTCTTACCTAGCAGGTCTGGAAGGCTGAGTAGGTCACAACAGGATGGGAAACGTTTCCCGATATTCTTCCCCAGCAGGTCTGGGTGGCTGAGCAGGACTCAGCAGAACAAAACAAGTTCCCTATATTACCACCTCGGCAAAGTAAAAAAGTTCGGCATAAGTTTTTAAACTTAGCAAAACTGGTAAGCCAAACATAAGAGCAGAAGCTTGATGCTTTAAAAAGATACACCTATGGCGAAGACAAACATTTGCAAAAAGCAAATAAGGGATAAACACTTGTCATCTATGAGCAAAGAGCTTTGGAGAAGAAGGATAATTCAAACGCGATAAAATGACCAGCAGAGCAGAGTAAAGAAGAATAAGTCAGGGAAGTCGCTTCAATTTATAAAAGAAAGAAGACAAAGAGCCACGACCTTATGGTCGAAATACAAAGGGGCGAAATGTCGCGCATTTCCCTCCCTCGAAGAAAGAAACCGCCAAAAAATAATGATGTAACATTGGAATTGCCGCTTACTTTGGAGACAGGGTTGAAGAAATAACTATGCGGAACAGCCAAGATTTGTCTGCCTTCGCAGTTCATCTCTGCCACACAAAATCTGGGGGCAAATGATAAACCATAACCAGATCGTCAGCTAGTCAAAAACAGTCAACGGTTTTATCCCAAAAGCCTAGTATGTTAAAGCACTGCAGTTCAGCGGCTTGATACCTAAGGATGGTTGTCCGGCCTCGGCAGCACCTCAGTAGGGCAGCACGACATCCTTATAACACCGAAGAATCCATCAAGGTTTGCACCTCGGTATTAACTTCGGCGTATGTTCAAATGCTGCAATTCGGACTACTTCATTTAAGGCAAAGCCGTACACTTCAGCAAAGCTCAGCTGCGTACCACGGCAAAATGAACCCATTACGATACTACTTCGAAGGACCCTCAAACGGAGATACTTCTCCAATATATCGACTACAGCAATTCAGCCTTCCTGAACACGCCAAGGTCACAATGGTCGACCTACTAAGTCATATCAGCCGGGCTACTAAGTCACATCAGCAGACCTACGACGTCCTAGGCTCTCTGCCCTAAACGAAACTTCTTCCCCAAGCTATCACCAGAATTTTTGGAGTAAGAAAGAAATCTATAAAGGTAAGGAGATCAAGACAAAGAAGGGGGGAGACTAAACAACATACACGCACCCTTTGCTCTTCGGCAAACACTGTGAGAACATCCCAACTCATCCCCTTACATTATAATCTCATTGAGATATGGCCCAAACTGACTTGAGCGTCGGAGGGTTTTTTCCAGGGCCAACCCCCCGGGACCTCTGACCTGTGTTACATTGTGCAGGACATTTTGCGCTATTCCAACTACGTATTATCAATTCCAGACGACAGATTCTTTGTGTCAACTGACGAAGTTAAATCGAAGTCATCTTGACCCTTGGTGAAGATCCGGCTTCATCAATGATGGACCTGTCTAGTTACCATAAACAATTGGATCCCGACATGCTATCTGATAGAAATAAATTCTATATCATATTAAATAAATCAAATACATATAAAAATAAACTACTATATAACTAGAGAGATAAATCATTATAAAGAACTTTGCATTTGCTCGTGTTTGAACCTAACATCTTTTGATATCAAACCTCAGCTCCTTAGCATTGTTAATTTTATTTCCATTTCCAATAGACTCAAGATGACACTCTTCCTTGATTTTAAAATATGATAGAATAAAGCAAAATGAGTCACTAAATTGGCTGTAGTTTTTACATTATGAAATAGCAGTTGATCGACACAGCTTGACGCATTTTCATTAAAAGTCATCAGAAAATAACCTCTGTGTTTCTAACACATGAATATGGTTGCGTACATCCGGCTTTCCCATACCCGTCATAGACGGGAACTCTAAGACAATGAAGTGATGTTGTTGTGGATGATTTTATCATAGTTTTATATGTGCTGAATGGGGTAGAATTGCATAGGCTCTTTATTTGCCTGTTGAGATGTTTATAATTTATGTTTATATAGTGGTTTAACTTTTATATACACATATATTCAATCATACCGAATATAGGAGATTTAGAATCTAGTTGATTAATTCTAGAGTACATCTCTACTATCTTCGCAAGATTCAAATACTATTTTCATATTCTAAAAACAATCTACTTTGCATTCAAATCACGGTCAATCACATAAAATCTTTCTATACATAAGTTTTTAGCACCATGCCAAAATGTTCTTTTCTTTTAATATTCTCACTAACTAATCTAGACTTAAAGAATCAAACTAATTTGGATCGATGTAAATTAAAGAATTTTGTTCTTTAATCAGATTAAAAGAAAAAAAAAAGGCAGCTTTGTTAAGGGAAGTCTTTTTTTTTTTAATAAAAAAATGGATATGAGATTCACACTAATAGGAAAAATTTTCTGTCACGATCCGTGCAGACTCAGACCGAACTTGTTATTGATCATAACTCATAAAACCACAAGACCAAGGGTTGAGTAATTTCGTTAATCATGACATTGGTGGAAAAATATAGTGTCATATATGTTGGAGAAATTGAGGTTTGACAAATGGGTTTGTCAAAAGTTGACAACCATCATACTTTGAGCTTAATTATGATTAGTGTTCGTTAATCAAAAACAGAAATTAATAATTTCTAAATTATCTACGTAATAAGTAGATGACTTTAGGCTTTTGAATCACTCGATTTCGATACCGGGTGAATGAGAAATTAATGCTCAAAGTTGAAGTGAAATTGGAAGGAAATTGGAAAAAGTGGTGATGTGGCCTCTTGAGGAGTGAACACATCACCCTTTAAGTGGAATACCACATTGGTCACTTGAGATGAATAAGCCACCAAATATAGCTCAAAATGGAGCTTTCTAAAATGTGCCATTGGGCATGAGAAGTTTTCTGACGGAGTCAGGACGCAGCTCAGGCAAGGTTCACCACACGCGTGCGCCGCTGCCTGCCCGTCCGGCTCGGCTCCGGCTCGTGGCTCGTCCGCCCGGTTCTTATCTTTTTGGATAAATTTTCCAGAAAAATAAATCAAGTGATCCAACGGTTGAAATAATTTTTGATCATAACCGTTGCAAGATCTAACGGTGTAGATCGTAGTCTACACGGATTATGATCTAACGGCTGAGATCGTATTCTTATCTTTTTGGATAAATTTTCCAGAAAAATAAATCAAGTGATCCAACGGTTGAAATAATTTTTGATCATAACCGTTGCAAGATCTAACGGTGTAGATCGTAGTCTACACGGATTATGATCTAACGGCTGAGATCGTATCTGGGAACGGTTTCTTCATCTAGATCTAACGGTTGTGGATCGTTGTCTACGCGGATCATGATCCAACGGCTGAGATCGTATCTGGCAACGGTTTCTTCATCTAGATCTAACGGCTGTGGATCGTAGTCTACACGGATCATGATCCAACGGCTGAGATCGTATCTGGGCAGCAGTTTTTCATCCGACGGTCTACGTTTAAAACTGCTGCAGTTGACGATCTAACGGCTGTGGATGAAAACCGTTTGATCCGACGGCTGCGGTTTAATCTGGAGATCAACCGCCGTTTCCTTCCCGCCTATAAATTGCCTCCTTCTCCAGGCTTTCTACTACACAACACACACTGCAATCTGCGTTTTTCACTGCTGTTCCCTCCTGCTATTTTTTGTTTTTTCATACTGCTGTTGCATCCCACAGTCCAGTTCGTTGAGAAATCAGATCATCCCACAGGTTCGCTGAGTTCTTTACGTTGCTGTGCCGTTTCGTATGAATTGTAGCCGTTGTATCCTGGGAGACGTTTGCTGTTTTTCGGTTGGGCACTTCGTACCGGAGCAAATCGTCTTAAGGACAGAGTCCTTAGACTCGCCTCGGTTCTGCTTACATTACGTCAGTTTACACAAACGCACACTGTACACTTTTATGATTACAGTTTCTAACAACATAAAGGGCGTACCGATTCACTAAGCTCCTGCATTTGCGCAGAGGCCAGATCACTTGACGATATGATGTACGTAGCATTATTATACACTTTGTGCAAAAGGCTGCTTCTGCGGTTTGAACCTATGATTAAATATACACAATTGGATACCAATACACCAATGAGACCCAGAAATACTTATAACCATAACTTCAATCCGAACGTTGTACATCTATGAACATCATCTCAACATAATCCACAAAAGTCAACAAATTAAATATACAAGTGCTTTCATAAATGTGTAACATATTAAAAAGATCTTAATTATTGTTATGTGGTATATCTCACAGTTCTTCTCATCCACTAAGTCAACTCAATATGTATATTCATACGTAAAACATTCAAAATGAGAAAGAGGAGCATTACAGTAACTTAGTAAAGAAATAACACATCAAAAGGATAATAATTAGTTTATCCATTTATAAAAAGGGGTTCTCGTTACATTAGGCTTCTACGCTTGTACAGGTTTCGGAGAGGGACCGGATCGCTTCGCGATCTGATGTACGCATTCTTACCCTTCACTTTATGTAAGAGTCTGTTTCCACTGTTCGAACTCATAACCTCAAGATCACAAAGCAACAATTTTACCAGTTGCTCCAACGCCCACCCTCTCATATCTATTAAAGTTCTTCTTTAGCTTCTTTCTTTTTTTTCTTTTTCTTTTGTGTGTGGAGGGAATGTTCTTCTTTAGCTCTAAAGCAAGAAACATTGTGTACTTTCAAGATTTAGCACCGAATTCTTCAACGTCATACTAATAACTTCTCCAAATATATTATCAAGATCCATTTAAAAGTAGATAAATTATTCAAGTTCCTTATTAGCCGTTTGTTATCGGAATGCAAATGTTCGATATACTCAATACTATTGAGGTTAAACTAAACTTATAAAGACATTTGAGCTGAATATTTGAAGATATTGGTAGACGAGCATTTAGGTTTTTAGCTTAACAAACTTTTATATAATTCCATTGGTAAGTTTAGAGTTTAAGTTATTAATTGATTGAAGCAACAGTTGAAGCAAAAGAAAAGTAAAACATAAAAGCTTGCCATTCTTATCAATCTAGGAGACCGTTGAGTTTCTGATTTACACCTTTCACGCAGTTTCATGAGATTGAGATAGTGAGAACCTCCAGGACCACGGATTGAGCTTTTTACAACCATAAAAGCTTTTAGATGGTGAATTAACCAAATGGGTTGCCCCCAGGGCATAGTACAGTTGGTACTTGGGATGATATTTACTCTAAGAGGTTAAGTGTTTGAATCTAGGGACACGCACAGTGTAGGTGCTCCACTGCTGCTAAGCCGAAGACCTAGTTTGCAGGGAGACATCTTGTATGGGTCACTGTGTAAGTCCTCATCCAACCTAAGAGGCCACCAGGCTTTTGATTTACATCCTGTACGATGCTCCTTAGAGCTGGAATGATGGGGGTCTCCGGGTGAGAGATTTCACCATTTACTCCAATCAAATGGTTGAAGTAGCAACAAACACATATGTAGCCTATCTAGACTTAAGGCATAGCTTACTTAAAGTGTATATAGGTGAAAATAATGAACTATAGCTTTCATCATAACCCTAAGAGGGCTATATGTATGGTTCTTAGGCCCTTATATTAAATAAATACAAATATTAGGCAACAAAAATAGTCACTATTGACTTGGTGCCAAAGTATTTAACTGATCTCTGGTCCTTTCAAGAGTAAAAATTATGGAAGTTATTCCTAAAATTGAGAAGTTTTGATTCAAAGACTCTCTGTTGTGCTTGTCCAGAACTTTTTGGGATTTTGCCTTAATGGCTTACTCTATATAGCATGTTTTCCTACCGATAAGACTTCCTTTTCAGTTTTTAAATCATCTCAATTCAAAAAGAAAAGGTACAGTCGGTGATTTAAAATCAAATTGTTTATATGATTGATTTTCTCATCAAAATTACAATTTATATGATTGATTTTCTCCATCAAAAGACAAAATCAATTTCATCATTTTCGCCATGCTTTATATGATTGATTTTCTCCATCAAAATTACAATTTTAGTGAGAAATCAAATTGTTTTTCCCATTTCACGGCGGTTGCCATTTCTCTATATATGATATGTGTGTGTATATGTACGCACACATACATACATGTATATGTGTGTATACGATATGTATATAGTGTATATATCGTTTGTGTGAAACGGGTTCTTCTGAGGCCAAAATGTTATATTTCCTTTTTTTTGGGGGGCAATATTAAATACATACTTTTTTTATAAAGACATGTCTGTTTGTTCGATCAACGGTAAAAAATGAATAGATTAAATTAATAATGTCAAATAACAAGAATGTATGTATATCAAATTATGATGTGTATTTATTAATTCCTTTTTCTTTTCTTAAAAAAAAGGTACTAACAGAAAAGACCGCCTTCATCATTAATAACAACAGGTACTCAGTATATCCCAACTACAGCAAAAGTTATCACTATGTTCTGGAGAGGGTGAACGGCAGACAAACAATATCTCCATCATAAAAAATAGAGAGTTTGATTCTAGTCCGACCCTATATGTATTTGTATAGATGACACAATAATAAATATATGGTGTGCTATATCTTCCCATCTCATGGCATACAGCTCTAATTTAAGCTCAATCTATACGTTAAACATAAACATTTGCTGGAATTCAAGAATATGATATTAAATTTTGCCACTCCAAAATTTCAAGAACATTGAAGATAGAGATACTTGCGGGAGATTTCCAAGTGGAAAAAAGGAGAATATGCTTATACGAGAATGCACGCAATAAGCATTCAAATTGTATGACGCCCAAGCAAAAAGAAGACGATACGCAAAATATTATATAGAATCTTGTTTTAAGTAAACTAAGAGAGGATTTTGAACAACTGATAAGGTTGTTACTTTGTGATTTTGAACTCACGGATTCGAACCGCATAACTGTCTCTTTCACAAAATATAGGGCAAAGCTGCGTACATCAGATCGCGAAGCGATACGACTAATTTTCAGACCCCGTGGAAACGCGGGAGTCTAGTGCATCAGGAACGTTTTTTTTGTTTTAAGTAAACTAGTGTTTGATTTTACTTGTATATATGTATTAAATTTGATTC
The DNA here is from genome assembly GCA_036186865.1 of Eustoma russellianum. Lineage (NCBI taxonomy): Eukaryota > Viridiplantae > Streptophyta > Magnoliopsida > Gentianales > Gentianaceae > Eustoma > Eustoma russellianum. The sequence goes on along the minus strand of AP025055.1, from coordinate 1,367,747 downwards.
TATAGAATCTTGTTTTAAGTAAGCCGAGGACGGGCCTTGAAACAACTAATAAAGTTGTTGCTTTGTGACTTTGAGTCTACAGGTTCGAACCGTTGAAACGGCCTCTTGCACAAAGTGTAGGGCAGAGCTGCGTACATCAGATCGGGTAGCGATACGACCCCTTTCTGTACTTTATACAAACACGGGACTTTAGTGTACCTGGAACACTTTTTTTGTTTTAACTAAACTAGTGTTAAATTTTACTTGTATATATGTATTAAATTTGATTCTGTAAATCCTAACTGGTAATTAAGTATACATCTTTTATTTCATTACGATTGATCCTTGACTCGTTACTTTTTTTTAACTCATTGATCAAAAAAAGAAAGCCTAGTGATCATCCAGTTTAGATTACTAGTGACAATGAAAAGCCTAGAATCTATATGATTTTTTTTTTTTTACGAAAAGAAAAAAAAATAAAGTTTCCCATGAAAATCCCTAACCGCCCTACTAGAGAAAGTCTTGCCAGCTAAGTATAATCCATAGTCTTTACAAATATTATTTCAAGCCAAAATAAACTAGAAGTGACAAATGTATTTTATGAACTTATAAGGAATCAAGCAACCATGCAAAAATTAATAAAAAAATAATTTGATGTCATGCAAGGAAAGCTTTGCTGGCTAAAGGAAAGGACGGTAACCTCTCTAAGCCTTACCTTTTGGAAGTAAAACGTTGAACTTCAAACCGTAATAGTCTCTCTCACCCCCAGTTTCACATGGTGTGTAGGGATGTAAATCAGATTTCCAAGACCATTAGTAGAAGTTTGTCATAGCACAGGGACACACAAGGGGCACATTGGCACCGAAGGAACAACCGACGAGCTGGTCTGTCAGGTCATTCCACGAGCCAATAGTGCTACCACACTATGCAGCTAACTTGAAGGGGGTTCAAACATTCTTGTTTTTGGCAAGGTTCGAACCTCTGGCGTTCCTTTCGAAACTCTTTACTTAGAACTATTGATATATGTCATGGAGATACGTTTTGGAAGTAAATTGAGATGTTAAGTGCAAACGCGTGGGGGCATATGTGTAAAGGTGTAGGTGGTTGTGAGCCTAAAGCTAGGAATATGTTTATATTTGGCAAGTCATTATTCGTTTTCTAAAATCAAAGGCACCCAACTTTTCTTTTTTCGAACATTTTTCCAACAGATTGACAAGATTTGATGATATATACATACAAAGCACACACGATATGAAAGAATGTGAAACGTAATGATAATAAGATCCTAATAAAAGTAAATGGTTAAAAGCAAAAAAAAAAATGAATATAGTGATTTTTGCAGAGAAAGTTGGTTGACGAGAGTACGAAAGATAAATCTTTTCTACCAAGAGAGAAAGGATATTACATGCAAACGGATCATAGATAGGGGTGTTAACGAACGAGCCGAGATGAATAATAGGTGTTCGAATTCGGATTCGTTTAGCTAAACAAACTATTTGACTCGGTTCGTTTAGCTAAACGAGCTTTAGAATTAGTTTGAGTTTGCTCGATAACACTATAACTGTTTAAACGAGCTGAACAGTTCGCGAACACTTTGGCTCGTTTAACTAAACGAACCCAAATGGGTGTTCGAATTCGGCACGTTTAAGTAAAATTAACAAACAAACTCAAACTAAATACGAATCAAACTCGAACAATTTGCGAACTGTTAGGTCCTCTAATCATAGACCAGGTTAGGTGTGCTTTTCTCCTCGACTATGACTTATGAAGAGAGGTCTTTGTGATTTAGATACCTAATCCAAGTAAAAATAATTGAAACTACGCTTAAGTTGAGATGTCGCGTATTCACTACGTTCCAAATATATTGTCTTTATTTCTATTTTGATTTGTGTAAAAACATTTTCTATTTTCAAACATAGTAAGCATTAATGATCAAAATTTGTATATTACCTCTTCAATTAACACTTACATGATTACTCTAATTTACTTCAAGTAACCAACTAAGAATACAATAGGAACAGTAGCCCACAAATTTTGATTTTCTTAAGTTGTGCTGAATTACGATATTTTTAGGATGGAAGGAGCATTTTGGCTTAACGTAAGAGTGTCAAGCATGAATAAGTGTTATTTTCCTTTTATACTTTGTGAAATGACCCAATTATGGATAAAAATGGAATAATAATAATAATTTGAGGTCTACCTTTATTATATAAACAATAGATGAGATTGTTGTCATCATATACTATTTTATGTATATGCAGTTCCATGTCACTATTCAACTATTGATTGTAGCTTTATCAAATTTTACATTGTACGAAATGATGAAAATATGAAAAGAATGAAAAGAATAATTACTTTCATTAATGCCTAAAGACTAAAATATTGCACCCAGTAAATGTGAAAGTTTCGTAACACTTGTTTTCTATTATTATAGATGTAAGACATCTACTAAATGGATTATATTAAAAGTTTTTTTTATATTAAAAAATTACACATTGTAAATAATGGAATAGTTTTAAGTTAGCAAGAATTAAAGCTTGAATAAACTAATAACTTCCTAATTCCTTTGCTTCCCAACAAAGATATCCTTGTTCAAGCAAACATAGTAAATTTCCATGCATCATGCATTATAAACTCATTGCATATATATATAAGCGTGTAGCTTCTCCATCATATCATCCATCAGACATTACAACATAAAGATGGATATTTCTAAGTTCATTATTCTCACGATCATCGTGTTTCTTGCTACGCATTTATTTACAAATGCATCAGCTGCCGTGGTTTCCACCGGAGATTTCAACCGGGACTTCTATGTCAACTGGGCTCCGAACCGTGTGAACACCACCGTGGACGGCCGAGAAAGAAGCATAGAACTTAATCGGGAAGGAGGTATATATTACTTTGAGATAGACTTTCTGCAAAATTTATCATGCATATCTAGGGTACGTACGCCATTATTTTAATGGAATTTAATCTGGTAGCATTTCAAGTTTTACTGTTGCAGTAGATTTTATGCAAGATTATCATGCATATGTAGTGGGGTTAGATCCTTCCTTTCTTTTCCTTTTGAGAATATTGTTCAAAATCGGACTATTTAAGATAAAATACATGAATTATATGAGAATAAGGTACCATCATCCATTGCCTTAAGGTTTTGAGTGGATATGAGCATCACCTCATAGAAGCCCAAGTTTCAATATGTTATCAGAGCCAGTTTAAAATATGGACTAACACCTTTCCTGGATCATGATTGGCCATTTATTTTTTTGCTTACCCAAGTCCAGAAGTTAGCTTGTAGTTTGTTATTTAGGGCGGTATCTAAGGCGTGTGTGTATGTCAATTCTAAGGCGTGTGTGTATGTCAAGTTACGTTGTCATGTGAGGGCGCGTGTTGAGAATATTGTACCACATCGGACAATTTGAGATAAAATACATAGGTTATATAAAGATGAAGTACCACATAATGACTTAGGGTTTTGAATAGATATCGACTTCACCTCGTATAAACCCAAATTTCAACATCACCCAAAACCAAAAAAGAAAACACACGCCATTGAATCTATTATACAAATTTTTTAGGTGTATTGTAGGCCCAGGGAAGGACCAGCTCATTCAGAAAATAAAAAATTATCCATTTTTCTCTCTCACGTATTACAGGTTCGGGGTTTGCGTCAAAAGACATGTTCCTGTTTGGCCAATATGACATGCAAATTAAGTTGATCCATGGATACTCTGCTGGGACTGTTGTAGCATTTTATGTAAGCCAAATATCATTCTTTATACATTTTTTTCTTTCTTCATGCAAGGGATCTTGTTGAGAATATTGCCCCACACCGCACACTTTGAGATAAAATACATAGGTTATATGATAATGAGATACCCCCGTCCATTGACTTAAAGTTTTGAATGGATATGAGCCTAACGTAGAGATTTATATGTGAATTTGAATGCAGCTGGCATCAAATCAGCCGAACCGGGACGAGGTAGACTTTGAGTTTTTGGGTAATGTTCCTGGACAGCCATATATTCTGCAAACAAATGTGTATGCTGATGGATATGATAATAGAGAGCAAAGAATTAAGTTGTGGTTTGATCCAACCGAGAACTTCCACACATACTCCATTCTGTGGAATATTCATCAAATTGTGTAAGTCACTCTTCTATCAAACTTTGCAGAAAAAAAAGGCATCTCTTGAATTGTTCTAAAGGTAAGATAAACCGTATGTCAAAAGAATATCTATCTCTATGTTTGACTCTGAAGTCATCTTTGGAGTCCCCAATACATATCCCAATGATTTCAGGTAAAAGGTTTCGAAAGGAACGTCAGTGGTTCGAATCTTGCCAGAGGCAAGAATGTTTGAACCCCTTTAGGCTAGCTGCATAGTGTGGGAGTACTATTGGCCCGTGGAATGACCTGATATGCTGACAGGTCAGCCTGTCGGTTGTTCCTTCGGTACCAATAGGCTCCTTGTGTTGTCCATGTGCTATGACAAACTTCTACTAGTGGGCCTTAGGAACCTGATTTACATACCTACACACTCTATGGGACCGGAGGTGGCAGTGACTCTGGGTTCAACCTTTCATCTAAAATCATCTTTAAAATAGCATGTTGGTGGATCCATAGTTTTACGTGCCTTTCCATTCTTTAAACTCACGTTTTATAGTATCACATCATACCCCTATTATTATTTCAATTATGCAGGTACATATAGAGCCGATGGTTTCATTAAGAGCAAACTCTCTATTCCTTGGGATAGAGGTATTGTTTGTCTACCGCTTATCCTCTCTAGATCCTAACGGTAGCTTTTACTGCCGTTGGGATATAGTGGGTATGATTGATTGACTGATAACTAATAAATGATTGACAATGGCTAAAAGCCAAAAAAAATTAGTGGGAGGCAACTGATGCAATATACACCTCATAACCTCTTCCATACAACTTCTATGTATAAGTAAAGAATTACAAATAAATAAGCAAAGAATGTTATTTGCTTCATGTTGAACAGATTCATGGTGGACTGGGTCCCAGTTAGGACATATAGAAACCATGCTGACAAGGGAGTGGCATATCCAAGGTTGCAACCTATGAACATCCAGGTCAGCATATGGAATGGTGAGAGCTGGGCAACAAATGGAGGAAGAGACAAGATTGACTGGTCAAAGGCTCCTTTCATAGCCTCAGCCAGAAATCACAAGATTGATGCTTGTGTTTGGAAAGGAGATGAAAATGTTTGTAGGGCAGGTAGCCCTACAAATTGGTGGAATCTAAATGCTTCAAGCAGTTTAACATATAAACAGAGAAGGTTATACAGATGGGTTAGAAAGTACTATCTTATCTATGACTATTGCCAAGATCCCAAGAGGTTTCATGATAAATTGCCTAAAGAATGTTTTCTTTCACATTATTGACACATATTGAATAAAGAACAATTTGTCAATATATTGCTAATTGCCAGTATATATTGTTAACTCTTTGTTCATTGCTAAAGTATTTTAAGTGTTCCGATTTACCTAGATCATGACTGAACTTAGTATCCCTTACATATTCCGATGTGTTACCTATTTCACTTCTTCGATATAGGACTAAGTCCTCAAATCATTCAGTGTGTATATCATCATCATCATCATCATCGGACCCTGTATATCCCAACGACACCAAAAGCTATCGTTAGGGTCTCGATGTGTTATATATAATGCAGTCTTTAAATCTGTTGTCCTCCGCCTGATAGATCGTAACCTATTCTTCCTATAGTTCTCGAATCAACCTTAAGGGTATCGTTATTATACTGGCTTCATAACTTAATCATTGTTCTATATCGTACCTATATTTGCTATCATGAGCAATCCTTTAAAATCAATTCTTAGGTGTAGTACAATCTTAAACTTAACGCCTTGTTCACAAGAATCATCTCTGAAGCTGTATGTATTTTCGGATACGTTGTACTCTAGTACGATTTAATTTAGTCATCACAAGCATCTCACAAGATGATCTAGTCCTTATAGGGTTCAATCCTTACTTAATTCTCTATAATCAGTGCTTACAAACTTTCACTTATACTTATTTGACGTGTATCATTCAACTTATTTCAATCTACAATACCGAATTCTTAAACTCATCACATATGATCAATCGTTTCCGATATACTAGGCTTCTGTCTGAATCGACTTCGCCAAAGTTGTGAATTCTAGTACGACTAATGCTAGACGACATTTGATCTTTGCTGCATATATCTACGGAGGCACAAGATTTTCAAAACACACTAAATGTCTTATATTCTGTCTTATTTTCTTTTTTTATGAGGGCGAAATTTTTATTGATGTCTGGTAAATGACATACTTACATCCGTAATCCTTGAACAATATAAAGCAGATTATTAAACGTTTCAAAAAAAATTTGAAATAGTTATTAAACATTCCGAATTGTGCCAAAAAAATGAGCTGAAGCGTTGGTTTCCCAGGGAGTATAAGAACAAGTCACTCCGCTAGCCACTTTTATTAGCCTTAACTATCATATCCAAACAATAAAGGAAAGACGAAGAACACAAGCAATAAATAAATAGGAAGAACAAGTGCAAAGCAATCTTATATAACAACAATCATACCCAGTATATTCCAATGACATCAAAATAAATTATACAATATCTTTATTTGAAAACCTTGAGTAAAATTGTTGCAATACTTATAAGGCTGAATTTTTCTTTCTTTGTACTCTTTGTTAAAACATGATTGAGGTGATTATGATTAAGAGAGTTTGATAAAAAGAATGCATGTGTCAACACGGGCAAGAAAGTGCATCTTGGTGTGTTATGAGGTTCTATGTGACCCCTCACTTAATTTAGGAGGCTGATGAGGTCCTGATTTGCATCCTACACATATGCGCATTGAGACTGACACGATGAATGCTCCCTGAGTGAGAGATTTCACCTTTTGCTCCAAGGATCTATGGTGACCCATTTCAACACACCTCTCTAGCAAAAGGCTGAACCCCAATCTCAAGAGCCCTCACACCCCGACCTAATGAGGCAATTGGTAGGATGTAAATCAGGTACTCAGCGACACGCTAAGGGGGAGGCACAGAACACGCAGACTCACACTAAGGACCCACTCTCAAGACCCACATTGGAGTCTCAAGATAAAACACCCACAATGCAAGATGCGGGAATCGACCTTGCACCTTTCTAGCAATTCTGCCACTCCAAAACCAACTGAGCTATGCACGGTATACATTTCAACACAACTCTTGAGAGATATGTGGAGTTCGTAAGTCTAAAACTGAAATAATTGCCAGATGGATGTATATGTATTATGACCGAACTACTATAAATTGGTGTTTTACCCTACTTTTAGCGTCTTTACTTTTACCATTTCTCTGTCAAAATTTTGTTATGCAATTGTATATCTTTCTCACTACATTAAACATGTAAATTATGCATGAAGATTGATCGAGGCATAGTTCAACATCTTAGGATTCATGACATGTAACTCTTATGGTATTTGGAGATGTTTAGGTAAATCAAAAACACTTTAAACAAAAACGGTTTCATTTCTGGAAACAGTTTCTTCCATCATTTACGGAATACAATTTTATATAAATAAGTTTTATTCATAGTTATGAAAACATTTTCCTTCCCGGATATTATACAACATACAAAGGCATGGTTGAGGGCGGACGTTGGATCAACTGATAAGGTTTCTGCTTTGTGACCTTGAGATCACGAGTTCGAGCCGCAGAAACATCCCTTTGGACAAAAAAATGTAGGGTAAGGCTACGTACATCAAATTGCAAAAGCGATCCGGTCCATCTTTAGGACTCTGCGCAAACACAGAAACATAGTGTATCGAAACACCCTTTTATGCAAAGGTATTGTAGTTCAAATTTCACAAAGCTTAGACTTAAGAGCAAAAAAATGGAAGCATAATAACTTATTGTGACTCTATAATAGGCATAAACTATAGTTTATAGTTTAGTGAAAAACACAAAAGATTTAAAAGACAAGTTTTAAACTATATGAAGGTTTAGAGGTAATGATATCTAAACATAACATAACCGACATAAATGTAATTATCCCTTGGAAAATTTATAACTCACGCGGCATAAAGGAAAGAAGGCAAAAACAAAAAGATACATGAATTGCTGATGAATGGACATAATAAAATGCTCCAGAATGAACAGTGGGATGCCAGAATCAGCCATGCCAATTTCCATAAAAGCGAATGAGACCTGCTGATATATGTGTAGCTGTATACCGTCAATCACGGAGTGTCACGTAGACATTTCGATAATTTTACGTCGAGGTGTCAACTTAACACTCTGTGATTGACGACTACAGATGTCGATCAATGAAGTACGGTCAAAAGATCTGGCCTACAATAAAAATATATAGATTTTTTAATAACTAAAAAAAAATTCTGAAAGCAATGAGATACGTAAGGGTCAAAGAGTACAAACCGATCGACGTAGAACTTCACAAACAATGCGCAAGTCAATTCCCCATGTTAAAACTATATTTTTGGAGTATCTTGTTATGTATAAGATACGATTTGTGATGTCCAATCAAAGATACTTTTGTATGTGTCCAATTCCAGGTGACTTTGTATGTGTCCAATGTGTCAGGAACCGCAAAGAGTATTATCATATTTAATGTATTCACCTCCAAAGTACTATAAATAGGACCTGATATTGTATGATTTACACACACACTTGTAAATCAATAAAAAAATACTTTTATCTTCTCCTCTCTTGTCTACTTTATATTACATTATTTGAAACTTAATTTTATAACATATCAGAGTAAAGTATAACCACGGGAAATAAGAAAAACAAATTGTTTGAAGAATAACAACAAAACTCATGGGTACAAAAAAAAAAATCTTTCCGTATAGCGGACGAATAATAAGTTTAGCAGATTCATTACTCTGAGTTCATGCCTTTCTATTATATACATATATGTGTTCATATATGTATATATATGTGTATGCATGTGTACACACACATATATGTTTATACATACATGTGTACACACACACACACACACACACATATATATATATATATATATATATATATATATATATGATCAGAAATTGCTATGTACTCAATTATCAAACTAACAATCCATCATACCCGTGATTTTACCAATGGCACTATGCGACTTTTACACCACGCCTCTATTATTGGGTCCAAAGATCTACTACCAAAATTATAACATTAAGATTTTACCATCCATAGTGTGTCAGTGATAATGAATTAAATGCACTTCTAAATGTATAATCAAGACTTTGGTTTTAAAGAAAAAGAGTATGTTTGAAATTATAATGGAAATTCCGTAGGAATTAAGGATATTTTTGAAAATAAAAGAAGAGAAAATAATATACTGCCTACCAGTACCAAAAACAGCAACAAAAACGTTATGTTGAGGATCTGCCAATTATTATTATTATTATTATTATTATTATTATTATTATTATTATTATTATTATTATTATTATTATTATTATTATTATTATTATTATTATTATTTTGGTTTTTGTTTCGTGCACAATTCTATAGAAAAATATCTAAGAAGGTGTTTGGTTAGGGGTTTAGGAAAGTTGTTTGTTTAGGAAAATGAGATTATGAGTTCCGTTTGATATGGTAATTGATATCGTTTTTGTTTATATCCTAGTCCCTTGTCTATCAATATGGAAGAATGAAGGGTATGACCGATCAATGCCACCGGCCACCGCCGACTGCCGACCGCCGGTCTGACGCCGGTCACTATTTCGGACGATCAAATTTTTTACGCTGGTCACATTCGATACCTATTTCTATTTCAATACCAAAGAACTATCACTTTTAGGTCCAAACTTATATATTCTAAACTCATACCTTATCATCCCTATTCTGATTCTGATTCCGATTCGAGTACGAACCAAACGACAAATAAGTCAAAACGGATACAAAATGGTTGCAACGAATAATTTATGAGATTTTTCACCCAACGGTAATAAAATCGGAAAGTTGACGCAAGGTTAACAGTTGCGCGTCTTGATTATTTTTCCTTCAGAGAAAGTGGGTCAGGACAGAGGGCTTTGGTGCTTCAGCACCAACTTGACGTTTCTTCGATGCAATTCCTTCACTCAAATCTCCATATCTTTGTATCCCTACTACATGTGAAACTATCTGCACAAATTTTTTGTTGTATTCTTCTACCTTGTCTATGAATTTTTTCCGTATCAGCTTAGGGTTTAAGGGATAATTTATAGTTGAGCATGGCGACTGCTGCGCAATCAATTCGGTTTGTGGGTCCGGCAGCCTCTACAGGCGCCGGCAATATTGATGCTCTCAATAGAGTACTTGCCGATCTCTGCACAAGGGGCAGCCCCAAGGTATTTCCCTACTGGTTTTTATTTCTTTGTTATTTTAGGAGTTTGTCCGTAATGTTTCAATTAGCAGATATCGTCCTTAACTCTTAACAGTTTAACGAATGTAGTCCCAACTGATGTTTATCCAGAAACTTTGTTGTAGTAATACTTTTTTAAAATACTTTCTCTGTTATCCAAGAAGCTACCTATCTTGAACGTTTTTGAATTTTTTAGGTTGAATAATGACTGGAGAATTTACAGATTGCGGGTTAAATTTTGGGATGAAATTAATCAAGCTGTTAAACTTTAAGGGCTGGCACTTAATAGCTTATTCTTCTCCCAACTTTTCAGTGTTGTGTTTTTCATTTTCATTTTTTATGTTTCTGTTCTTCGCTGGCCTTCATCATCTGTTTCACATTGTATTATGTAGAGATATGGGTAAGATGAGGGGCACGGTTAAGAAAACATGTGATTTTTTTTTTATTAAAAGAAGATGTTTATTGGAAAGTTTGCATAATTTCTTTGGAAGACAGGCCTTTTCCCAATAGCAAAGTTGCAAAGATCTTTCTTCATGCATAATACCTTCAGCAGTTGAAATAAAAGACTTTTGGATTGGAGTTATAGATTATGTTCACTGTCCTGTTTTTCTTTCTTCTCTTGATTCTCCTCCATTGTCAGACAAGTATCCTGAGGCAATTTACGGTTTTTATTTGGTTGCTGCCAATCTTGTTTTCTGTAATCTAGTGTAAAATGTTATTCAAGGTATGAGTCCAAATTAGGAAACCAAGTGTCCTGGTTTTCTTTATCGTAAGCGGATGAAAATTGGAAAATACAATTTGAAAAGAATGCAAGTAACACTTGTTCCGGCGATTTCTGGCTCAATTTGCTTTTTTCCTTGGGGGTGAAGGTTCCTATGTATTGGGTGTATGGGTAGAATTTTGGACTTATGTATGTTTGCATATACTGTAAGTGTTCTTTTATGGAGTTCATAGTGAGCTAAATCAGTAACCTTTGCTCAGCTGTGCTGGAAAAGGGATTGTCTTTCATCTATTTTGCATATTAGATTGCGCCTTTTTTTCCCCTTTCAAGAAAAGATTGGAATTGTAACTTGAGATGCTGCTTTGTTAGTATTATAGTGGATAATCTAGTTGTCAACTCAAAACAATTAGCAAAAATATGCTTGGATATTTGTCTTTGGGCCAAAACCAGACAAGAACCTTGTGGTGACAAAAGATCTATTACTGGAGTATCAGCCGTTGGAGCAATTCTGTACTCTACTCATTCCTTTGTTTTTGTGTGTATCTTTTGTCCCCACGATGTAATTAGCATCACCGATTCTTGACTGCAGGAAGGAGCTACATTGGCACTAAAAAGACTTGTTGAGGAAGAAGCTCGTGATCTTGGTGGTGAAGCATTTTCGCGTTTTATGGATCATTTATACGATCGAATTACTGGTCTTTTAGAAAGTAATGAAGCTGCTGAAAATTTGGGAGCATTGAGGGCTATTGATGAGTTGATAGATGTTCCAATTGGGGAAAATGCTTCTAAGGTTTCAAAGTTCTCTACTTACATGAGAACTGTATTTGAGACCAAACGTGAACGGGATATTCTGGTCCTTGCTAGTAGAGTTCTTGGTCATCTAGCAAGAGCTGGTGGGGCAATGACTGCGGATGAAGTGGAGCGGCAGGTTTGTTGACTGTTCCTTTTCTTTCTTGAGCAATTGTGTGGGATATGCTCTCAACCATTCCCCTTCCTTTCTTCAGGTGAAAAATGCATTGGATTGGCTTCGAGGAGATAGAATTGAATATCGTCGTTTTGCTGCTGTGTTAATCTTGAAAGTAAGATGCAAGTTGTATTGTTGTCAATGTTACCTGTGGTGGTTACTGAAGCCTCTAATTGTTGTAGCTTTATGGAAAGTCTTGGGATAAGATGACTGTGGAACATTTTATGTTTTCTTTTGATTTCTTACTTTTCTTCAGATTCATAAGTTCTTGATTTTCCATCTCGTTTCTCCAGTCATTTTGTATTTCCTAACACGTCTGGTCGACATCATAATGCTTTTGTGGTTTGGTGACGCCTACATTTATCCACCTTGTTATTTTCTCTGGCTGCTATTGTTTAAAAGTATACTGAACTTATTAATTGCCGTGAAAGTCCTTGGACCTTGAATGAAACTTCATGTATTTAATTAAGTTTGGACTTTTCCACTTGTATCTTGTTTCCTAGGCATTTGCGAGACCTGTATCTTTCTTTGATGCAGGAGATGGCTGAGAATGCTTCAACTGTCTTTAATGTTCATGTACCTGAGTTTGTGGATGCTATATGGGTTGCCCTCAGGGATCCATCAGTCGATGTTCGTGAACGAGCTGTGGAAGCATTACGCGCTTGCCTCCGCGTGATTGAAAAGCGTGAAACGCGATGGCGTGTACAATGGTAAGCTCTTTCGAACCACCTTTTGAGGGTTCAAGTTTTTCTCTTGTTGGGAATTTGATACGAATACATGAATTTTGTCGACCTGTAGCTTTTCTCTTTAGAAATTATATTAGATCAGCCTGTGATTGATTTGTCTCTTAGCATGGAAATCTTTTTATGAGGGCGTTTTTTCTCAGGTTATTGATATGAAGTTGCTCCTAGCTTGGGACAACTCTTTTAGGCTTAAATGTTTTTATTTTGAAGAAGCATTTGCTTTTTAACTGTTCAGAGTTTGAATTAGTTTAGCCTCCATATTGTTTTATTCCTTATCAGGAATTATGCAAAAGTAATTCTATTCGGTGGAGTCCCGTATTCACTGATCTGTCGGTTTGTTTTCGTTCTGGATGCTTGAGTAGTGTCTAAATGCTTGAGTCGTGTAGAAATGAAAAGAAGCTGCTGGTTTCTATTTTTCTTAGTTTCAATATCTATATTGTCAAAACCATTTCATCTCAAGTGATATCTTTAGCTATACCCAAATGCAAAATGAAATATGTGATTCACAAAAAGGGGAAAAAAGGAAAAAGGAAAATCTCGAATTCCTTTAATATGTATTGTCTACAATTTTGGCCAACATTTTGAGAGCTACTGTTCTTCTGTTGGTGGAAAGAAATCAAGCAGTCTTTATCAAGGGAACCAGGATAGTTTTCTGTTAATGGATGAGTTTTTCTGTTAATGGATGAGATTTGTCAGGAACTATCATAAGATAAGGGACCTTGTGGATTTGTTATTAAGGTAGATATTATGTAAACTCTGAATTGGTGAGCTGAATGGGAAGAAACTGAAACCTCTATTCCAGAAAGAAATGGTGAATTTGGCTTGACGACCTGCACGTTGGTTGTGGCAAGAAAGAAACCATAGATTTCTTAACAAATTTAGCGAAAGAGCCGAAGACTACGGCAAGGGAGATCCTAGGCAGCATTACACTGTGTGTAGCCTCTTGAAGAGACTAGCAAAAGGATAATTTCTATGGCATTGCTCTGCATGCTTAGGTTGTAGAACGTTTTGTGATGAATGAATGTACATTCTTTTCAGGGGGTAGGGACTGAGACTAAGGAGATTTTGGTTGATCTCCTGTTTTTGTATATTTCTTATGAAATGGAAAAGTATTTCGCTCCCCATGTTTCAGAGTAGAGAGAACGAAGCTACATTATCTCATGTCTTTTGCTTTCGTTTCTGTGTTTTGAAAATTAAACTTTCCTGTTATAATTGGTTTTGACAGGTATTACCGCATGTTTGAGGCTACTCAAGATGGATTGGGTAGAAATGCTCCTATTCATAGCATACATGGGTCTCTTCTTGCAGTTGGGGAATTGTTGAGGTTGGTTCAATTGCCAATTTTATTGTGTTAAAACTCTCATGTTTTCTGCGTTTGACAGTTATTCTGTTCCATTTTGGAAATGTCCAAAATGCTTTGGTCCTGGGTAGGTCTGTCAATCAATGTGCCTTTACTATTTATTTCAGTTCCTTCCCTCTAGAATGTATAGAATCTTCTTAAGAGCAATAGTCGAGTGCAAAATTTGTCTAGTAGTTTTTGTTCTGCTTCTCAAGGTTTTGGGAATGATTATCCTGAATCTCTATGGTCCTGCCGATACGGTTGACATTCCAATGTGACAGATTTTGCTTCTTCCATATGCCAAAAATCATATTACTCCTTCAGCTCTACTAGAGGGCTAAGGCAAGGTGATCAACAGTAACCCCCCCCCCCCCCCCCCTCTTTTTTTTCTTTCTCTCAAGGTGGACCTAATTAGATAAAGCAGCGTATTTTGGATGCTTTTCCATTTATCAGTGACTCCCTTATTTCTTTTTTCCTTTTTCTTCTTTTTTGTTGGGGGAGGGCGGAAAGAGATTTTGAAAAAAAAAGGGATTTTGATCTAAACCATTCGCAGATGTAAGAAAAGGATTCTCTGTGTGTGCGTGTATAATTTTTGTTGGAGTCAAATATTTTAGTGATATTAGAAATCAATAAGTGGTGTTAACAAGTTGAGTGGAGGGAAATGATTTGCTACTGTACTCCCTTTGTTTCATCAGCGCCTCTCTCTTTGAGTGTTGCTCTTTCTGATTTACGGTCTATTCCCTTTTTTGTTTTCAATTTTTCTCTTTTTAATGCTGACTTAGGTAAGCGTATGCTCGTGCGTATGCTGGGTCTGAAGTTTTCTGTCATTTCTCATGGTTTCCTAGGTTTTATAGCTGTATAGCTGTTAAATTTGCATGGATATCATCTTCCTTGCTTACCTTGTTATGCTTAATTCTTCATAATTTAAAATAACCTTTTTCTTAAAAAAAAAAATTCTGGGGAGGGGATTCAAACTCGAATCCCCGGATAGAAGAAATGCTACTCAACCACTAGACCTCAAATTACTTGTATATGATAATCTATAGATTTTCGCTGTTTCCTTAACTGTTAGCATTCATGTCTTATACTGGCAGGAACACTGGCGAATTTATGATGTCAAGATACAGAGAAGTTGCCGAAATAGTTCTTAGATACTTGGAGCATCGAGATAGGCTTGTTCGTCTCAGCATAACGTCACTCCTCCCTCGTATTGCGCACTTCCTGCGTGATCGGTTCGTGACAAATTATCTAACGGTTTGTGATTTTTTTCCTATGTTGTGCTTGTAAATGCATATTCTTCTTATTTCTTTTGTTTCCATTGTTTCTCGCTTATGAGCTCCTTTTCCCCCCAGATTTGCATGAACCACATACTTCATGTTCTTAAAATACCAGCAGAAAGGGCGAGTGGGTTCATCGCTCTTGGAGAGATGGCTGGTGCTTTGGATGGTGAACTGATTGACTATTTGCCGACAATAACATCTCATTTGCGTGATGCAGTATGCCTTTTATTATTTTTACTTTTTTATTCCTCTTTTAGTTTTATTTACTTATTTATTTGCGTTATATATATATATATATATATATATATATATATATATATATATATTTTGCTCTGCGCAAGTGCGCATACCAATTTGACGTTTCTATAATATTTTGTTCATTTGTTCTGAGTTCAAGTGAAGCGCCTGAGAGGGTAATTTTTTTTCCCGTAGATTGCTCCTCGCAGAGGTCGTCCATCTCCTGAAGCTTTAGCTTGTGTGGGTAATTTGGCTAAAGCAATGGGGCCTGCAATGGAACCTCATGTTCGTAGTCTGTTGGATGCGATGTTCTCTGCAGCATTATCTGTTACCCTGATAGAGGCCCTTGAGCAAATATCTGTCAGGTGTTTGAGGAAGTACTTGCTGTTATTTGTGCCAACTGATCTTTTTCGTATCTTTTCTTCTGATAGTCTCGTTGATTGAGTTTTCAGCATTCCTTCTTTGCTGCCAAGTATTCAAGAGCGGCTGCTTGAGTGCATTTCTTTGGTGCTCACAAGATCTCATCAGTCTCAGGCAAGGACTGTGGCCGTGAATCGGGGTAATATTCCAAGTGCCACCCAACAAGTGTCAGAACTTAATGGATCTGCAATTGTTCAGCTTGCATTGCAGACTCTTGCTCGGTTCAATTTCAAGGTCTTTTTCCTTGTTAGAGAAGTTATGTTTTTTTTGTGTCTGTGCTTATACGTATATATGTATATATGTGTGTGCGGGCGGGCGGGTGTGTGCACGTGCATCGTGTGTGCGCGTGCATCGTGTGTGTCTATATATTTATATGTGTATGTGTATATATAGAGAGAGACACACGTACATATATATAGGTGTGATGCTAATCACAGCTCCAGCCAATGCATTTTAATTGCTTCATAATTTTGCTCCATATCGTGCTTGAAAAGGGGCATCTAAAGAAAATGTGTGTGATCTTTTTTAAACCTATTACATAAGAGACAAACATTTTATTGACTCAAACCCCAATCAAGGAGCTTATCTAGTGTATTTATTTTCTTCCAACATGCAAGCTAAAGAATGATTGCATAGACAGATAAGGGGTGACTTTGTATGGAATATAAATGGTTTTGATACCATGTTGAAACTTGTGTTTACATGAGATGCGATCTGTATCTATCCAAAACCTTGAGGTAATGAATGATGAGACCTTATTCTCATAGAAACCCATGTCTATCTCTCTAATTCAACCAATACGGGAGAGTTTTTTTTAACATGAGTATTTGGCAATATTTATGTATGCTATATATGTTTGTACATACATAACATACTTACATAGATAACATACTTCCGTTTAGGAATCATTGTTTTGGTTTTCGGTTTTCGGTTTTCATGCTTTGTATGTAACACCAGCAAAGTCGTTTCTGTTTACTCTTTTGTTTTTGATTCCTAGGCTGTCTCATCCGGGGCATTTCCAGTTTCATTTGTTTGTAATTATAGGTTGAGATCTTTTTTGGGCAATAGCGAAAAGTTAGCCTATGTTAGTTGAAGGTGGTGACATTGTATTTTGAGCAAGTCAAGCTTGCTGTTGCTAATCCTAAGCAACCAATGTTGTAATGTCTCCTAATTGAGCTTGTCTTTAAATTTAACTTACAAAAAAAGATGTTTGACCGTAAATATGTTCTTCCTATTTTTTTTTTTTTTTTTTTTTTT
>AP025055.1:1318958-1350413 GCA_036186865.1 Eustoma russellianum | reverse complement strand
TTTTTTTTTTTTTTTTTTTTGTGAATTAACATTTTTTAAACAACAGCAAACGGTATCATTACAAAAGATCGTTGCTTGGAAATGCAACTACAAGTTTAACTTGCACAAAATTAAAGGTGGCTCACATAAGATATTTAACTGCCAACCTGTACAAAATATTTTCCAAATGGCAACAATGTGGCTACCTATAGGGAACACCAAATGAATTGGCGTCATTTGCTTTGAGTACCATTCACTAACTATTATATTTGTATAAAATTTAGACGTAAGATGGAGAATGCTGCAGCTACTCTCCCATGGGACGTGCCACACTTCCGAGGTCCAAAATCGACAACTTAGTGCGTTCAGGCAAGGCAATATGCTGGGTTCATGGATGTATTCAGCCTCATTTTCCAGTCCACACTTAGATGAATCCAAATTATGTTGGAGGAATATGCAACCTTGGTTCACCCTTTGCTATTTCAACAGATCACAGTTCTCCATGCATATACAATGGAAAGACGCCACAACCACATACAAAATGGAAAAGTATATTCTAGTGCCCACTGATAAATAGAAATTGCCTGAAACATAGACGAGAGGCAAAAGTCCGCCAATGAAACCTGCTAAGAAAGAAGGGTGTAAGGAATTAAGTTCATACATTGATCCTTTTAAGTGCATGAATTTCATGGCTAAGTTGGATGTGTCCTTTTGAGGATTCCAGTAGAGACACCTAAGTTGATTGCCAAGTCTCAGTTGAATTTATTATGTTTATATTTTCTCCAATTGCCAACATTGTCTGTAATACTCTGGAGAATGTCTTTGATGATAAATTCTTTACTTTTTCCACTATTCTGGAACAACCTATTGTTCTTTTCTCTCCAAAGGTGGTAGACAGTGGAAGAAAATGCAAAGTAGGGTATATCTTTTTGAAATTTTGTTGTCCATCCATTATTGTCATTGAGCCAGTCTATAGTGTCCTGCCATCCCGTGGACCTGATCCTGCATTTGATGTGACTTAGCACTTTGGCCCATACCATGAAGGAGTACGATCATTGAAAGAATAGATGGTCATGGTCTTCGGGTTGCCTTCCACATAGTGCATAGAAATTTTTTGTGAATAATCCTCCAACTGAGAAGTTTGCCTTGTGAATTCATTTCCTTCCAACATGTAAGCCATATGACAATTGCATATAGTGGAAGAGAGTGCTTGCACCATACAATCTGGTCCAGTCAGTTGTTGGTAACTGAATTTGCAGGGCCACAGTGGCACTTTTTGACTGAGAAATGCGCACTAGGCTTCCAGATCCATTGATCTTCACTGGATGTTTCTACATTCTTGGTAGTATTGAATGACCTGGTTATTCCAACCTCGCTCAAATGGTAAGTTCCAATTTTGACCCTCTAAGACAGCTGAGACTTTAGCGTCGTTAGTGATTTGAAGTTTTCTTTTAAGTTCAGGATGTTTCAAGTCTAGTATCCCCCAAGGATACCATGAGTCATACCAGAATGAAGTGGTTTGCCCATTACCAATGACTTTGAAAATGCAGTGTGAGAATTTGTCTCTAATGGATAATGGATGGAATACTCGATCATTGTAAGGTTCTTCCTCATTTTAGAATTGTTAACTTGGATAATGGATGGAACTCGAGCTTCCGCTGTTTTGATATCCCATTGTTTGTCTTGTGACACTCTCATATACTATAGAGAATATATGGTATTTTGGATTTTGAATTTGACAAAGTTTCATATTGTAGCTACTCCGGGTGGAATTGTAAAGGAATTTATGCCTTTTTCTATATTGAGCTTGTCTAACTTACTGTCTAGCCTGCTAACACCAACTTCGTTGTTGCTTTTTAGGCCTTCATATATAAAGATTTTAACTTGCAAAAAAAGAATAGTTATGTTGTATGATTGTACGCATATGCACTAATCTCTATCTATATGTATGTGTGTGTATACATGTATGCATATGTTTGTATGTCTATTCATTCTCGTGTGAAATTAGTTACCTTGTCCGTGTTATATATGTGTGTGTGTTGCTTTTTAGCCTGCTAACACCAACTGTGGTGTTGCTTTTTAGGCCTCATATATAAAGATTATAACTTACAAAAAAAAAAGAAGAAAAAGAATAGTTACCTTGTACGATTGTACGTATATGCACTCATCTCTATCTATATGTATGTGTGTGTATACATATATGCATATGCTTGTATGTCTGTTCATCCTCGTGTTAAATTAGTTACCTTGTTTGTGTGTTATAGATATATATGTGTGTGTGTGTTTGCATACATATGCATTGTCTTACAATATGGTAGTTTTTTTCTTATTTCTCAGGGGCATGATCTTCTTGAGTTTGCCAGGGAGTCTGTTGTGGTTTATCTTGAGGACGAGGATGGAGGTACCCGTAAAGATGCTGCTCTGTGTTGTTGCAAGTTGGTTGCCAATTCTTTTTCTAGCACATTGTCAATGCCATTTGGTTCTACTAGGACCACCTGTGCTGGTAGCAAGCGACGGCGTCTTAGTGAGGAGGTACTATTTTAGATATTTATTTCCTCAGTTGTTTGTTTCTGTGTTCTTTTATTTAGTTTGATTTCGTTGAGGTTATTAGAGGTAATATAAAAAATGACAGATAAAAACCGAATCTGCTCAAAACCTATCATCTTTATATGGGTCCACATATTTGGTTGCCAAGCTATTAGCACGTATTCACATGTTTACTATTATCTCCTAATTTTGTCTACTGCAATGTCCTAATTTGTTCTATTTTTTCTAATCCTCTCCGACGGGTTAATATAAAGTATAATAATACTAAAAGATTTCGTTTACTGTTGTTATGACATCTTTCGTAGCATTTTGATATAGTTGTTGATTCCCAGCCATATACCACAGCCAGTCGCTGCAAACAGAGCTGTCACAAGCTCTTTCTAGTTTCTGGTTATTATTTTTCTTAACTTTGGTTTCCTGTGGCTAGTCCGTTTGCTTTGGTATCTTCATTAATTAACAGTCTTGTGCTTTGCGTATCTCTACGTGCTCACTCATGGAAAATTTAAATTCACAACAAAGATAAAACTGCATCTGATGCTTTGGTAAAAGCTTTCCTACTGTATTTGCAAGCCCTTTCATGATTTCTGAATGGTCTACTGGAGGCCATACCGTGACTTAAATGAAAGGACAGAATACTACTATTTTTTATGTTGTGTTTCTATTCTGTTGATGCATTTTATTCCGCTATTATTGGGCATTGAACAAATTCTTTCTGAGAGTAGGTAGAAGCCTTGAACCTGAAGGTTTGCCGCGCTATTTTGTGATTAGTCTTGAAGTGGAATTGCGTAGCGTAGCTGGAAACTGGTTTTAATAAGTCAAAAGAGAGAGATGCTCTTCTAGTTTGCTTCCTATGTCAAAGTTACTTTATTTTTATCATGTTATCTGATTATTCTTCAATTATCCATGTATTTCATTATGATTTTTACCGTCTAAAGCTTCACCTGATTTTTACCTGCATCACGCTATGCACAGTCGCTGTGCTATGACACCACTTTCATCCTGCTTCTTTTTGCAAGTTAAAATTTTATAAATAAGCCAAATCAGGTAGGTTTACAAGGTTGTTGCCAATAGTGGCCAATAGCAAGTATGTCTTGCTCAAATATTAAGTAGCTCCAAGTTTCCTATCCAATATTGAAATGCCAAGCACTGAAACTAGCTACTTTAGTACAAAAACTTCCTAGCCCTGGGAAGGGAGCAAGCTACCACTGATGATACTGCTATAGTTAGCTGAGTAAGGCTAGGAAGATGATACATCCCAAAAGGCCTATTATAGTGGCAGCCAAGAAGTTTGCAAAATAAACCAGAGGCACAGGCAACTGGAATTTTGGGAAAGCAGTAAACAAAGCTTCATCCATCTTTATCTACTGAATATCTTCTAGGCAAGCTCAGGTTGATGGCTATTTCTCAGTTTACTTTCTTCACTCTTATACCATGCCATGAAATTGCAAACATCATTGTTTTCCCTTTTTCATTCTCTATAGCTCCTTGGAAGAAGTGCATGGGAAATGTCCAGCATGTTTGTTTAAAAGCTTTTCATGTCAATGGTTTCTTTGTTGTAGATCGTGGGGAAGCTTCTTATCGCTGCTGTGGCAGATTCTGATGTCACTGTTCGCCACTCCATCTTCATCTCTCTCCATGGAAATAGAGGTTTTGACGATTTTCTGGCACAGGCTGATTGTTTGACCGCTATATTTGCTGCTCTGAATGATGAGGTACTGTTATTCATGATTGCCGAGAAGTTGGAGAAGTACAAACATACTTTTGCTGTTCTTTGGTCCATAGTACTTATTTTGTCTGTAGTTATTCCCTTGTCTCTGTTCCACAAGTTTTGAAGATTATTTCAGAGCTAGGGATGGGGCTGGGCTGTTTTCTCATGGTCCATGCAAATCTCTTTACCTATGTAGAGTGAAATTTCCGGAGACTTCTTCACTGCTTAAAAGCTGCTGGAAGACTAACCAAAAACATTGCTTTTCGGTGCTTATATGAAACGAGTTACGAGAACACAATTAATCCATCATTGTCATTTGAATCAATTAATTTTCTTTAATTTATATGAGTTTGGAATCGAAGTCACCCAATGATAAGTAGGGGTGGATCCCTCCACTTTTGTGCTATGGCAGGTTTTTGGCCATTGCACTAGTTCATTTAAAGTCCAAAAGACAAGCACTGGAAAAAAAAAAACTAACGTTTGAGCTAGTAACAAACCAATATGCCTTAAAACTGGTCGAGATGGGTGGAGAAATGGGAAAAGCAAAGGCGGATATGAGAAAGGAAATTTGTAAGCTGTGAAGAATAGACTGGTATGCAAGTTGAAGGTTCCACCAACTTGCAGTGAACAAACTACTCGGAGTGAAGAGGTATCATCCAGTGTTTTGGTTCTGGATCAAAACTTGTATCTCTACAGAGACCTTTTCCATCTGACTTAATGGGTCCTTAGTAGGGAACTTTAAGTCTGGTCTAAAGTGATGCCCTTTTCCTTTACATGTTGAAGGAGGGTTCAACCAAATACTGGAAAAACATATCCACAATGGCAAAGTTCTTGTACGAATATCTAGGAGTTCCACCCATATCCTTCAGACCTATCAGGATTCTCGCCCCATCCTTGACATAATGGAGAACTGAATCCATATCTGGAGCACTTCAAGCCTCTCGCTCAGGCAAAAATTTAACTCATCAAATCTGTTCTTTTTTTAGTACCCATAACTACTGGGTCAGTATGTTACTGTTGCTTGAGTTAGTTTTGAGAGAGGTTGAAAAGCGTATGAAAATTCTCTTTGGTCCTCATCTAATTCCAGGAAATCTTAGGGGAAATGGGCACAGGTTTGCTAGCATAAGGAGAGTGGAGGTCTTGGTATTCTGAACTTGAGAATTCTAAATAATGGTCGTCTTAGAAATGGTTATTTGGAATATTTGTACTTGTAAGGAATCTTTATGGGTCCAAGAATGCAGTCTATTACACTGGGGCAAATCTTTCCAAGAAATGGATAACACGTCCATGGATTGTTGGATTTTGGGAACAAAATTGTTTCTTTTGTAAGTGATTTGGAAGAATCTCAATTCCCACTAAGCATATAGCGGGAATTGGCAAGAGAACGTCCTTCTGGTCAGACCTTTGGAACTCTCGGGATATTCTAAAAGGTGCTTCTAGCAACCACATGGGAAATAAAGATCCCTATTTACGCTATAGTCTTAGATGGAGATTCATCAGAGTTATTGTTACTGGACACAGGGAAGAGGATGAGATCAAGAAATGAAATTTGTGTCTACTTCGTACCGTGAGGTTATATGCAGTTGGATCTTAGCTTCTACTTTCTCTAAAGTCCCTATTTAAGCTAAAGTCTTAGATGGCGATTCATCAGGGTATTGTTACTGAACACAGGAAAGAGGATAGGATCAGGAAATGATAAAAATGGGTCTACCATCTTTTGTCGACGTCTTTAGGGGTGCCAATGCATAAGGCACCCTTGAGCCCCATCCCTTATTGTTTGGATTGTGTCATACAGGTTGGGGTCTGGTCAACTGGCATGAGATGTGGAAGGCTCTGTGGAGCTTGTACTATCTTATGCCAGCTTGCCGAGCTTCAACCCCTAGTGAATATTGTGAGGACAAACGAGAGTCATGTACTTCCCATGTTGCTTATGCAGACTTAAGACAACGACCTCATAAGCTTGACATTTGATGTTGTCAGTTTAGCAATTTCTCTATATAGGCATTGTTGCATTTTGTTTTGATATTGACAAAGTTTTGCAGCCTAGCTAGGGCCACATATATATGAATTGTAACGGAACTTTGTCTTTTGTATTTTGCGCAAGACTAGACACTGTCTTGCTTGCTAACACGTACTCATGGTGTTAAAGTTATGTAAATTTCCCTATGGGGTATGTATATGAAAATTAAATTACAAAAAAAAAATGTCTACCTGCAGAACCATCTTAGTGGACTGTACCGAGAGGATATATGTAGTTGGATCTTGGCTTCTGCTTTCTCTGTCTGGTTTTTCTGCTGGCCTTGTCATGCTTTAATCTGTGTGAATTTTGATGTTAAAGGATTTTGAAGTTCGAGAGTTTACAATCTCTCTTGCTGGAAGATTGTCCGAGAAGAATCCTGCATACGTTCTCCCTGCACTTCGTCGCCATCTTATTCAGTTGTTAACTTACCTTGAGCAAAGGTAGTTTCATAGAACCCTTTTTTCTAGCTATATTTTTCATTTAGTTACTACTTTTCTTTATTTCTTACTTTTCTTTTGTTTTTCGGGGGTTTTTTTTTTTTTGGGGGGGGGGGGGGTTTGTTGGGGGCAGGGGTTGAGGGGCAATTAAGAAGTGCTATTGGAGATCTATGAGTCTGACATCGTAATCTAGGGATCCTCATGTTGAAATGCCAGCAGACTGCTACTTCGAGAAACTTGAACATAGGAGCCATTGACAAAACTAATTTCAGAGAGAAAATTTTCTAATCCAAACAACTGTTTTCTTTATCCATTTTATCTTGCATCACTTAGCATGTCTTCAAGATGAAATGTATAATCTCAAGCTTGTTCAAGCGTGTTTGATATATCCTGTGATCTCTTCTTTCAGGGAGTTAAATTTCTTGTTCTTGTCTTGATTGAGGGAATTTTTTTATTTTTATTTTAGGAGATTGCTAGGGTATAAACTTAGCCTCCTCAAGCTCTAAAATCTAGTGGTTCAACTTCCTTCAGTCAATTGGCTTCAATCTTCCTTTGGAAGTTGTTATGCTGAAAGTGTAATATTCTTAAACACATAAACCTTGTTACTCAGATGTTAGTGGGTCTCCAATAGGTCGTTAATACATGCTGAAAATCCAGCTCTATAAGCTGTCCAGTCTTTGGTGCAAGCTAGGCAAATTATAAAAGCATGTCTGACTACATTTCTCTATCAGTCTTTGTGCAATTTGATTTCCCCAACTATTGCTGAACTCTGACTGCATCTTCAGAGGAAAATAAGCAGAGCATTCTAGTTCCAGTGAAAGTTTTTGTTTGTCACTACACCAGCTTAGTAACTTCGAGGGGTAGTGTCAACTAATCTTGAGTATGAGCCTCCCTCCTTTTAATTTCGGGCCTTTTTATTGCTAAGCTTAGCCTCTCAAATATCTCCAAAATCTAGTGGTTCAACTTTAGTCTGTCAATCAACTTCAATAAGCTTGCCCGCTAAGAGCTACTATGCTGAACGTGTAAGGTTCTAGAGGCAGATGGACTTCTTTACTCTGATGCCAGCGAGTCTCCAATAGGTCAGTGACACAGATTTCAATCCCAGCTCAGTAATCTGTCCAAGGTGCCAAATCTCTAGCTGCAAGCTGGAGAAAGGATAAAGGCATGTCTAGCTACTCTCTTCTGTCTGATTTTCCAAGGTGAAGCCTACATTCGTGAGTGTACCAGCTTAATAACTTCAAAGTGTATTTTCAACCAAATCTTGAATGCGAGTCCGTTCCCTTGTACCTTCTGGCCTTTCCATTGCTTGTTAACCTATCAGCTCTGAATTTAGCTTTGGGCTTCAGCCTCAGCTTCAGCTTCTTTCCAAGGTTTGAGTTGCAATTTTCAGTTTCAGCACTCAGATGATGTTTTCTCCTCACCCTTGGCTTTGTATATTTGGTTGCCACCTGCCAAAGATAGTTTGCACCAACTTGTCTGCTTGTGTATATGCACTAATGTAATTTGTCATTCCTGAAAAAAAAAAAAAAAACATGTAGTGAACTTCAGTTGCGTTTCCTTTTGTTGGCTGTTCTGGAATGCAATTTCTCCTTTACTGTTATTTTACCGTATTGTTTCGTCAGAACTTACTCTTGTTGCAGCATTAGGAAACTTGTGCTAACTTCTCTTTGTCAGCAGTGCAGATAGCAAATGTAGAGAAGAAAGTGCAAAACTGTTGGGGTGCTTAATAC
Source organism: Eustoma russellianum (assembly GCA_036186865.1). Taxonomy (NCBI): domain Eukaryota; kingdom Viridiplantae; phylum Streptophyta; class Magnoliopsida; order Gentianales; family Gentianaceae; genus Eustoma; species Eustoma russellianum. Next base: position 1,341,992 of record AP025055.1, on the reverse strand, counting down.
GTAATTGCGAGCGGTTGATACTACCTTATATTGCTCCAATACACAAGGTGTGGTGGCTGCTCGCGTAAGTCTCTCAATACAGTGTCTTTTCATATTCTTAACCTGACTCTGATGTTTTTTTCCAGGCTCTGGTTGCTAAACTATGTGAGGGAACTGGGGTTACTGCTAACAGCGGGATCATAAGTGGAGTGCTGGTGACTGTTGGGGATCTTGCAAGAGTGGTGTGTGTGTCTTTTCTTTGGCCCAAGTATATTTCATTGGTTTTGTTAGTGGTTTGTTTGTTGGATTAGCTTGACACCTTAATCTGGGGTTTAGCTAGCTACCTGAAAACTTTCACCATTAATGGTTATATCCATTTTCCGCACTTTGGGTGAAAGTGAAACTCCCCAAGCTGGACGCATTGTGTCAAAGGTTTGTTGAAGCCCCTTGTAGACCTGAAGTTCCCCACAGCACATCTATTTAGATTATTGGAGAAAGAAGCTGTAGGTAAGTCCTAACACAATTCCTGAAACGGGCCAGGTGGGTTTCTTTGTTCTGCTGTTGTTTTTCTTCCCTGGGGGGGGGGGGGGGGAGGGAGATGTGAGGGAGTTCATTGAGTTATTGTCTCATAGACTTTCATATGCCCAGTTTAATTACACATATGGGAGGTTCCATTCTTCTCAATTTTTGGTAACTCCTGGCAACTTACATGCATAAGAAGGATGTTATCTTGGATCAATTTGCCTTTCACAAAAGCCGAGTGGTGTAGGTGTAGCGATTATGGGGTGGATTGCCTTAAGCCTGTTTGCCATCACATTTGTTTTACATTTCCTGGTGTTACAGATACTGTTTATGAAGAGCAAATAAAAGTCCATGGTTGTCTTTCATTCTTCTATCATTTGGTTGACTTTTTCTGGTGCAAATACCAATAGCCTTATCTTGTTTTTGTTTTCCCCCTATTTTCTTTATTACACAGGGAGGTTTCGCAATGAGGCAGTATATCTCTGAACTTATGCCACTAATCGTTGAAGCTTTACTAGATGGAGCTGCAGCTGCAAAGCGTGAAGTGGCTGTTGCAACCCTCGGGCAGGTGGTACAAAGCACGGGGTATGCGTTCTTTAAGCTTGAGCATTATGAGGACTTATGTCGTTTCTGTATTTATGATATGCAAAAATTGTGGTTTGATACTAGAGTTGATTGCTGGAATATAAATACACCTCCTCATAGTCTTTTCCAATGTCTTTGTAAACTGCCGCAACCCCGAAAGGGCAAAAGGAAAAAAGTAAAAGGGTAAACCTGATAGTTTAAGTGGTCCAATGGAAAAAATATTATACTATCTTCTTATTAAAGGAAAAAAGAAAAAGGGTAAATCTGACAGTATAAATGGTCTAATGGAAAAAATATTAGATTATCTTCATGTTACGTTGCTGTATATGATATCCAGTGGTATTTTTTTACTTTGCTTCTCTCTCTAAGAATTTTTCTCTAGCCTCTCTGCTAAACCCCCCCCCCCCCCCCGGCCCCAACGGTTAGAAAAAACTCAACAGCCCTCTTCTCTATCCTCCTCTGTCATTCACCACCGCCAACGGTAACTTCATATCCCCTCTCTTCACCGCTAACGGTCACCTACAAAATTTCACTCACCTCTTTCCTGATAATAGCCTAAAGCTTTCACCCCGTCAACTTCGCGAGCTTTCTAGGCCACTCTAGCCGCCGCTGCAAGTGGTCAGAGAGCTATATACAACAATTATCCACGCAGTTATGGTTGGGATTCTATAATCCTTACCATAACTTCAACATGCAACAATTTGTAAGGGCAAAATTGGTTTGGGCTTCACTGCTCAAACCCGATTTTGTGCCAGAAGCTTCATCCACCCTCACGCAAGCTCATATTGACATCGATAATGGTAAGAGATCTTTTGCCATCAATCCTGAAAATGTTGCTGTCTTAAAGCAAAAAATGGAGCTCCGTTATCATAGGCCAGGTAATAGGTAGTGCGGCATCTTTATGCAAAAATAGAGCTCTACTGGTTGGGAAACCATTATTCGTCGATAAGCTTACCACATCCCAGAACCGTGTAGCTTTTGCTAAGATATGTGTAGAAATAAAAGCTGGTGAAAACCTACCTAAATATGTGAACTTCACTGATTAAGATGGAAATGATTGCACTCAAGAAGTTATTTATGAGTGGATTTTCTCACAATGTCTTAAATGTAAGACAGTTGAACACAATTGTGAACCCAGCCAACCCCAGTCACCATTATTGATGGTAACCTTTCTCAGGTAGAGGGCATCCACCCAAAATACCAAAAACAGAAAACAAGAGAAGCCAGCCAATAGGTCTAAAGGAAGAGGAGTATGGAACCTAATATGAGGAAATTAATATCACTAGAGAAAGGAAAGGCTTATACAATTGAAGTGGAGCGAGGAAATAAGAACGTAAGTTTACCTAGCAACCCAAACAGTTCAAAGGAAACATAGGAAGTAAATCTAAGCCCTTATGAAGTAGGCAAGCTCATTAGACCAGCGGATCCCTCGAGTGACAACAAATCTGCCCTATTGCTTGATATGGATAGTGAAGACAGAGTGGACCATCTGACCTGCATAAAAAACTGAATAACCCCAATCTTGTCCCCAAAAGTGTCTTAGCCTTCATTGTTCTACCTGCTCCTCAATCAGACACTAAAAATATTTATATGAGTCATGACTCAACATTAGAGACTGATGAAATGTTGGACGTGGAGCATGAAAAGACCTTGGCAGAACATACAAGGAACATTAATGCCAAGATAGATAAAACATCAAATAGATTCAAGTTGGTATTTCTCTTCTAACTCTGAGGAGGATAATAGAAAAGATGAGTTGCCTGATAGCAAGAAGCTACCATTAACTAAACATAATCCAGCTTCTAGGATTACATCTGCAGTCACTAAGAGTAGGGCTGTAAACGAGCCGAACGAGCCTAGCATTGCGTTGTTCAAGCTCTGTTCATTTAACTTAGCGAACGAACCGAGCTTGTTCGTTTATTTAAATGAACATATTTACTTGTTCAAGTTTGGTTCGTTTAATTCACGAACAACATTAACGAGCTGAACACCTTAAACGAACAGTGCCACTTACCGAGCTCGAACAGAAAAAGGTGTTCAAGCTCTGTTCGTTAACCTTTTACCTGAGCCGAGCTCGAGCTCGAACTCAAACCAAACGAGTCGAACAACCGAACGGCTTGGTTCATTTACAACCCTAACTAAGAGAGAGCATTCAAAGGATAAAGAAGTTGATATTTAGAATTTAGATCAACAGACCATTGAAACACATAGCAATGGTAATAGTAGCTGCTCCCAAACTAGGTTGTATAGTAGAAGTAATAGTAGGGGGAGACTTAAGGGGCAACCCTTTATCGTTACGGTAGTTTGTGGATTTAATGAGAGGAGTAGAAGAAGGGGCTTATAGCAGTCCTTAAGATACCAAAACACTATTTATGGACAACCGAAGCTCATTATGGTTGATTTCAATATCATCCTGGATAGCAGGGGAAAAGGAGAAGAAGAGAGTAGATAGGAATGCAATTAAAGAATTCAAGGAATGGATTCAGGATACAGATGTTCTATATATACCTTCAAGGGGATTTAAGTTTACATGGTTTAACAAAAGAGGAAAACAATAGGATTTATTGACCATATGTTTTGCAATGAGAAGTGGGAACAACAAATTCTCCAACTATCAGCTAGACTATGAAGCCTATATCCTTTCAAGATCATTCATCAGGAGTCCTTTCCGTTAAGACGGTCAAGAATCTTGGTCCTAAATCATTTAAGTTTATCAAAGGATGGTTGAAACATCCAAATTTAAGGAAATCTTAGAAATGAGCTGGAATGAACCCATTCAAGGCAACCTATAGTATAAAACTAAAGAGACTAAAGGAGCCTCTTAAAAAGTTGAATATGCAATATTATGCCAGTATCTTAGAAAAAGTTCAGAATGCAAAGACAAGCATTAGAAATGGCTAAGCTCCAAGCCATGGAGGATTGTGATAATCCTCTGACACAACAAATAGGAAAAAGTGCACGTGAAGAGTACATAGGCTTTTGGTCTTTTCAAGGAGAAACTGAGGATCAAGTGGAAGAAATAAACAATGTAGACTTAAGAGATGATATGAGATTTAGGCTATGATCGGGTTATGGGAGGTGTGTGCCGATGGTGAGCTTTCTCTGTCTAATTACCGTTTTACCCTGTGTCCAACCCTTTTAACTCGTTATTGACTAATCTGATTTCTTTTCATGAAATGGAATTACAGAAATGTTTCCCGACGTGAGCCAGCTGGAAATGGTGGTGAGAACCCCCAGAATCAGGGGATCATCCCCAAGCACTTGAAGATGCGATAGTCACCATAACCAACGCCTTAGCACAATAGCACCAGCTGCTGAACTAGCATGCATCGCCTCCACCATCATCGGACTCTGACCTGAGATTCTTCGACAAGGAGATGCAGAGGAGTGATGGCGCAGCACAACTGACACCGCCAATCACTTGGATCTAATTTCTAAATGAGTTTAAGAAGTACTACGTGTTCGACAGTGCGATCTATCAGAGCAAGGCTCTAGATCCACGTCGGAAGCATAAATTTAGGCTCTGATCTTAGAAATTAAGTTACGATTCTACCCTTAAATCACGATCTTAGAAATAAGTACCGATTTTTAGTAGTAAGCATTGATTATATATTCGGCATGTTCTTGAAAATAAAACGTGATCTTAGAAATTAAGTGATGATCCTACCCGTAAGTCACGATTTTAGACATAAGCGATGATCTTGATTAAGAGTTGATCTTCAACTTAAGCATTAGTTTAGTCATAAACGATGATTATATACTACGTATGATTGTAACTAAGAAGTGATCTTAGACATCAGCGATGATTTGAACATAAGCACTGATCTTAGTCATAAGCTATGATCATATTCTAAGCATTGAACTTAGAAATAGGTAATGATTTTAGACGTTAGGAATGATGATACCGAGTACCGATTCTAGAAATAAGTGATGACATTAGACCGAAGCGATGATCGGATAAAAGATACGCCCACATATGCCTAGGGCGCCCCGTACAATTTAAAGTAATTTTCTTACCTAAGTGTTGATTATAATCATTTATATAATTCCTTGGATCCGACCCCTGCCACTCGTTACCATTATGGTAAATGAAGCAGGTTCACGCCCCTATCTCGGCATTAGTGTCGGAATGTGACTAGGTCTATGAAATCGTAGTTCGTAAGAAATGATTTGTAGTAAAATGATGATAACTAAGTAACGATTTATGATGAGTAGAGTTTAGCAAAGAATACCGTACAATGGGTCTATAGTTATGATTAAAGATGTTGAAATTTTAGAGTATCAAAATAAGCCGAAGATATTAGTCTTATTAGGAATATTGATTGTTAGTGATAAACGAGCATTACTAAAATAAGTACAGTGGAATAACAAAGTATTACAAATCTGGGATTAAGTGTTGATTCCCGGAAACACGTAAGTACTGATGTATCGAATAGGCTTGAATTGAAATAGAATAAGTATGAACAAGTACTGAGTGCTTTCCAGGTGAAATCTAACTAAATTAGAATTATCCGTTAAAATAACTAAGTAAAGAAGTACGGTAGATCAATGTGGCGCGCGGAAGCATGGTGGATTAGAATGCCCTAAGTCGGTCAATATTTAGTGTGTCACGCTAGGATTGAACAACTTAAGTTAAAAATTTATAAAAAAACAATACATAGGTGGATTTTTATTGACGTTAAGGGGTGACTTAGAAAAATTATACGAAGTATGGACTATTGTTTTACAAATTGTTAAACGATTTCTTGTAAGCACGTATACTAAAACACACTCTATATTCAAAGGTTTTTCAAATATTTTGCTTCTAAACACTCCGACTACTGTCATTCTCTTTTTATATAGTATATTACTTTACAAGGCTCTATTCTCTTACGAATTTGTATAGCAACGTAACGGAATTACGACTACCCCTGACAAAACTGATATATTTTAAAATAATGATGTTTTCGAACATCGATATGTTTATATAGTTCTTAGACATAATCTACGATCTTTTCGTAAAATGACGATTTTACCCCTAATAAACAATGTAGATTTAAGAGATGATTTTAGACTTAGGCTATGATCGGGTTATGGGAGGTGTGTGCCGATGGTGAGCTTTCTCTGTCTAATTACCGTTTTACCCTGTGTCCAACCCTTTTAACTCGTTATTGACTAATCTGATTTCTTTTCATGAACTGGAATTACAGAAATGTCTCCCGACGTGAGCCAGCTGGAAATGGTGGTGAGAACCCCCAGAATCAGGGGATCATCTCCAAGCACTTGAAGATGCGATAGTCACCATAACCAACGCCTTAGCACAATAGCACCAGCTGCTGAACTAGCATGCATCGCCTCCACCATCATCGGACTCGGACCTGAGATTCTTCGACAAGGAGATGCGGAGGAGTGATGGCGCAGCACAACTGACACAGCCAATCACTTGGATCTAATTTCAAAATGAGTTTAAGAAGTACTACGTGTTCGACAGTGCGATCTATCAGAACAAGGCTCTAGATCCACGTCGGAAACTATGTATAGAAATACATAGTTTTTTTCATAGAACAGTTAAAGTCCACACTGCTAGGAACAAGATCTTGAGGCTGCATGATGATGCACGGAATTGGACTTAAGATTATGAGTCCGTTAAGATTATGGCAGTGAATTTCTTTAAAGCTTTATATATAGAACCAAATCCCACCCCATTTCCCTCCTTAATTTTGACTGTTAGGACCTTTAGTATTGGGCATGCGGCTCCATTGGAGGCTCAGATTACTCACAAGGAGATAAAAGAAACTTTATTTTCTATGAAGAATGTCAGTGCTCTTGGCTCTGATGGCTTTACTGTAGAATTTTTCAAGCCTAACTGGGATTTTTTTTTTGGTAAAAAATTCTTGGATGCAATATGATACTTCTTCTCCCATTCTTTTTACTATCCTATTAGTTCTATTGCTATCTCTCTTTTACCTAAAGTAGATGCCCCAGTTAAACTTTTTTACCTAAAGTAGTGCCCGAGTTAAACTGAAAGAGTTTAGAGGAATTTTCTGTTCTAACATTTGCTACAAAGTGATCTCAAAGATCATAGCTTGTAGAATAAAGCCTTTGCTTCCCTTTCTTATTGATGAAAATCAATTTGCTTTCGTTCAAAGTAGAACTATTCAGGACAACATACTTTTAATGCATGATTTAATTAAGAGATATCAGAAAATTGAAGGGACAAAGTAGTTGTACATTCAAAGTAGATATTATGAAGGCGTTTGATAGAGTGAAATGAGATTACTTGATGACTGTTTTAGTACATATGAACTCCCAGAGGTAGTTAGACATTGTATTTTCCTATGCATCTCAACTGCCTTATACTCGGTTAATTTACATGGTTCTCTGACTGGTAATCTCAAGGCTTCTAGAGGACTTAGACTAGGAGATCCCTTCTCTCATACCCTATTTATCTTAGTCATAGAAGGATTTACTCAGCTCCTTAAAGCAAAAAATTCAAGTTTCTCCTTTTAGATATCCTCCCAGATGTGACAACCTTAAACTGAGTTCTCTTGTCTTTGCGGATGATCTTTCATCTTGGCTAGTGCTGAGGAGGCTTCTATTAAAACCATCAAGGACACTCTGGAAACCTTTGAAAACTTACCAGGCTTAACACCTAATTTACATAAGTTTGAAGTCTGTGTCTGGTGTGCCAGATGCTAAGAAACATACTATTTCTGGTATCCTAGGAATGCCTTTAGGTTCTCTGCATATCAAATATCTAGGACTTCCTCTCCCGAATAGGAAACTTTCCTACTCTGATTGTTCACCACTACTTGAGAAGTTAAGTGTCAAAATTAATATTTGGACTGTATCAAAACTTTCTTACGAAGGTAAACTACAGCTGGTCAACTCTGTGTTGGTACCATAGTAAGGTACTGGTAAGCTTCTGTCTTCCTACCCAGAAAGGTTATTAGGAGAACCGAATGGTTGGATGTATGCAAACCAAAAGAAGCTGGAGGCTTAGATTTACCTAACTTGGTTCAGATAAATAATGGATATCTAATGAAACATATATGACACATCTGTGAGAATAAGGAGTCCTTATGGGTTAAGTTGATGCATTCAAATATACTTAACGAAAAATCAACATGGAAAATGATGCTTAAGCAGCAAGACTCTTGGTTGTGGAAGAGGCTATCTTGGGTTAGAGATCACTGTAAGCAGTTCATCGAGTGAATTATTGGCAATGGGATTCTGGTTTGATCCGTGGATCCCATGGGGTATATTGATGAAAAATTTCTCGGAGTTGAGACAAAAATTGAACATCAGAATGGAAGCTAAGGTGTCTGAAGTGATACACGGAAACTAATAGAGAATATTGTAAGGAAGAGGATGAGATAGTCAAGTAATATGTTTCTATAATGCATGTAGAGACATCCAAATCACTACTAGTGAAGGTTACTGGGAGTAAATCCCTGCCCAACAAAAAAATTCTTGATACAGAGTGCCTCAGTTACAAATATTCCTTCTCACCAACTTGTTTCTTGAACTAAGATTGTTAGGAATATACATCATCTTCCTTTATATGCAATCATTCTATGGATTGCATTTTGGAAGATGTTGCGTACTCTGAACAAGCTTGCGCAATGGGTATTGTTGATACTGACTTGTTATGCTTTATTGCAGGTTACCAGAGGTTCAGGAACACTTGTTTTTCCAATGTACCTTTTCCAAGGATGTATAAAAGGATGTGCTAATGCGGTTAAACCGTAAAACATTCATTTCTCATGGGATAACCTCCAGGCATGGCTACTAGATAATTATCGGTGTTCCAAGTTTCAGAAAGGCCTGATATACTTTGGCCTTGCTGCTGCTGTCTACTCAGCCTTGAGAGAACAAAATCAGAGGTTTCATCAAACAATTCAGAGGAATGAACAGACAATAATCGGAGAAATCCTATAGAACGTTAGGTTTTTCGTTTCATCATGGCAGAATGTCAGAAAGACTCAAGAAAATTGGAAAATTGCTATTAATTTGGGCCTTCCAATGAGGATTTTTCCACTTATCTTGTGGTTGAATTTTCTATTTGGAAGTGTGACTAATTCTCCTAAACTTCCCCGACCTGGATTCTTGCCGTGGATGGGGTGGATTGCCTCTGATATATTGTCTTGTTGAATTGAATGGTTGAATATTCCGGAGAATTGTCCACTCTGGGCATTACAGTTGCAATGGTTACGTAGAGATCCTTGGCTGCATTGTTGCCTTGTTTTGTTGCTTATGAATCTGGTTGCTGCACTCAACTTGGAGATCCTTGGCTAACGTTGTTCTTTTTTTTGTTGCTCAAGAACCTGGTCGCTTCACTCACTTTAAGGCACAATCCTTTTTTTTATATACATTTTCCCCCTTTTTGAAGCTCGTCTTCAACATGATGATATCAAGGAACATATTTTTGGTTCTTAATTTTGTAGTCCAAATGGTTTGGGACCTTACAGTTAAAATTAGAAGAATTTTGGCATTAATCTAGGAAACCCTTGTGGGGCTGTACTGTTAATGTCAAACTTTTCTAGTTTCAATCTTGGCTTTCTATGCTATTCCAGGATACAGTGTGTCATACTACTTCTCAAGTTTGTTGATTTAGTAGATGAACAATGGCCTATATTAGATACATGTTGACTTGTTGTAAGCCACCTATTTTGTTGTTGTTTTCGACAACTTTTGTACATGATGGCTATTTTCATTGGTATTTTACTTTTAGGTTGCTTACCTCATGTGGTCACTTTATGGCTACTTTTTGTAAAGGTCGGCACTTGATATGGAGAATAAATTGTAAGCCACCTTTATTTTGCATTGGCTAAGCTAAAAGTTGTTAAATGTCAACAATATCTATTGTAAATTTGCCTTCTTGGCCTTTATATGAAAGTTTAACGCACAAAAAATAATATGTTGTTGTATAGCTACTATATCTGCATGGGCTCTGTAGCTGTTCTTCTGCTGCCCCTCCTGCCCGTATGAAAGGCTCTGTGTCAGCTTTGTAATTGCTATATGGTTGGAATGGAGTTATTGCACTGTAACTTTGACAAATTTTAACATTGTTTATGCATGTCAACTATGATCTCTTGCTTGATTGGTGCTCTGGTATTGCAGTTATGTCATAACTCCCTACAATGAGTACCCACAGTTGTTGGGTTTACTTCTAAAATTGCTCAATGGTGAGCTTGCATGGTCGACTAGACGTGAAGTTTTGAAGGTATCCGGTTGCCACAATTATTTGACTTTAATAACCTTCGTGCCTGACTCTCCTGCTGAAACCATGATTGGTCTTTGCCAGGTTCTCGGTATAATGGGTGCTTTAGATCCCCATGTGCATAAGAGGAACCAGCAGAGCCTCCCAGGCACACATGGTGAAGTAACTCGTGCAGTGAATGATCCTGGTCCGCACACTGGTCCACACATTCGTTCTATGGATGAGTTGCCAATGGATCTCTGGCCATCTTTTGCTACATCAGAAGATTATTACTCAACAGTGAGACTCCAAAAGTTGTGTAATCTCTGTTTCACTGTTGCGCTTTGCTTTCTTGACACTTCTATGTTCTGTAGGTTGCTGTAAATTCTCTCATGCGGATACTTCGAGATCCTTCGCTATGTAGCTACCATCAAAAAGTTGTCGGATCTCTTATGTTCATATTCAAGGTCTCACCATTTTAAAGATCTGCAATTTCCCCCCTTTTCCCGACTTTACACTCCATCTGCAAATACTAATATTGCTTTTTTTTTTTGGGCTCAGTCAATGGGTTTGGGATGTGTCCCATACTTGCCAAAGGTTAGTCGATTTTCTTCTGGTTGCTGGCCTCATTCATGATTCCTCCTCTGCTAGGCAGTGAGAGATATCTGAAGCGAAGTGTATTACATGACTTTAGGTCATAGGGTAGCAGTAAAGAGCATCAATAAGGTTGCCTGCAAGTTTTGACTAAACCCTGATCAGGCTGAATGCTTTGGTGCAGGCCCCCCGTTAAACTATGAGGCATTTTGCATAACATATTTACGTGTGCTAGTTGATGAACATTGATTGATGTTCGCATAGTTGCATGGTATTTTATTAATTGTAACAATTGGGTTGTTGAGTCAGTTTCCATTCTTATGTTATTGTAGGTTTTGCCTGATCTTTTCCATACTGTGCGTACTTGTGAAGAGAGTTTGAAGGAATTTATAACGTGGAAGTTAGGAACTCTGGTGTCTATTGTGCGGCAGGTACCTTTTTTTGGTTAAATTGTTGGTGTGAAAGTTAAGTTGTTTTGTTCATTCAAACTTCACATTCAATTTTAATGGGCAGCATATACGAAAATATCTGCCAGAGCTGCTCTCTTTGATATCAGAGCTGTGGTCATCTTTCAGTTTGCCAGCTTCTAATAGACCTCTTCATGGATTTCCGGTAATTGCTTTTCATTTAATACTTTTTTATGTTTGGCTTTAAGGGGTTCTTTTATTTGACTAATTTGACACATTCATTTTTATCTCAGATTCTGCATCTAGTGGAGCAGCTCTGCTTGGCGCTAAATGATGAATTCAGGACATATCTTCCTGTAATACTTCCTTGCTGTATCCAAGTCCTCAGTGATGCTGAGCGGTTTAATGACTACACTTATGCCCTAGATATTCTGCATACACTTGAAGTGTTTGGTGGTAAGAATTCATCATGGCTTCAGGGGCTTTATCTATAGCATAGTCTGTTTAGACCTTTATTCATGTCCGCGGATTCTTAGAAGAGCTCATTGTGCAGGGACATTGGATGAGCATATGCATCTGTTACTGCCTGCACTAATTAGATTATTTAAGGTGGATGCATCAGTGGATGTAAGACGCGCTGCCATCAAAACCCTGACTCGACTAATCCCGCGCGTGCAAGTATGCACTATTGTTTAGTTAGCTAGAGATTTGATACTTTTTTCCGTCTGAACTCTATGTTTGCTGCCTTTCTTGTTTAACACTAGTAAAATTTTGCCTAGGTAACTGGTCACATCTCTGCCCTTGTGCATCACTTGAAGCTGGTGTTGGATGGGTATGATTCTTCCCTCACTTGATAAAACTAAGTACAAATACAAGGATGAGAAATCCTCATAAACTTCACTTTGTTTGCAACTGTTTTTTCTTTTGGCGGCATGGTTACTTTTGACCATTATTAGGCATCTAGTAAGTGCGTAACCTATCCAAGAAGACATGGTCTAAAGGTCCTGTAGGAATGAGGATGGAGTCCTTTTCTCTTTCTTCGAATTGTGCGTTGCCATTCTAGGATCTTTCCTCTTGAATTCCTCCTTGACTGAAGGCTTAAGTGGATATTTGATAAATTGCTGCATCATCTTAAAAGTTTAAGCCTTAAATTTGGGCTCACCAAACAACAAACAAGAACAACCATATTCAGTATATCTCAACGACAACAAAAGCTATTACTAGGGTCTAGGGAGGGTAAGAGACAGACAAACAATACCTTCATCCTAAGGGATAGAGAGTTTGCTTCCAGTGAGACCCCGTCTCTATATGTATCTGCATAGATGACACAATAACAGGAATATGATGAGCTAGTGTACTATTGAATGGATTTTCGTAAACACGAATAGAAAGCTTCCGATATTAAAATAGTCATAATAGTGGATATGCACAAATAATGAAAGACCGACAAAGACAAAAAAAGTGCAAAGTCAACCTAAAGTGTATAAATTATCTAATCCCCTAAGTATATTTAAGGTCCCCCTATATCCTGTCTAAACCTTCTTAACCTTAATCATCTGCCTCCCTGAACTCATATCCTTGACTATGTCCTCAGAGATGTGCAATCTAGTAAGTCATGTCTAATCCGCTCACCCCAAGTCAGTTTGAATTTGCCTTTACTCCTCTTGCCCTCTACATTTGGACTCACCACAAGTTTCGCAAACTCGACAACTTGTGGACAATCACTTTTCCCAAGAAAAAGGGCACATTGTTCAACAAACGGTATATGAATGAGATACGAGTCTGTGATACCAGCTTGAGTTACTGTCTTTAAAAGTCTAAGCTATCAGGAAGGCGTGTAATGTAATTTGTATGTGACTCCTACATTTGCACAAGAAAAATGACACAAGTGAAGGATGTAACTGAATCCTTCTGTTTTTTTTTTTGTGTATTCTTTCTGCTGTTTCTTCGACTTTTCCGCACTCGAACCCTTCACGTGTTTATGTACCTGCATAGAGCCGCTAGGAGATTCTGAAAGCTTGACCTTGTGTTGCTCATTGGCTTTACCAGATTCAGTCCCTCCACTGTCCCCGCACTTGGTATCCTTGTCTATGGGAGCCGTTGTAGTATTTCTGGCCAGTTCTATCCTGAGTGAAATCTTTGATTCTGTTCCTGCCAAATGCCATATATAACTGCTGCTAATTGTAGCCATACGACTCACTGAAGTTTGATTTGCTTGTTTGTTGGAGTTAGTCCTTGTTAATATATGTAATTCCAGGTGTAGGGAATGTCTGTACAATGCAAAGTTCTGAGAAATTAGTTCCATATCCTTCTGGAGTTGGTTCAAGCTAAGAAAGTATGTCCTTCTGTTTCTTGCATGCGGTTACATATAATGCTAGAATTGTCCTCTATATAGCTACAAACGATCAACTTCTCTTGAGTGGCAAAGTCTATTCTAACAAGCTGGTGTATAAACGAGTGCATGCTTTTGAATTTCTTAGGATAGCAAATTTTAATCTAGTGGTGATCTTGAACTTCCTTATATTGGACTAGAATTTACTCTTGATGATGAACCTCACCAGTCTGAGGAAATCACAAGCCATCTATCATGAGCTTGCACTACTCCTTTCAGTCTGATTAAGGAACAATTGACAATTATTCTTGTCTTTCCTAATGTCATCCTCGTCGAGGCCTCTTCTATATACCTTGCCCTTTCACCTCTATTACTTTTGCTTGGTGAGGGTCCTCAATTTCCTCTCTGTGAAATCTCTAAAACAATTCCCCAAGGATGCCAGATGTCATTGAAAAACACAATAGAGGCACAAAATCTATTTCAGTCCTCTTGTATAGGATCTTTCTCCATATCCGAGACTGTGCTGTTTCGGGCTCCATTTGCCAAAAATAACCTATCCTGCAGGATTACTGAGTGCACCCACTTAATCTGTAGATATTCTTTGTTTGCACATATAGTCCTTGTAGTTTTCCTGAGGTAATTATTCACCTCCACTATCTTTGGAATTACCTCGACTGGTACACCTCCTGCTGCTTCATTCTTTCTTGTATGGTGGATCCCTGTAGAAAACCTTTCAGAAGATTGTTCAATTTTGTAAGAACTTTTCTATAGAGACAAAATGACTAGCGTAGTAGTTGTGTGTACTGGCTAGAACTGATTTAGTTGTCTGGAATTCCATTTTGGATTGGGCTACAGCATTGCAGCCAGACCAAACCTTGCAATATCTCTCTGGGACTTTGACTTCCAAATGCTACAAATAGCCCAATCCAAAATGGAAGTCCAGGCAACTAAATCACTTCTCATCAGTACTCACAACTACTTGGCTCTCGGATTTCTTACCTTGAAATTTGTATAGCATTGCAGCCAGAAACATGAACAAGTCCACACTGGCACTTAGAGATGAAAAAAAGAGAGAAAAGAAAAGACTCCATATTGGGCAAGAAACACGAATGAGCACTCTAACCCAACTGGTGCTGAATGACCAGTCTTAATGTTAGAACTTGGAGAAGAATGAAGAAAAGTCAGACCATCTGGGAGAGTGCTGTCAATTAGTCCGACAGTCAGATTATCTTTATTTAGTTCTTCCATATGTTTGATTGTCCTATGGTTTGTATAGATCCTTGGAAGGGGCTGAGGGTACTCTGTTGTATTGCCTGCATTTTTTGTCTGTTCTTTTTTGCTCACCCTCTTTATTGGAAGTTTACTTCCCTAGAAAGAGAGAGAGACTGCTGCCAAATTTGCTCTTAACATCTGAAGTCTTATGTGTTTTTCAGTAAGAACGATGAGCTCAGAAAGGATGCTGTTGACGCACTCTGTTGTTTAGCTCAAGCTGTTGGAGAGGACTTCACCATCTTTGTTCCGTCTATTCACAAGCTACTTTTAAAGCATCGGTTACGGGTACTCTCTGCCGCTGTATTTTGTTGCTCTTGATGTAGTCATTTTTGATTTTTATTTATTAGTTATTATCAATCTTAGTTTTTGTGCCTGAGATACATACAGCACTCTTTGTATATGTTGTCGTGTTTAGTTTGTTTATGCTTTCACTATGAAATACATATGGGACAGCATAGGGAATTTGAAGAACTTGAAGGGCACCTGAAAAAACGTGAACCTCTATTCATTGGTAGCAGTGCCGCGCAAAGGCAGGGCCGGCGACTTCCTGCTGATGTTGTCAGTGATCCTCTAAGTGACGTGGAGAATGACCATGAAGTTGGGACTGATGCACATCGACAGCAAAGGAGTCATCAGGTTTTCTTCCCCCTCCTACATTTTGGAAAATTCAAGTATTTCGAGCAATTTTCTCTTTTCAGCATTCTTGTCAATGATGGTGGTTCAGTTATTTAGGACGTATAGCAATTAATATACAATGATAAAACTTCTGAAGACTTATCTCTGTCTGTTTAAGACCAGCTTTTCTTATATCATTTTGATAATTTCACTCTCAACGGTTATCGTGGTTTTGTCACATGGATCAGCAACGTGGGAGCAACCAGGTCAATTATCAAGTATATGCTCGGAGCTCAGATTTTGAAGAACGATGTAGAAGTGATAATCTTTAAGTTCGATTTTCTTCTTTACAAATTTGCCTTGTATCTAGGTGATTTTTGTTTCTCTGTCTGGAACGTGTAAAGGGCACAATGTCAGGACGAGAGACATTAAATATTATATTAAAAGAACATAGATAGATGGTGGGTTTCGAGTAGATTCGATCTTTTTTGGTATCTGCGCATCTGCGTTATAAACTCTGTGTTTGCATCAATGAAAATTTAAATTACAAAACAGATAATATTAGGAGGTGAGTTGGACACACAGGAAGAGGACTGAGAAGATCGAATCAAGACAGTCTTACTGAGATTATACTCTATGACAACTCATGGAGGGGGGGGGGGGGTTGGGGGGATTGTTCCGGAGAAGAAACTGAACTGTGAAGTAGCCCTGAACTTTGCAATGGATTAACATTTTTTTGCTGCACAGTATTGTAATTATAAGGCACATCTTAGTGCGATGGAGGTTTTGTATTTTTGGATTGGGTCTTCCAGCGGCTAATACTGGTTGGAAGATTGCAATGGATTATAGTATTTTGCTGCACAGTATTGTAATATTGAATTTTTAAATTGTCTTTTTTATGTTGTATTTTCCTCCAAACTCTTAAAAAAGTGCCATGTAAAAAAAATATTGCACTTTTTTAAGCGATTGGAGGAGATTTAGGCAGGCTCATGGTAATGGGAAGATTGCAGTTGACTGTTGATTAGACAATGCTATTTCAAGGATCTTTTGCCTATTCTGGTTTTAGGCTACGAAAAAGGGTTCTTACCCCTCCTGAATACCCCTGCACATTTTGTTATTATAATACCAATGGGAAATTACCTTTTTCTCCCCGGGGGATGGGGTGGAGTGGAGGAATCACTATTTTTTAGAGATCGTGTGTTCCCTATGCTAGTGGCAAGAAATCACTGGAAGCACCTTTTAAGTACCCGCCTGTGCAAGGGTCCCGGGAAGGGTTGGCCCGTCTACTTGTGCATTAGATGTGCCAAATTATCAATGACATTTAGCTTTGGTATACTTGATGCTTCTGATGAGTGTTTTCTTATATCAAATCTCTAGTTGATAAAGTATCTTAATCAGAATAGGCAGTAGTTTTGGGGCCTTCTATTTTGCTAAGCGATGTACTATTTTAATTTCATCTGGTCGTCAGTCTTCTCTGTGTAGTTGGATGATTAGCAGAACCAGTTAAGCATTGTTTTCAACAGGTTAATGATGGGCGTCTACGCACAGCCGGAGAAGCTTCCCAGCGCAGTACAAAAGAGGATTGGGCTGAATGGATGAGACATTTTAGCATTGAACTTCTGAAAGAGTCACCTTCTCCAGCTTTGAGGACATGTGCCCGACTTGCACAACTGCAGGTAATAACTCTTTTTCGTTTTGTGAAGAGGTAGTAATGTTGGTGCGAGCCTACTTGTAAATTTGCTATATGTGTGAAACTTGAATTTACGAAAAAGGAATAACAAATTGGTCGTAACTGTTACCTTTCTTGGTTTCTGGGAAGTTTTCCTTTTTGACAATGACCTGTTCGTTAGGGAATTTTGTGAATTAAGCTTCATATCATGCTTCTTTTTCAGCCATTTGTGGGCAGGGAACTTTTTGCTGCCGGTTTTGTTAGTTGCTGGTCACAATTGAATGAGACCAGCCAAAGACAACTTGTCCGGAGTTTGGAGATGGCTTTTTCCTCCCCAAATATTCCACCAGAAATTCTTGCCACGCTTTTGAATTTGGTAAGTGTTGTACTCATCTGGAGGATCCAGCTTAAGCTACTAGTTTGATAATTTTACCTTGGAGAACAGCTGTGATCGTTTACAATTGTTGATGTCAGATATCTAAAATAAATTAAGCCTGGGACATCGGACACGCTGGTGTCTCCTTGAAATGTTATCTGAACAGTATCTTCCTACTCTCATCTGAAATAAATGGCAGCACTCTTCTTTAATTAAATATAAAGGGCGTTTTTGGTGCACTCGGGTCCGCGTTTGCACAGGGTCTGAGAGGGATCAGATCGCTTCACGATCTGATGTACGCAGCATTATCCTACACTTAGTGTAAGAGACTTTCCACGGCTCGAACCCGTGACTTCAATATCCCAAAACACCAAATTTACTCTTTAATTAGATATATGGGCGCTTTTATGACAAGTTAGCGTAACATTGAAGAAATGCCAGTCTGCGTTTTTGTATAAGATGACCTAGTTCTTGTTATTTGAGGCAGCCATGACTTCTCACTCTATGTAAATCTTTTTACGTCAGTGAAAAAATAATTTACAAAAAGGAAAAAAAGAAAAGAGAAAAAAAAAGAAAAGAAAAAAGAGCTACCTATGTTTGCTTGGGATTTCTACTTCATGAGTTTGACTATATGTGTATATACTCAATGTAAAATCATTTTTCTATGATCTCAAAATTAGTTGGTAGCCTTCATAGATCGAAGAATGAAATTCTTCTGAATGGAATATCTGATTCTAGGCAGAATTTATGGAACATGATGAGAGGCCCCTTCCAATTGACATCCGTCTCCTTGGAGCTCTTGCAGAAAAGGCAAGTGTTTATGTCAGCATCTTTTGTATGCGTAGTATAGTTATTATGCGACCTCCTTACTAATGATTTTCATCCTCAGTGCCGGGCGTTTGCAAAGGCTCTACATTACAAGGAGATGGAATTCGAAGGAGCACGTTCTAATAGGATGGACGCAAACCCCATTGCTGTTGTTGAAGCGCTTATTCATATAAATAATCAATTGCATCAGCACGAGGTATTTCTGAACTTTTGATTGATGTTGTGTTCTTCATATTGATTCACATTTTTGCGTAGTACGGTTTTGATTCTCTCTTTTACTGCTTGATTTCTATGGAAATACTCCTGTCCCTTTGGTGCATAATTAACGTTCATGTAATTTGGCTTTTTATTGCAAACTTAGGCTGCTGTTGGAATATTGACCTATGCACAACATCATTTAGGTGTTCAACTGAAGGAGTCATGGTACTGTTGTACTTTTGATTTGCTTCTGCCATATTTTTAGCTTTGATTTTTTTTGGGTGATATTTTTCGAGCTGCCATCTACTGTTATAAATGATGATGTTTGCACGAATTTGGACATGCAGGTATGCGAAGTTGCAACGCTGGGACGATGCCCTGAAAGCTTACACCGCAAAAGCCTCTCAGGCATCCAATCCTCATCTAGTATTGGATGCTACTCTAGGTTTGCATTATGATCTCTCAGAGCATTCCCTTGTTCCAAATTTAATTTTTGCCATTATATGATGAAATTTTCTTTTTCCATTTCCGATGAAGTCAAAGACACACTCTTCTTTTACTTTGGAATATGATGGAATAAAGCAAAATGATTCTCTAAATTGTATGTACTTCTTGTGATGTGAAGTAACATCTGATCAACAAAATACTTCGAGGCAATTTTCATTATGTGTCATCCGGAAACAATCTCTCTGAGTTTCTAACATATGAGTGCTGTTGTGTATATCCAATCCCCCTCACCTAACCATGGACGAGAGCATCTAAGGCAATGAAGAAATGTTGTTGTATATTATGAAATTTGCCTTGCCTCTTTATCTGCTCATGCACCCTTCTTTTACCTTTTGCTTTGGGAATTTTCTAAGAGCTTTGTATGACATGATCTACTGTCTTCTGGATAAAGACAATAGGTTTTATTGTTGTTTATGCCATTATATTATGAAAATTGCCTTTCCCCTTGTCTGCTCATGCACTCTTCTTTTACCTTTTGCTTTTGGGATTCTTGTAAGAACTTTGTATGATATGAACTACTGTCTTCTGGATAAAGACAATATGTTTTATTGTTGTTTATGGACACATGAAGAAAGACAGAAATGAAGGCGATGATTTCATGTGGAATTGGTTGCCGTTTTTATTGTAACTTATCTATTTATGTTTTGTATCTTTCGTTTATTAGTCAAAAAAAAAACATAAATAAGCATATACCATCAAAAACCAAAATTTTTTAGTGATGCACTACTATGTGCCTCCATTTCTCATCTCACATGTGTAGAAATATATCATAAAATACACTTGTAAATACACAGATAATAGACATTATACATACACAAACACAATATATATGCTCTTGTATAAATCTCAAACATATCACTAAGTCACTCGCTAAGTGACTGGGACAATGTAGCCGTTAGAATCAAAACTAACCGTTGGCATTGTAACTATTGTGGCTCCTTTTAGCTGCTTCGATATAAGGCATCACACTCGTACATTTATTGTTAAGTTGACGAATAATATTCCTTCAATTTTCTATATGGTATCAGAGCCATCATTATCATAATTATCTTCTTCTTCCATTTCCACTTTTGAACAATCTGTGTTTAAAATATGGCTAAAACCAGTGAAACATAAGCTACTTCCACTCTTGATGTGAGCTCCTATTATGATTACAAATCATGAAGCTTACTGGAAACAACTACCTGTCAAGGAGCAGACCAGTTGAGATGTTTATTATTGGCAGAGGCAAGGAAGACTGCCTCTTTGGAGATGTAGTCATGCCCCAACAGACTCAAAATATAGATCTGGAAAGCAAAAAAACTCTATGATAATGTTATGGCGTGTTCTTTTGAAGTTTTTAGTTATCTCTACGACTTTTTTCTTTAAAGATATTCTCCAGCTTCTCTTCACAATTGTGACCAAAAGGTTTACATTTAGTATATCTTTGGGGCATCCATTCATATATCACTTCTTGGTATACATCCCTTCCATATCCATCTATGAATTTTACTTGATTTAGTAGGTTTTCTTCAGCTAAAATTTCAATGCATATCCTAACAAACCAACTCTAGCTTGGTCAGATGTAGCTCTAGCTCTAAATAGAGATTTTCGTAACAGATTTCGTATTCCCCCAGAGTGTTGCTATTGAAAAAACTGTAATATAAGGTCAAAGAGCCGAGCCGTAGAATGTCTAATTTTAGCTTTTGGATAGACTTGTTAGGTATCCAAGGCCATAAAAAGAGAATTCTGTTACCAAATGCCATTGGAGATCTTTCTAGAATTTCTTGCTCTGATTCAACTAATTGAAATCGAAAAATTAACAGGCCTTCGGAATGATTTTGGGTCTCCAACAGACCTTTATGACTCCATCTTGCTTCTGCGAAATCTTTTGCACTTGTGAAGGAGGCATTTTTACCCATCATTTGGCCTACAATAGAAAGCCCCCATTTTTGTTTACCCCGCATGTTAGAAAAGGGGATTGCAAAAGATTTCTCCCTTGCGTCTTCATCAAACTGGAAGAAAGAATGAGTCGTAGATCTTTCTGATTTGAAATCTGGGTTGAGCAAGATAGCCCAAACCGATTTCACACGAACTATGTTTAGCATACTTAGATCGTTGTAAGAAGAAAGCTGATTTGACATAATCCGGCGTGAAATGAAGGCTATCGACAGAAGGTCACCCCTCCCGCAATGATTAATAAAGGACATAAAGCACTAGAATTTTGGTTTGAATGCTTTCGAAAAAAAGAGAGGCAGAATTTTTTGATTGGATATATGGGAAGAAGCTGCTGGTGTGTTGAAGAAAGAGCCAGTGTGGTTGGGGGAGGGAGAGGAGAGAGAAAAGGGGATCCGATGAGGGGGTTTGTGGGGCTGAGGACAGAGAAGGAGAAGTTACTGGAGTGGCAGAGGAGGAGCCATTGTGGTCAGGGGAGGGGGAGGAGAGAGAAAAGAGGGCGTCCGATGAGGGGATTTGTGGTGGCTGAGGCGAGTGTTTTTCAGAGGGTTAGGTGTGATATTCTTTTAATTGTGTGGTAAGGGATTTTAGAGAGAAATGGGAGCCTAGTGAGAAAAGTTCTCTTTCGATGTTTTTTTTGTAGTTGTTCTGTGATAACTTTGTGTGTCACTGCATTTGAGATTTGGCAAGCAGGAAAAGAAATGTACTCAAAAAAGGATAATATTTTTGAATTATATAAACATGAGACACATTTTCAGTATATTAAATCGAGGATATTTATGTAAATAAGTATTGTACTCAGCAGTCAAGAATCTGTCAATAGTTTGATATTTTTGAAATACATCATTGAATCTGTCAAGCTGATGATCAACTTTTTAAGAATATTACTAAAACCAAAAGAGTTATTAGATTTCTGAATTGATTACAAAAGATTTTAGTTATGTGAGAAGCAGGATTCTTGGGGCTAAACCTTTACCAAGTCTCAAAACTGCATTCTTTGAAATAAGGCATGAAGAAAGTAGAGTGAAACACATGATGGGGTCTTTGTCTATCTTAAATAAAGGACGTACCGTTACTGATTCATTCATTTGTTAAGCTAACTCAGACTGCTAATCCACTTGATGTTTAGGCTACTGCTTTTGCAACAAAAGGCAAGGGACATCCAATCAACATGATATTAACAGACCCTTTTGAAGATACTGCAAGAAGTTAGAGCATATGATTGACGGATGCTGGAAGCTGCATGAGAAACCAGGAGAAGTGATGCCATCAAGACAACCCAACAATCCTTGGAGATCCACAAAGACCTATACTGCCAATTCAATAAGCAGTAATAGGAAGAGTGGATTAGTACACACACACACATATGTGTGTGTGAGTATATATATAATTTACAAAAAAAGTGTGTATATATCATCATCATCATCCATACCCAGTATATCCCAACGACAACAAAAGCTATCGTCAGGGTCTGGGGAGGGTAAGTGGTAGGCAGACAATACCTCTATCCCAAGGGATCGAGAGTCTGCTTCCAGTGAGACCCCCGGCTCTACCTGCATAAATGACATGATAATAGGGATATGTTGTGGTAGTGTGTTAGTGAGTAAATTCGAGAAATACAAATAAAGGTCTTTCGATATTAAAATACACATCACGTATATATGTACATGTAATGTAAAACAACAGTAAAATATATGCCACCAAGTAGGCAGTTAACCTAAAGCGTAGATCGTGTGTACGCCTATCTATGTCCCTACATATACTCTAAAGTGTCCCTATATATGACTTATACCTCGTTAACCTTAATCTTATGTCTCCATAAACTCCTATCCTGGACCATGTCCTCAGAGAGGTTCAAATCTAGTAAGTCGTGTCTTATCTGCTCATCCCAAGTCAGTTTGGGTCTGCCTTTACTCCTGTTTCCCTCTACAATTAGGCTTTCAATTGCTCTGACCGACGCTGTTGTCTGTCTCCGCTTGACATGCCCAAACCATCTTAATCTCCCCTCCCTTATCTTATCGGCTATACTAGCCA
>AP025055.1:1246458-1313958 GCA_036186865.1 Eustoma russellianum | reverse complement strand
GGATCTGCATCTATTTTCTTGGATAGAACCCCCCCCCCCCCCCCTCTTCTTTACCTCTCCAGCTTATCCGTTGGTGACATTCTCTTCTAGTAGGCCATCGAAAGGATCATTGCATGTATGGGCTTTGTGCTTTGGCTATGTAATAGCCGCCCTAGAAACTTTCTGGTGGTAAGGTTTTCGCAATGTGTATGTGCTCCTGATGGGTGGCTGCTCTTGATTGAAAAATGGCTGTCTGGAACCCGTGTCCGCCAATCTTCGCTTGAAGGAGACTTGTTGACTAGAATTGATAAATCATACTATCTCTTCATCCCGACCTCTATCTTGAGGATGTTTCCATCCACGCGTATACTTTCAGCTCCTGTAGCTTCAAGTCTTCTTTAATTGGGGGAGAAGGTGAATGGTGCCTTTTTTTTTTTGTAAGCAAATTTTATATATGGGCGCAAAGGAGTTACAAGTAGTTGGCGCATAACGAGTCAAACTAACAAAGTTAACTTGCTTAAAGTAAATAGATGAAACTAAAGATACTAATGTCCTTATAATCTATGTGGTGATTCTTAATGGATTCAACAGTCCATTCCCTGAGCTCCCCTGCATCTACCCTTGTCTCTACTCCTTCCTGTACTATATTGATTATCAGATTTTGCACCATTACCCCTGTACTATATTGATTATCAGATTTTGCACCATTACCCCAGTCAAGTTGACTTGTGGTTTCAGTTGATGAATGTGTTCTTTAACTTCAATCACCCTAGACTTGTGTGGGGAAACATATCTTGACCTATTTCATCATCATATTTAGTCCCAGGTTCAAGGAAGAAGTTTTTCATTTTACCTTTAAGTTACTTCTT
Organism: Eustoma russellianum; assembly: GCA_036186865.1. Lineage (NCBI taxonomy): Eukaryota > Viridiplantae > Streptophyta > Magnoliopsida > Gentianales > Gentianaceae > Eustoma > Eustoma russellianum. Next base: position 1,313,110 of record AP025055.1, on the reverse strand, counting down.
GTTTGACTTGGGGGATCAATTGCTTGTTGTCTGCCTTTGTGTTCTTTTTAACTTTCTTTTGGGCTGTCTTATTCTTTTCTTCATTCTCAATCTCATAATCTTGAGACTCATAATTAGAGGGATCTTTTACCTTGTTATGCTCTCTTTGTTTATTGTTTTCCTTTTCCCCTTCTCTTATCTATTTTTTAAACACCAGTGTCATAGTAGTCAAAGTTGACTTGATGAGCATTCTTGACTTTTCTATTGGTTTTTTTAGGTGCTTTCTTTTATTCTTGGTCTGAACTTTCAATATCACTTCCAGATTTATTATTAGAGTGGCTAGTAGAAGAGTAGCCAATTGATTTTCCCCCTTCCCTTTCTTTCCGACACTGGTCTTTTCCATCAGAATGTTCTTGTCTCTCCTGTTCTAGGTCAGCAGGAGAGGCTTCATCCTCAAGTTCAGCTGGAGTGCTAAATTTGTTTGGACTTTTTGCTTTCCTTAAATTTTTTTTTTGTGTGTGTGTTTTCCCTTTGTTTCCAGTAGGATTGCCCTTTGAGGACAGACCACCTTTTTCTACGTTGATAGAGCTGAGAAGCTCCTTGAGGAAGGTTCTGGGAAATCTTCCATATTTTCTTTATTTAGGGGATTATTCCTTTCCTTTTTTTTTCTGGTGCTGGTGCTGGAGTATAGGAATTAAACCAGTTACTGAACCAGTTTTTCCCGCTCTTCTCTTGCTGGTTCCTTACGTTTTCCTACCCTTTTTGTTTGTTCAATCTACACTCTTCTCCGCTGGTTCTTTACCTTTTTCCTACCCTTTTTGTTTGTTCAACCTTTGTTCTAGGTTTTAGCTTGTCTCTTCCAATTTTCCAGGTATTACACGTCTTTTCTGTGGGGGTTATATTCTCTTTTCCTCATCAGTTCTATAGGAGTTACATTGGACTGATATATATTCATATATAACCTCTTGGAATACATCTTTCCCGTATTCATCTATAAACTTAACCTTGTTTAATAGCTTTTTCCTTGCCTTTATTTCTTTGCAAATTCTAGCAAAAGCAACACGAGCTTGAAGGGTAGCAAGTTTATCCATGAATATTGGATTTCCAATTAGTCTGCCAATTCTACCTAGAATGTTACCATTGAAATATTGAAGTAGTAACGAAGTCGTACCCAAATCGAGACAGTATTCAATTTGACCTTTTTGATGCTTTTTTTTTTGGATTCCATGCCACAGAAATAGGACTCGGTTACCAAAACGCAATAGGGATAGTTCCAGAATTTCCTGCTTCGAATCTTCCGATTAGAATCTGAATATGAACAAATCATCAGCCTTTTTTGCGTTTCCAACAGTCCTTTACTACTCCATTTAGTTTCTTCTTCTTCAAATTTTCTGAGGTTGATAAAAGAGGCTTTGGTGCCCATCATTTGTCCTATAATGGTTGCTCCCCATTTCCGCATACCTTCAAAGACTTACATTGGGACGAACTGCAAAGAACTTTTTCCCCTTTACTTCGTCACATCTGAATGTCGCCAGTGTAGATGAATCTTCTGACTTAAATCCGACTTGAGTAGGCCTGTTAAAACCGATTTTGCACGAACTAAAGGCTCCATGTCCAGATCGGCTTGATACCTAGAGGATCTAGCCATTTTGTCAAATATTTAAGGAATTTTTCAAGTTCCGACTGCTTGTAGCCGCAGCCGGAGTGGCCGGAAAAGACTTCGGCGACGATAGGGTTGTTGATCTGAGTTTTTTTTTGGGGGGGGGGGTTAGGGTGGGGTGGCGGAAGGGAGAGAATACGGTTTGTGGAGAAAGTGATTTAGAGAGAAGGGGGAGGGTTTTTAGTTTAGAGAGAGAAAGTTACTCGGTGTCCGAAGCTGTATACTTAAAACTGCTGTTTATTATCTTCTTGTTGAGAGTAAGGACTCCTTCCCCTTTTTAGACGTTGCGCCTTGCATTGGCCTGCTTTTGTTAATGTGTAGATTTGTTAAGGTAAGTGATTGTCTAAAGAGACCATCCGTTCTGTTTCAGCTTTCTGAATAAATATCCCCATTTAGTCTGCCCTCCAGTCAAACTGGAGCATCTTTTTACTATGTTCCTGTTCTTATTGTACATTGATACAGAGGCGCAGAGTGTAAATGCGGAAGCATGTGTTTTAAAAGCATTTGGGTAGCACACATTGTAAAATATGGAAGCTTGTGGTGTAAAATAGGAGAACATAAATTGGAGGCTGAATAAGTTAAAATTTTATTCGGACTTCCTCAGAACTTCCACACACTAAAATGTACAAGTGTTTGCCTTTTTATAAGGCTTGGAAGAGGTAAGAAACCTCAATCCTCCAACGGCTCTTTAACGGGTATATTCTATTTACAATTGTTTATTTAATCCACTGAGCTAGTGGATGTATACAGTGTATTCGTATAAATATGTCTCTCTTTTCTGTTGCGTTATTGCAATCGTTCATCTCTTCAGTGTTGCCTTCGAGGTTCTTGTATTTATCTAAGTTGTTTTAGCTCAGCAGTGCTGTCTCTTTGTTGACGCTGTCAATATCTTTGTTCTGCTGTTATTATTGTGCTTAGCACAGCTTGATACATTTGTTTCTTTGCCTTCACCTCGCCTCAGTTTGGCATCCCGTCATTGCTATTCACTTTTAGTGCCTTTACTTCGTCACCCTCGGCTTGACATTCTTTGCTTCAGGTCAGACATGTTATCACCTTGGCCCTTGTCATTTTAGCTCACCTCGGCACTTCTTATTTTTGCTTGGTACTACATCTTGATTCACATTTTCACCTCGGAGCTTTATCTCATCACCTCGGCATTGCATCCCGTCACCTCCATGCTGCATATTTTTGCTCGGCACTTCATTTCGTTAGCTCAAGTACTTTACTTTTGTCCTCACCTTGGCTCGGCACTTCTTCTGCTTTATTTCAGCTTAGCATCTCATCTCGGTATGGCACCTCAACTAGTCACTTTGCTTATTTCTGCAGACTTATTCTTCAACACTTTCTTCCCTGCTTTTTCATAAAGCTGTCCCAGAAATCAAAGATTAGACATGTAGTGGATAAAGCTTTTCATACTGAACATAAAATAAATCTTCCAAACTCAAAATGTTTCTAATTTTGTGATCTAGGCTGCTCATGCCTCTATATTGCTGGGAAAGTATTGGTTTATTATTCTGAACTATTGTTTACAAATTATCAGTCTAGCAGTCTTTGAATGGTATAAACTTTATGCAGGTTTGGCAAGCTCTCTTAGCTGTCCGAGCTCTTGTTTTACCTCCTACTGATGACTTGGAAACATGGATTAAATTTGCGTCGCTATGTCGTAAAAGTGGAAGGATTAGTCAGGCTAAATCCACTTTGGTTAAACTTCTCCAGGTTTCCAGTTTTTTCTTTTCCAGTTTTCTGATGCTTGTTTTGTTACATGTGATTTCCCCAAACGCACAAAAGAAAAAGAGTTTGTGTTGGATGTTTCTTTTTTCAGAATGTGACTTGGATTTACAATGTAGTTTGATCCCGAGTCTACTCCTGACCTTGTACGCATACACGGACCCCCTCAAGTGGTGCTCGCTTACTTGAAGTATCAGTGGTCTCTTGGGGAGGATCATAAGCGCAAGGAAGCATTAGCTAGATTATTGGTGGGCATTTAATACATTAGGTTTTCATAGACAAAATACGGGCAAGATTCTTAATATTCTTCCTTTCCCTTGTTTCTACGTTATAGGATCTGGCCATGGACCTCTCAAGGGCACCAAACATCCAACCTGCTAGCATGCCCAGTTCACTGAGTATCTCCAATGTCCCCCTACTTGCTCGTGTTTATCTCAAACTGGGAAGTTGGCAGTGGGCCCTTTCTCCTGGGTTGGACGATGACTCTATACAAGGTCACCTAGCTCCACTCCCTATCTGTTAGTGTGATGCTTTAAGGATGGCTGTCAAAGTTTTAAATTGTCGTTGTCAAAATTCAGAAATTCTCACTGCATTCCGCAACGCAACTCATTGTGCAAACCACGTGGGGAAAAAGCATGGCATACATGGGCTCTTTTCAACACGGCTGTTATGTCTCATTATACTTTGAGAGGTTTTTCCAGTGTTGCTGCTCAATTTGTTGTTGCTGCTGTCAATGGATATTTCCAATCCATAGCTTGTGCCGCACATGCTAAGGGAGTTGATGATAGCTTGCAGGTGATTTCTTTGTATCACACTTCTGGTTAATTGTTGTACTTCTCTCTTGCTTTATTTACGCGCTGTTTGCTTTGCTATTCCAAATTGTGTTTTTCGTATTGATCCTCACTTTTTTCTCTTCCTTTTTTTCTCTTCCTTTTGGGTTCTATGGTCGGTTTGTGACCCTCAACATTCTTGGGGTGATCTCTTAGGTTCATTCTTCAACTCTGAGCAGCTTTCCTATCTTCAACATTTCAAATTAATTTTTTCAACTCCTGCTTGTAATGCTTAGGCTATAAATGTGCAGGTGTATTTTACTGTGTGTATATACAGGTGTATTTTAGTGTGTATTTTTACACTCTCTTTTACACTTGGTGTATATGTTACTACAACCAAGCTTAACCGTAAACCATTGAAACACTTGTGTAGAGACTGGTTTGGTAAACATGTCAGCAACTTGATCCTGTGAAGAGTTATGCTATATTATGATGATTCGTCTTTAATATTTTCCCTGATTAAGTGCCTATCTATCTCAACATGTTTACAACTTACTGGTTTCACTTTTTTAGAGATACGTTCTAATTCCCATGTGTTATTTTTAATAGAGCTGTCATTTCTTCATGGATAGCCTCCTGATGTGATACTGTAAATGCTTCCTGAACATTCTTTGTCATAATTTGGCTATCTAGTGGACGAATAAAAGCTCTAAACTGTTGATTTAGATGAACATATGATGGGTAGTTACACAGTGGGTGTTTAGTGCATTTTCTTATATTCTTTCTGATTGCAATTGGTCTGTCATCAATAATAATCTCTAGTTCATACTGTTCTGAGATAGTAATCAGTATTTACACTGTGTTGATTGCTAGGGTCTATAGACATAATTCTCATTTTATAAACTATTGGTCTATCATCAATAACAATCTCTAGTTCATACTGTTCTGAGATAGTATCAGTATTTACGCTGTATTGAGTGCTAGGGTCTATAGACATAATTCTCATTTTATAAACTATTGTTATAGGTAAATTTATTTATTTATTTTCTTATAAGTATTATAGGTAAATTTATCCTAGAACTAAGATCAATTCCTAGGCATCTTAATTACCAAAAAAAAATTAATTCCTGGGCATCTCCTCAGCAACACCTTTTGTTCTAGTTTATATTGTTTCCTTCTACTGGGGTTCTGACTATATGAATTACAATCCAATAATTATTCTGATCCAGCGAAGCTTTATGTTGCTAGGTTTTTTTTTGTAATTTATGTTGCTAGGTTTATGCAACATCTTTTGTAAATGTGCCATGTTTGGTTTATATATGAAATTTTTATTTGCAAAAAAAAATAATATTCTAATCCAGGGTACCAATATCTGTCTCATAGGTCTTTTGATGGAAAGTATGTTCTTCATCAAAAGTAGCATCTGAAGTAGTAAACATCTTCCTAATTTTGGGTAATAACATTTATATCCTTTTTGTGTTCCAGAGTATCACCAAAAATATGTATTTAGTTGACTTATAATCCAGCTTGGCTCTCCGATGTGATGTAATGTGACTAAAGATAGTACATACAAAGCCTTTAAAGGGCAAGACTGACAAGTTAGTATGGAAAAAATATTCTAGGATTACCTGTTTAGGATATTTATAAGAAAGTGCTCTGGATGACATCCTATTTATCAAGTATGTAGATGTGAGGACAACCTCTCTGTAATAGTATTTAGGCACATTCATTAAAAACATATGAGATCTAGTTATTTCTAACATATGTCTATTCTTTCTTCTGCTAATCCATTCTTTTGAAGAGTATATATGCAATAGGTTTGATGATGTATGCCATTTTCATAAAGTTTTTAACTGATCTATCTAAACATTCTGTACCATCGTCAGATCTTAATGTTTTCACTGTAGTCCCAAATTTATTTTTTACTAGGCTGATTAAGTTCTTGAAAATTTCCATACGTCAGATTTATTTTTCATAAGATAATACTCATGTAATTCTAGTATGATCATCTACAAAAGTGATTAATCATCTGACACCATTTATATTAGTTACTCTAGATGGCTCTCAAATGTCAGAGTGTATTGGGTTAAAAGGGTGTGTTTCATTATATCTCTTTGCAGGGTAACTTGCCTTAATATGTTTAGTCATTTGACGTACTTCACAGAACACATCTTTAGGATTAACATCATGAAATAATTCAGGTATATTCTGTTTTAGATACAAAAATTCGGGTGTCCCATCCTTCTATGCCATACAAAATCCTATTATAGCTAGGCTTTGTACAAGAGTAAACATTAGCTAGACTATCCTAACTTCTGTCAGATTCTTGTTCTTCAGCTTGTAAGATATAGAAACCATTTAATTTTCTGCCAATTATCTTCCATAAAATTCTCATGAAAGTAGTACTCAAAAGATAAAAGTATTGTAAGAAAATTCTTATCACTATTTTCCTTATTGAGATTAGATTGAAGCTAAGTAGAGTACATTTTGTAAAGATATCTTGACTATGCTTCTTCCAGTGACTTGTATATAAGATCCATTAGCAATCTTTACAGTCTTAGGTACAGAAAAAGACTCATAGCATAGCAGAAGACTCTTATTGTTTGTCATATGATCTGATGTTCCAGAATCAACAAACCAAGAGCATGACTTACAGTGTGATACATTACCTTGGCTTGTCATTGTAGCATGTATAGATGATTGTTGAATGTTGGATTGTTGTTGTTGGCTCAACAACTGAAGAAGTGCTTTAATTTGATTCTGTGTAGGCAATGATTGCTGTCCATTTGTTTGTCCAGTATTGTTACAACTGCTGACTGAGTCAGCATTGATTTCTTTGTAGATCTCGAGGGATTGTTGATGGGTTTATATGGCCTTCCTTCTCTAGGCTTCTTAGTTTCCAGCATCCTTCTATCAACTATCCTATTCTCTTGCAGTACTTACAGTAAGGTCTATTATTATTTTGACCTGATCTCCCAGATTTCCTGGAAACAAATGCAGAGGTTAGAGGATCACCGGAATAGACAGGTCTAGATATTTCAGATGCCTGTTTCTAAGTCAGCAGGGCTGATCCTTTAGTAGCTAGAGTAGGTAAAGATCTCATCATTACTTTTATCCTACTTTCTTCTTGCCTAATCTATGAGAAAACAGAGTTTAGGCTTGGCAAGGGCTTTATACCAAGTATCCTTCCTCTGACAACATTGAAATTCTTATTAAGGTCTGTTAAGAACCTGAAAATCCTCTTGGTTTCAGTGATTTTTTATATAGTTGATCATCAGCTTGACAGTTATGAACCTCAAAGATATCAATTTGTTGCCAGATCTTGGTCAATTGGCTATAGTACTTATTTACAAGAAGATCTCCTTGTTTAATTTCTTGGAGTTGAGCTTCAAGCCTATATGGTTTTGACGTATTATCTTTCTTTGAATACATGTCCCTTGCAGCTGATCAAATATCAAATACAGTGGTCTAGAGAAAGAAGTTGTCACTTACATCAGTGTTCATTGACCCAATAAGGCATGACATAATCATAGAATATTTTGATTTCTAAGTTCTGTACTTGGCATCTGTGGGTGCAGGAGTATTAATATCTCCAAAGAGATAATCCTACTTTCCCTTGCTAGTAATAAACATTTCTACAGCTCTGGACCAAGACAAGTAGTTGTTTCCAGTTAGCTTGTGGTTAGTAACTAGAATGGGAGTTCCATCCAAGGATGAAGATGAGGGATTAAAGCCTCCCCTGAAGATGGTTCAATGGTGGAAGTGGCCTCCTTCACTAAATTCAGTCATCGTTTAAATATATTTTTTGTTTATAGAAGAGTAGGATATGAGGATGGCAATGAAGGCTTTGATACCATATAGAAACTTGAAGTTATTTTATTCATTAAGTCAAGTTTAAATGTACAAAAGATCCCCTTTAAATAAGAGATGAAACTGGAGCCTCAGTTGGCCTAATTGACGCAGATAGCCAACGACTAGTTTGGCCACTACACTGATCCAGTCACCAAATAAGTGACTTATTCCTTAAAACTGAACCTATAATAATGTATTTAATATGTATATACACGTGTAATCTGTGTATATAAGTATGTACGTGTATGTGAACTTTTACATTTTCCGATCTAGATTATTTTGCTTCTTGCATATTATTTTTTGGACCACGTTCACTTTTTATCTCAAATTTTAACTCGATCCGTCCTTGTATGGGTGAATTCGTTTCTCCAAATACTTGGTCTTTTCACTCTGCTTACTTGAGCAGCGGAAGATTGGTAAAGTTTTGTTCATGTACTAGATTTCCTATGATCTATCATAATCAGTCTATCTAGATGCATATACCATTTAAGTGATGTACATTATGCCAGTTATTAAACCCTACTGGTATTGACTCCATTCACTGATTGCCCTTTACTGTTCCTGAGCAATGGAATTAACTGCTTTACATCTTCCAGATCCAGGAAGTTGAGTCGGATATCTTAGCTTGTCAAAGAGGCTTCCCTGTTGACATGATAGTTTGTGTGCCTTATGCAAAAGGGTTCTTTTTCTGGGTATATTCAGTATTAAAGAATTAGAAGGGCTAAACCTAACCACATTGAACAATCTTACAGGAAGATTCTAATTTACTTCAGCTGCTTAACACACACACACACACACACACACACACAAGAAAAGGGGAAAAAACCCTGTATGATAATCTACTATATTTCTGTGTATCTGGCATTATTTTTGGTCAATCAAATTTTCATTTCACATTTGGGTATAGCAAAAGCTATTTACTGAAAAAGAGGAATCACCAGTGCCAGATTGCCCACTATCTACCTGCCATTGATGTCCTTGAAATTTTACACCTCTCACTGCATTTGACTGGATATTTCTTCTTCTTTCCTCTCTTTTCCCCTCTGACATTTGGTAGTTTATACAGAACTTTCTTTCTTTCTTCGCTTTTATCTTATACCAGGATATATTGCGTCTTCTCACACTATGGTTTAACCATGGAGCAACTTCTGAGGTTCAAATGGCACTGCAGAAAGGGTTCAACCACGTGAATATCAATACCTGGTTGGTTGTGTTACCACAGATCATTGCCCGGATACATTCCAATAATCATGCTGTCCGAGAATTGATACAGTCCTTGTTGGTACGAATTGGTCAGAGCCATCCTCAGGTTCTCTCTCTCTCTCTCTCTCTCTCTCTCTCTCTCTCTCTCTCTCTCTCTCTGATATCTTTTTCTGTGGTTGAAATAGTTCTCTTTTTCGTGGCGAATGAGTTCTTTCCCCAGTGGTTTGGACTTAGGTTCACTGAGTTCCTTGGTGCAAGGGAAAGGGTAGTCATGAACTCAGTCATAGTTTTGTGTCATACAAACTATTTAGGTTCACTGAGTTCCTTGGTGCAAGGGAAAGGGTAGTCATGAACTCAGTCATAGTTTTGTGTCATACAAACTATTTCTTGAAGAAGCATAAAGTAGGCTGCTGAAATTAGATTTGTGATAGTCTGAACTTCTCTAGGAACCCCCACATGTAAGGAGAACTAAGCCGCCTGGATAAGCTTTTACCCATCTCGAAATTTAGGAACACTCACAGGAAGATGGTGGTGATATCATCATTGATAGAATAGATTCATACGGTTGTCTTGAAGGAAAAGCTCCTGGTGGCAGGAAATGAAAAGCTCGGCTTGTTGGTTTGGAATAGCCTGGCATCAAACAAGAAGGCGCATCTTAAAGCAGCAAAATAGTCTGTGCTCCGGAAACAAGAAGGATTTTTGTCTTTTGATGTTGTCATGATCTTTTTGCAGGCTCTTATGTACCCTCTTCTTGTGGCATGCAAGTCCATTAGCAACTTACGAAGAGCTGCAGCTCAAGAAGTTGTTGACAAAGTCAGACAGCACAGTGGTGTGCTAGTTGATCAGGTGAAGAAGGGTGGGATTTCGTATATGAAATTTAGACAATTTACTCTGTTATCTTCGTGGTCAAATTTCTCTGATTTGGTTCGACTATTTTGGGCTTTTTGTTCAAGGCACAACTTGTATCAAAGGAGTTGATCAGGGTTGCGATACTTTGGCATGAAATGTGGCATGAAGCATTAGAAGAAGCGAGCCGTCTGTATTTTGGCGAGCATAATATTGAAGGGATGCTAAAAGTTTTGGAGCCGTTGCATGAAATGCTCGAGGAAGGGGCAATTAGGGATGATACTACCATAAAAGAGAAGGCCTTCATTCAGGTAATAAATCTTTTGCCATAAGTTATTTTTCTTGTTATTAAATTAAATTTCAGTAAAAACACGTACGACATGGTGAGAGGAGAGTACAATACAATAACCCCAAAGCAGTCACCTAATAAACCGAATGTGTTCCGTTTTTGTTTAGAAAAGGCTCACCACTGCACATTCCCGTTTCTATTGTAACTTGTTTAAAGTCATCTGCCGACATGGTTACTGTATTTTTCTGGTCTAGAATTTCCAGATATACAAATTTTAGAGATCCATCCTGCTTTATTGCTTTGGATGTGCCTACTAGACCAGCCCAATTCACATGGCCTGTCATTAACAATCGTAGTACACAAGAGTGCATGACCTCAGCAGTATGAACTTAGGCCAATAGTGTTCTAGAACGATAGAAAAGGAAGTCAAGCTTCAAAGAGCTGGAAATTCCAGCAGAAAAAAGCCCTTACTTGTCCTTCCGGGCAGCCAAGGAACTGCTGGACATGGTTGCTTGCGGCCAAGGTACCCGAAGACGGGAAAGAAAATCTAAAGAGTTGGTTAGAGAGAAGGGAGAGATTTTGGCTTGAGAAAGTTGGCTCTTCCTTTTCTTGTCCTTTTCTCTTTCCTTTGTGACCCTTCTGCTTAAGGAGCTACCATATGTTTCCATGATTACTATTTACTCTATGGGTCATATATCATGTCGCAATTTACAAAAAAAAAAAACATATATCATGTCGCAGGCATACCGTCACGAGTTATTGGAGGCTTTTGAGTGCTGCATGAAGTACAGGAGGACAGGAAAAGACGCTGAACTTACACAGGTACCAATTGAATTTTTGTTTGAGAGCTTTAATTGAGTGTGTCGTGGTCTTACTATACTCTTTGCCCCATCAATTGTGGAAGTACTAATTAGTAAAGTCAATATACCTTGTCCAAATCTTGGCATGGGAACATGGTCCTTTTCTTTTAGCCACCATTCTCACATTACCGGATACTGTTTAATTTATGACTAATAATCGTTATTTTTTCTTTAACTTGAGATAATGTGTACCGCAGCCTATATAGTTTGTCATGGTTCTTCCTTTCTATCTCTACTAGGAAATTTGCCACGGTCATACATCTTGAATGTGTTCCCCTGCCCCCACTCACCCACCCGCCCACAAAAAAAACACACATTTCCGTTAAAGTTCACCAGTGTGCATTTTCTTCTTCCTTATCTTTTCGTTTTCCTTTTTTTGATTAATCGTGCAACCGTGGAAAACTTCCCTGGGAGAAAAAATCTGTTTACCCTGAAAGGAGATATATCCTCGTGTGTTTCCTTTAACTTTGGGAAGGATCATCAACCAAATTCGACCTGTATTCCAAAAGAGTTTCCAACTCCCTGCAAATGACTAGAAATTTGGAAATGACACAGACAAAGAAGAAAATCTAGTTTACAGGAATACCCAGAGGCTAAGATGAACAGTAAAAGCAACAGCTTTTCGGCCTCTCAAACTGGAACTGATGATGGGATAAAAATCAGTCGGAAGTCACATAGCTGCCAGAGAAAAAGCAAATCTTGCAATAGAAGTGTCAGATTGAAGTAGGCAGCTGAAAATGATGCCACCTCTGATGCCATGTTGAATAGGTAAATTGAGAAGAGTCAAAATGCCCTTGTTCACTGATGTGAAAGGCTCTTTCTGCTTATACCTCAATTAACAGTGGAAAGATTACGTGAGTCCCTAGACTTTTGATAGACACTCTTATTCAAACCGATACCACAAAATAGTTATACTAACAAGTATTATGCTGATTAAATCAATGCTTGTTTGTACACTTCATGGAAGGGATGCTGCACACATTATCTAGTCTCAGCTTTAGATTATCTTGGTTAACCTATTGCTTTCCTCTTCTTTTCTTTTTTTGTCCCTTTTTGGTTATTACCTGGATGATTCACAAACCTGGCATATCAGGCTTGGGATCTGTATTACCATGTTTTCCGGAGGATAGACAAACAGCTTCAAAGTCTTACAACCCTGGATTTGCAGGTAGTAAGGAGAACATTTCTCCATGTCATTTCACTTTTTCCTTTTTGATCCTATAGTTACTATCTCCTCGTGGATACAGTCCGTTTCGCCAGAGTTATTGACGTGCCAAAATTTGGAGCTAGCTGTTCCTGGAACCTATCGAGCAGGTATCTTAGCTACCGTTTGAGACGATATTGTAATTTTGATTAGTAACTTTTTATTTTAAGTGTTTGAATCTATTCGATTTGATTTTTATGATTCAATAGATACAAATACATTAAATTATCAAGATAACTAATATAAAATATAAAATATTCAATATAGTGTGCGTTTTTTCTTGAAGTAATATAGTATTTGTTTTAATCCTTCAAATGAGTTATTTAATATAAGCTAATCGGGTTTACAAATAGTGTCAATATTTTATGCAGAAATTATTTTTCCGATAAGGTAAAAAGTATAAAAGAGAAAAATTTGAGGTAAAATTTTATTAGATTGTGTGATGTATTATGATTTAGGATTTAATTGTTGGTTCCAAACTGTGCCTCCACCACCTACCACCAATGAAGGTTGGTTGAGTTGGTGAGGTTCTCACTTGGTCTTGTAAGGACTTATGTTGGAATCCCTGTTGGTGGGCAATCAGTAGATTCTACTTAAGTCCTCGATGAGTCTGGTGGTATTCCGTGACTAAGCACACAGACACATGTATGTATATACATATAATTATGTGTATATGTGTGTGTGTGTGTGTCTATATATATATATATATATATATATATATATATGCGTGTGTGTGTGTGTATAATTATCTATATTTTAGTTGTAGAGAACATATTTTAGCATGCTGAACGATGTGTCACATCAGATTCACCAGTAGTGACAATTTCATCATTCGCGGATCAACTTCTTGTTATCACTTCCAAACAACGGCCACGGAAATTGACTATTCACGGCAGTGATGGAGAAGATTATGCTTTTTTGCTGAAGGGACATGAGGACCTACGTCAAGATGAACGAGTGATGCAGGTTTAGATTGATATTTCTAACTTTGCTTACATATGTTTCTGGATGTTCTTGGTTAGCCTATTCGTCTGGGCCAGCTCTCGTCTTGTAAAGTCTTTTTTCTTTGGAATTGTGTTTGCCATTCTGTTACGACTGGTGGTAACGCTGTACTCAAACATTTTGCTTCTACTAGCTCTTTGGCTTGGTGAATACCCTACTGGAGAATTCTCCAAAGACTTCGGAAAAAGATCTTTCTATTCAACGATATTCAGTTATACCACTGTCTCCAAACAGTGGATTGATAGGATGGGTTCCAAACTGTGACACTCTTCATCATCTCATTCGAGAGTACAGAGACGTTCGGAAGGTTAGCTTGTGAGATATGGTTTACCTTCGATTTTTCATCCTTTTTTGATTTTTGGTTTAATAAATGCATGTTTTCTGACTTCATAGATCACTCTCAATCAAGAACACAAGCTAATGCTTAGTTTTGCTCCGGATTATGATCATCTGCCCCTTATTGCTAAAGTAGAGGTGTTTGAGTTTGCGTTGCAAAACACAGATGGGAATGATCTGGCTAGAGTAAGCACATCTAAAAAAACCTGCTTCTCTGTAGACATGTATCATGGCTGTTATTGTTAAAACGCTGAAATGCTGTATAAAACAGGTACTGTGGTTGAAGAGTCGCACATCTGAGGTTTGGCTGGATAGAAGGACAAATTATACAAGAAGTTTAGCTGTTATGAGCATGGTAATTTTCAGCCTTATCTAGTACATTTTCTATGTTAGCTTTGTTCTTTTAAACTTTCATGAGATTATAGCCCCATTTATTATGTGTGGTAAAGCATATGAAGAATAAGTGAAGTGGGGTTGCTATAAGATTGAACAGTAACAGTCAGATAAGGTGATTGCATTGTTAATCTTCGGCACATTTTGGTGGTAAATTACACCATAAGAAATTGGTAGGTCATCCAATGAACAATGTGGGCATCCAATATTTGTAATAACAATATTTCTCATGCCATACGAAGTTGGGTTTGCTAAGGGTTTGTATCTAGTTGAACTTTTTGACAAGCTTGGGACATATTTGGCTGAGCTCAACTCTAAACAGAAAAGGAGGGGGGGGGGGGGGGGGGGGGGGGGGGGGGGGGGGGAGTGCTTTATCTAACTTCTGGCTTTTTGGGTTGAAAGTATCTGTATCCTCGTTTTTGTTTTCTTGTTTGTACTTATGTGTTCATTCATGTCTAGGTTGGCTATCTACTTGGTTTAGGTGACCGACATCCAAGTAACCTTATGCTCCACCGCTACAGGTACTCCAAAACTTATTGTTTCTCCTTGACTATAATGGCCAAAACCTCAATCATCCTTATTTTTGTGAGTGTGTATCTCGATTTCGTGTTTTATCCAATATTGATGCATGATTGTAGTCGAAGAAAATAAATATTTGTACCCGCAATGTCTTGTAGATTTATCTGAGGGTCACCTTTACATTCCCTCGGACCATCTTCAGCACCTCTCTCATTTTCCCATCTATAGCAGGACTCCTTTTTTGGATTAAATAACTTATTTTTCCACCCTATCATCCAGCGCATCTCTCTCATTTTCTCATTTACATTTGTCTTAATTATCTCTTCTATTTGCAATGCAAACATTTTATTTTTATAGTAGCTTAGTGCTTCTGATTTCCTCTTGATTAATCCTGCTTCAGTCTTGTTGAACATTTTCACTTACCTCCATTTTTATGAAGATCGCTTCTTGATAAATGAACCGTAAAATTTCTTTTGCCCCTTAGAGTTACCTTTTTTCCCCTTGGGGCCTGCTATCTTGTTGCATGGGATTTACTCGAGGTCGTATCAGTGCTACTGAACAAATATTTAAAATGCCTTAATTTGGGGTGGGGTGGGGGGGTGGGTGATAAATCTAGATATGTAAAGATTTCATTAACCGAAGTATATATACTAATATATATTTCACTTGTTCTATGTTGTTTGCCAGTGGAAAGATATTGCACATCGATTTTGGAGATTGTTTTGAAGCTTCTATGAATAGAGAGAAATTCCCTGAAAAGGTTAGTTGC
This sequence comes from Eustoma russellianum, assembly GCA_036186865.1. Lineage (NCBI taxonomy): Eukaryota > Viridiplantae > Streptophyta > Magnoliopsida > Gentianales > Gentianaceae > Eustoma > Eustoma russellianum. The sequence continues at coordinate 1,297,700 of AP025055.1, read as the reverse complement.
TTTGGCTCTTTTTTGTGCCTATGCTGGATCAAGAAAATCTTAGAAGCCTGACTAAAGGTTTATGATGTAGGTACCTTTCCGGCTTACAAGGATGCTCGTTAAAGCAATGGAAGTTAGTGGTATTGAGGGCAATTTTCGATCTACTTGTGAAAATGTGATGCAAGTTCTCCGTACAAACAAAGATAGTGTCATGGCCATGATGGAGGTAAGGAAAACCTTAGTCTTGACTTGTTCATGGTAGTCTATGTTTGCTTGATACAGATGTGGCCAAGTTTATAGAAATCATTGGGAGGTTATTTCTCTCTGCTTATCACCTATTTATCTATAAGCACTTGATTACACTATTAATTTTTCCTAATTTCATTGTCTTAGTCTTGTTTTTTGACGAGATAAATGAATTGTACCATCATCTCCCTGATATAATTATTGCCATTCGATTTTTCAGGCCTTTGTTCATGATCCTCTTATCAATTGGCGGCTTTTCAATTTCAATGAAGTTCCTCAGATGGCTCATGCGAATGCTCATGTCCCTGCAGCTGTGAATAGTGAGGAACCCGCCCCAAATAGGGAGCTTCTTCATCCTCAACGTGGGGCTCGAGAGAGAGAACTCCTTCAGGTACCTGGTTAATCCTCTGTATGGAAAATCCAGGTTTATGCTTTGGTTGCTTATTGTTTCATTCAAATGTTTTAGGCTGTCAATCAATTGGGAGATGCTAACGAGGTCTTGAATGAGCGTGCCGTGGTTGTCATGGCCCGGATGAGTCACAAACTTACTGGCCGTGATTTTTCCACCGGTATTTCAGTATCAAACAATGCCATGCAACATCCACTTGATCATAGTACCTTTGGTGACATTCGTGAACCAGAACATGGATTGTCGGTCAAACTGCAAGTTCAGAAACTCATTTTGCAAGCAACATCACATGAAAATTTGTGCCAGAATTATGTCGGGTATGTCTCCTTGATATTGTTTTCCATGGTGGTTCGAAACATGCCGTATCTCATATCTGCTCTATTGAAACGTTAGTATGGGAATTGGTTAATCATTATAATGGGAGGGCTTCAACAACAAAAAAAAAAAAAAAAAAAATCAAATTCTAAACCAAATTTGAAATTTGCTTATGTTTTTTCCCCCTTAAATTATGATTTTATTTATGAATTTTCTGATCCTTGAAACTTTTTGTCTCAGGTGGTGTCCCTTTTGGTAAGTAGCAAGAAACCACTCATCTTTGTGCATACATCTCTTGTATATAATTCGCTTTCCTCTCTCGGACATTTCTTGCAATGTATCATAGCAAGTCTGTATCAGGCATGTACATATATAGTTGGAAGAAAAACGCTGTTAGATAGATAATGATGTGTATTGTCTTAATTATTGCATAGATTAATTTCATTAGCCTTGTAGAATGTAGAGAATGAAAAGACCCATGAGGTTCACAAAGATCATGCTTTCAACTAACAAAATAACTTAATTATTGCATAGATTAATTTGTGTGATGTCTAGGCACGACCAGGATGGATTGCTTACATTTCCATACAACTAACACTTGATACGAGACGTGACCAATTATTCACTACCATATTTGACACGACGTGAAAATCTTGTCTTATTGGTGTATATCTTCTTACCCACTTAGTGTGTATTGTCACTTATATACTAGTTTGAAGGTGGTTTAATGCATGTCATGATTTCAGTTTCGGAACTAAAATATGATACACCACAGAAGACAGAAAGCAGATCCTACTTTTTTATTTAATTTTCATATTAGCCGCTGTGGGGCATTATCTACGAGAACTTTAAGATGATTGCCAAGCAAAGCTGTTTGCATAGGAAATCTCTTTTCCTCATATAAGATGGATATGAGAATGTACAAGGTATATCTTTATCCGCATACAATGCTGCACCAACTCCACAAAGTCTGTCGTTCAAATAGATTTTGGGGGTTTTAAGTGGGGTGCGAAGGAAAGAAAACCCAATTCAATCAGCTCTATATCGGATTAAATGTTTAAGACGTCGGGTTGTGTTTGTATGGCTGCTGGCGGATACGCTGTTCAAGGCTGACAAGAAAATCGGTAACATTCTGCTCATAATTGGGCACCTTGCCAAATCCTGCAACCAAGTTTAAAAACGTCTCGGTCATAAAAGCAGAATGCAAGGAAGTTGAAGGTATGCACCAAACAAAAAATCCAATCGTTAACTAGATCAAGTGCGACAATCATAATATTGCTCCAAACCATATTATATATCAAAAAATAGCACAAAAGAAGAATAAGAAGGTGGGATTAAAATGACGGTCGTGTAGTCATATTTCAACTTTTGCGATCAGATGGGTAATAGCAAACAACCGAAGAGAGTAACCGATGGAACTAAGAAGGTGTTTGGTTGAGAGTTTAAAAATAAGGGAATAACCCATTAAAGGTGTTTGTTTGGGGAAATAGAGGGTATGAGTTTCGGTTTGGTATCTAAGTATTTGGTAATAGATATCGTTTTTTGATATACTAGCATCTTGTCTATCAATATGGGGAAATGAGAGAGAATTAGAGGTATGACTGGTCAACGCCGCCGGCCGCTATTCTGGCCGGTCAAATTATTCCGGCCGCCGACATTCAATACCTATTTCAATTTCGATATGTTCCAAACACCATCAATGTCTATCATACACATTCCCACTTCAATACCAAACAACTATCACTTTTAGACTCAAACTCATATACTCTAAACTCATATATTGTCATATCTATTTCGATTCTGATTCCGATATCTAAGTGCGAACCAAACGCCACGTAAAAGGCACTATTTAAAAGTAGGTCAGATGCTATAGTGACATCCGTCTCCAAGTTCCTAGAATAATAATCTGTGAAAGAGCATTATTATCAATGTCCTAAACCAGCTACTAATCATCCCGGTAGTTGGTAGAGTTGTCCGGGTATGCATCAATTTTAATGGTACTAGTAAGCATGCTGAGGCAGGTAGTGGAAGAAGTTCGATTTACATCTTTTACAATGTTTTGCGACCAAAAGAGTGGGAGCCCTCAGCGATAGGATTCAACCTTTCATTTTAGCCGGAGGGACGAGAATTCAATAGGAAATCATTCTAGCCGTGTGACTTTGTGTTGTATTGAATCTACCTACGTATGACTTTGTTTTAGGTTCATACATGATTGAACTTTGTTCACGCTAGCGAGCTTGGAGTTCTACAACAACATTACCCCATTGACTTTGATGCTCCCGTCTATGACGGGATACGGGAGTCGGATAAGTCCATTGAGCTTGGAGTTGTTTCTCGATGACTCATGATGATTCGTGTGTGGATCAATTGCTACTTCACAATATAAAAAGTGCATCCACTTTAGTGAGTCATTTTGCTTTATTCCATCATATTTCAAAGTTAAGGAAGAGTGTGTCCTTGACTCCATTGGAAATGGAATGAAGTCTTGGAGTTACATATTGGCTAGTAGTTCAAACATGTAAGCAAGATGGTAGCTCATGAATAGTCTTGATAATAGTTCGAGGACATTAAACAATAGCAGAACATGGTATTTTTCATCAAAATCAACCCACAGAATTCAGTCTTAAGAGTAAATTTACCAGACATTCAGACCTCATAGTTGTGACCATCTCACAAGCAGAAATGACCGATAGATCATTTCGAGTTCAAATCATGATATATAGTATAAAGTTCTATATAATAATCCTGAACCAGGATTCTTTAAGAAACTGATCTGAAGGGCTTGATCTTAGGGAGGTCATGGATAAGTCCTTGAATAGATCCGGCCGCCGCGAGAAGCGATATGATCAAGCAAGTGAAGCTCAAGACTTGCATCCATATCCAATTCCAGGAAAACCTGCGAATCTTGGCCTGAGCAATGTACATTTCTATTGGGAAGAAAACAGTCAGAGGCCAGAAAGAAGCAGCTCCTAGCAGTCCAACAATGTCGTTGAAGCTCGGGAACGCCATGGCTAATATTGTTGTAAATATCACATACATTGTCCTCCAGATCAATCTAAACGGACTGAAGCTGAAGAGACCACAGCATGGCAAGTCAATCAAGTGCTCTTTGGTTATGAAAGTACTCTGTGGCCATCTCTTTTTGCACAGAGTCTCCACGAACCCGAAAAACGGTTGAGCAAAAACCTGCATGAGAAGCTTTGATTGCTCAATACCTCATTTGTTTAGATCAGTACTACAATTCATGTGAAATAATAACGGAGTAATGAGGAAAAAGGGGAGCACGTCATTCGGACATTTTCATGCTATAATTTCACAATAGAAACACTGATTTTGACAGAAACTGCTAAACAAGGTAGGTGGTGTTAAGAAATGGATACAAGAACAGGAGTAAAATGAGCAAGTCTGATGGCTTGAGTCGTGTATTACACTTTCCGTAAGGAATATTTGCTCCTACTAGTTTCGGCAGGGTTGTAGACAAATTTTCTCCTGGGATACCACAACCAACTAGTTTCAAACCTCAGCAATGAGGGGAGAAACTAAAATGAACTTTCAAATTGAGAATGTTTTGTGTAGGAATAAGAATTTAGAATGCTAGGATGAACTTAGGCTTGAGATTATCTTGAAATGTGTTGCAATAGCCTTTTTTATAGGCTCTTGAACTTCATTTCAGACGTTTCCAGCCGTTACATAGTGATTGGATATGTTCCTTGGTGCATAAGTTGCAACTCTAAATGAAAAGTCACTTCTGTTGGGCACATCGATCGATCGATGTGACTTCGATCGATACATAGATCAACCGAAGTAGCTTGGTTGAAAACCTGAAGATCGATCTATGTTGGACAGTGAACTTCAACTATGCACTCAGGGTACATCGATCGATGTGATCGATCTATGTCCAACAGAATACTCAGCTTCATTTTCAAGCCACATTGATCTATCCAACTGAGATATGAGCCGATCCATATCGTGTGTCAAGCTATTCTTGCTAATTTAAACATCAATTCACCTTCATTCTTCTTTCCATTGCCTTTACAAACTATTACAACAAGAGATCACTGAATTCTTCGCCGGAGTATAATACCTGGTAGGCTCCTATCAGATGTACAGCAATGAATACGTTCGCCACGTCAACAAGCCAAAATGGCTCAAAGAACCCAAACCCTGTCAACAGATTCCCAGGGGCATTGTTTCCAAATGCTGCATATCCCAAAAGGCCACAGAGCATGTAGAACAAACTGGAAATAGAGATACCGATTATGCAAGCCTTCTTCATGACTTTATTTTCTGGGGGACTGGATTTTAGGGTGTCCTGAAAATCCCAAAACGAAAAAAAAAAAAAAAAAGGGCATTAGAAAGCCTTTTCTTTTAACACTAGAAGCCCATTGCAAATGACTAGAAGACTCGCCTGTATTTCGACAAGAACAGTTGAAAAGGCATAGGCAAAGGCAACGTTTCCAAGTGCAGAGAAAGTGTTCCACATCTTCTGCATGCCAGTCAGGTCCTTGCTTACAGGTATTCCCGTTAAGCTTGTTTTAGGACGCGCTCCACCTATACATATATAAGCCAGAGGGAAGAGTAAAATCTTCAAACACAACACATGACGCGCTTAATCACTCGTTCCAAATACCAATTGTGCAAATCATCAAAACTTAACGTGTTGTAACATAAAATGGATTCATTTGCATGCAAAAGTACCAAATATGAGATGGTGCAGTAATGGACAAACAATGTTCAGTTACTAATAGGGGTGTTAACGAGCCGAGCCGAGCCGAATACTAGATTTTTGAATTCGGATTCGTTTAGCTAAATAAACTGTTTGGTTCGGTTCTTTTAGCTAAACGAGCTTTAAAATTAGTTTGAGTTCAGCTCGATAATGCTATAACTGTTTAAACGAGCCGAACAGTTCACGAACAGTTTGGTTCGTTTAACTAAACGAACCCAAATATGTTTTCGAATTCGACTTGTTTAAGTAAAATTAACGAACGAACTCGAACCAAATACGAATCGAACTCGAACAATTCAGGAACTGTTCGGTTCGTTTAACACCCCTAGTTACTAATATGGTGCAATGATAATTATGGAAATGATGATTTTTATTCCTAATGTCATAATCATCGAACCTATAACAAGTAGAAGACCGTGTGCTTGTTATGTCCCATTACTATTCATCGTGAAATTATGATATGAAAGTTGACTGCAGATAAATGTTTTTTTACTAATAAATAAGATCGTATGAGTGAATTAATCATAGAAACATCCTCTAAACATGCAGTCTCTTTTTTTTTTTTGAAAAAAAAAATTGGGAAGGGAAATCGAAGTCGAGACCCGGAAATAGGATAAATGATACTCAATCATTAGACCTAATGATTTTTCGTACATACAGTCTCTCTTTATATCATTAGCCTATATCATTTACGCGCCGACTTTCATAGTATAACTCCACGCACATCAATTGCTATGCTCCTCTTCTGATTGTTAGGACCTGCCTCAGGGTAATGTACATTGACCCAATATACTGAAGTTACTATATCTTCTGCATCTTTATATTAAAATGGTTGTAACACAACCAGCAAGGGTTCCTGTCATTTTCGGTTTCACGAGAAGTGTAGGAATGTAAATCAAGAACCTGATAGATTCAGACAACCAACATTATGGAGCCCAAACAATAGAATTCCCCACAAATGCTCCCGAAGGAATTCGAACTCCCAACCTACCTCTTTCAATGTGATTACTCCTTGCCTGTTTCCATCAGACTATGTCCTAGGGACATGCATCTTTATATTTATCTACATGCGTGCGGTTAAGGTTCCTTTTTTTCATCCTCTTAGACCTACGTATCTTGACACGTGGTATCTATGGATGCAGAAACAGTGTTGCTCACCTGCAAGCTGGGCAATGGAAAGACCAAGACCTATTGAAGAGTAACCAAAAGACATGACTGCAGCAATCACGGAGAGAAAAGAAAGCTTGTGAAAGTTTGGTATCTGGCTGAGAAAGATCTGTAAGACTCCAAACATGAGTATGAAATTGTTGTTCTCTGTGTGACAGCCTTCACGAATATGATTTCTATGGAAGCAATTCGACCTCTTGATCGCCCTGATCATCATCACACAATCAACATGGATGAAGTTTCAGTTCTGATTTGAATCCTTTTTTTGCAAAAATCAAGTGTAAGAATTGATTTTATTGATCTTGTTACTTACACCATGCTTATGGATGTTGTGATTGAATATCCAACAGTAATTCCGAAAATGTTTCCATATTGAGCTAATCCACAGAACATCACTTTGCGTCCTCCTGCAGTAATGGAAGGATAAATGTTCAAGATGCCACCTTATGGGTGGGTATAACAACACCACCAATCATACCCAGCATATCCCAACGATAACAAAAGCTATCGGCCTATCAAAATTTCATCAGTTTAGGCCTATCAAAATTGGCATATCAACACATAAAATAGTTTGACTAAATGTCTATAACATTAAGATCAACTAATAAGCATCTCAATAAGTGTTCGTGATCTATGAAGGAGAGACAACTAGGAGAGGGCTTGTTACTTGTTTGGCCTTAATACTTATATTAATTTTATTTTTAATTAATAAATTTTAGTTTCCATTTCCAATAGAGACAAACACACACTCTTCCTTAACTTTAAAATATGATACAATAAAGTAAAATGACTCACTAAATTGGTTATGTTTCTTATATTGTGAAGTAGTAGTTGATCGACACAGCTTGACGCAATTTTCATTATAGATCATAGAAAACAACCTCTTTGTTTTTCTAATACATGTGTATGGTTGCGTACATCAAGCTTTCTTCATATTTCGCCATAGACAGAAGCTTATAAGGCAATCGGATAATGTTGTTGTCGTGAATTAATAAATTTTTGATGCCGATTTGTTGGTGAATAGGGAAAAAAATCTAGTTTGAGCCATGCATTTCACAAGATGGATTAAATTATTTTTCTCCTTTACCCTCTCATATTATGGTTTGAAACCTTTACCCCAAGTATCATTTTTTCCACCAGAGAATTGAATACACTAGACAAAGAGAAATTGCTTGAATCTAGTAAAGTGTCAGATTCAGTTTACTAAGCCAAACGTAATTACCCAAATCAAGTGAAAAATCTACTGAATCAACATTGAGAAATTGCTTGAATCTAGTAAAGTGTCATATCCAGTTTACTAAGCCAAGTAATTACCCAAATCAAGTGAAAAATCTACTGAATCAATATTAAAATACGTATGTTTAAGAGAGTAAGAAGAATTGAATACGATAGACAAAGGAAAATTGCTTGAATCTAGTGAACTGTCAAATTCAATTTACTTAGCCAAGTATTACCCAGATAAAACCAATAGAGAACAGAAAAATGACAAGGAGACGAAGTAGGATTCCTTTTGTAAAATATTTTCAACATAATTAAATTTTACTTATTTCTTTTAAGAGAAGGATAGGGGGTGTTAACGAACCGAGCCGAACCGAATACCAAGTTTTCGAATTTGGATTCGTTTTAGCTAAACAAACTGTTCGGCTTGGTTCGTTTAGCTAAACGAGGTTTAAAATTGGTTCGAGTTTCGGCTCGATAAAATTATAACTGTTTAAATGAACCGAACAGTTTGCGAACAGTTCGGCTTGTTTAACTAAACGAACTCAAATAGGTATTCGAATTCGGCTCGTTTGACGACAACACGTAAATTGGTAAACAAGATTATATGAATCCAAAGGAAGAGTAAGATTATATGAATCCAAGGGAAGAACTGTCTCGAATCAATTATTTTTCTTTGTATTTATATAATAAGGTAAAATGAAATACCAAAATCATTTATGTCTGTGTCTTCGTTTCCTTTTCCGTAAAATACAAAAATCTTCGTTTCGTTCTTTTGTGTCATTTAGTGTATTCGAGCCGCAGAAACAGTTTCTTACACAAAATGTATGATAATGTTGTGTACATCAGATCGGAAACAATCTACCAGACTCTGGGCAAACGCAGGAGCCTAGTGCGCTAAGAATGTCGTTTAGAGTATTCTTGTGTGTCAAAAAAATACACAAAAAATGTGGACCTTTATTTTGAGAGGAATTAAATGGTACTACAATATTTGACTTTCATAAATACTCCTAATTTAATGAGTTACATAAATCGAGGCTCCTTCCACCTGTAATCTGTTAAGAACTGTTTGGAAGGGTGACGAAGTTTATTGACATTTATGGATTTTTCTTCCGTTGTTTATCTTGAATAAGAATCTCCATTCAACATATTCAAAATATTTTATTTTTGTTTCTCTATATGTGAATTAGTGGTTTCATTTATGATAACATTTAAAGCAAACATATAGTGTCATAAATAATAAACATAAAAATCTGATTCCGCTTGGCACCAAGGCTATAGTAAAAATTTACAGTCTAAAGACATATCAAGAAAGTTATTATTTACCTTTTCCGGCTTTACTTTTTCATCATGAGAAAAATAATAATTTTTGCTTAAATAATGAATTAAATGAACACAAGATATACTTATATTAAAATAATGTTGCGAAGATTAAAACAACTACATATTTTGTATTACTTTATATTAGTATTTAATAATGTCTTAAACAAGTATTTCCAAACAAGGTTTCCGTTCAAGACAAAAGATTGGAAGACAAATGGTGAAAGAAAAAACCCCAAAATTTGTCATCGGAATTTATATGTTTTGGACTAATATTTCCAGAGTCAACGACACACTCTTTTTTTGACTTTGAAATATGATAGAATAAAACAAAATGACCACTAAATTAGCTGCACTTCTTATATTATGAATTAGCAGTTGACCGGCACAACTTAACGCGATCATTATGGATCATCTGGAAACAACTTCTCTTTATTTCTAACACATAAGTATGGTTGGCATATATCTGACCTTTCCATACCCCGATATAGACAGAAGCCTCTAAAGCAATAGAGTAATGTTATTGTCATTCAGCTCTCGTGAAATAAAGAATTTACGTAAAATGTCTTAATTGCATATACTTGATACTAAAAAGTAATATCATATAACTTCTCATTTATACTTCTGTAACAATGTATGTGAGAACTCTGTATTATTGTGATGACACCGTCCAATTCAATCATGAAACATATCATTAACTCTTAGTTTTGCTCTTTCTACATTGTTTATTTAGAAAGAACACATATTTTTTCATCACTTTGCACTTTTTTCTTTTTCTCTTTGTCTTTCATTATTTGTGCATATATACAGTTATGACTAATTTAATATCGGAAGCTTTTTATTTGTGTTTACTAAATCGCTTCACTAGTATACTAGCACACCATATTCCTATTGTTGTGTCATCTGTGCAGATTCATATAGAGTCGAAGGTCTCATTCAAACAAACTCTTTATCTCTTGGATGGATGTATTGTTTGTCTGCCTCCCACCCTCTCCAGACTCTAGCGATACCTTTTACTGTTGTTAGGATATGCTAGTATATTTTTTTCATCAATTGTTTATGAAGATATCTCTAAAGTAACAAAATTAATAAGTTTATTATGGAAAATAGACTTCACTGGTAGCTAAGCAATTTATGAAAGTGGGACGGAAAAGATATGGACATACAAAGAGATGCCATCGTCTTATTAAATGATATTTTAATATCAAAGTTTTAATGAATGAAGCAGATGGGTTGGGATCTCCTCACCCCTACTTTTCTCACCTCTTTTGTAACCACGCGACAAGTGGCAGCAAAGGAGGATGGTGAGGCTAAATGAGGGTCACCTGCATCTATCCTCACCACCTTCCCTTACTGCCACGTGTCGCGCGGTCACGCGTTACCGCACCCCCTTGCGGTGAGGGTATCCTATCCCGAAGAATGAAAATAAATAATTGTGATGTATCATATACCCAAAAAAACCTCCAGTAATTAATTCGACAGAAGCAGAAAAGGCTTTCAAGGTCCACAGCTTGACCAAAGAAAATAAAAAAAAAAAACAGAGACAAAAGTCGCCGCTTCTCATTCCAGGTGTCTTGAAGTTAGAAAAAAAAAAAAAAGACTAATCACGACCAAAGTCAACGTGGAGAATCTTCTAGATTTTCTTTTTTTCCCTTTTTTCTTTTTTCTTTTTTTCCTTTCAAATTCAGTGTCTAGTACGGCAACAACATTATCTCATTGCCTTAGAGACTCCCGTCTATGACGAGGTATGATGGATCAAATATACGTAATCATACACATGTGTTAGAAAATTCAGTATCTAGTGCGTGTATCTATTCTCCCTGACACGATTTCTAACGTATGTTTGCTCAGTTAAAGAGCGCATGTCACTTCCTTTTTTATTTTATTTTTTTGTCTCTTTAGTTTAGTTCCATGCCACATAATACCTTAATGGCAACATGAATATAATCTGTCTAATTTGAAATTTATGATTTAGTCAATTTATAAAGAAAAACTAAAACCCAATCCGACATTGACTTTAAAAGATGGCATGACTAAAGCCTAAGCTATAAAACAATTTACATGGTTAATTTGGTGTATTTTGTCGGAAAAGATCTTTGGATCCATTATTTGTTTCATTATCTGTTACGCAACTTTAAAATTATCATACTTGTCTTATATATATAAAAATTGAATAGTTGATATAAGTTGTTAAAAAAACTGTCATATTTATAGACACAGAATGTGACAGAAAATGTGGTACATAATATTTTCCCTATTTGACTTGTATGAGTTAACACTAACTACATCTGTTTATTTCTTCTATCTCAGTCCAACTATTATTGATGTTTTCTTTCTTTGAAAATGCCTTAAATAACTTCCTGAAGGAGTACAGATAAGATGTACTGCTTTATAACTTCGAAGTTACAGGTTCGAGCCGCAGAAATAATCATATTGGCAGCAAAGTGTAAGGTAAGGTTACGCACAGCACATCGTAAAGCGATCCGGCCCCTCTCCGACCCCTACATAAATACAGAAGCCTAGTGTACAGGGAACCGTCTTTTTAAATAACTTCCCACCTACACATATTAATTGTTTCTTCCCCTAAAAACTTAGTGAGCTTATCCTCACTACATCTAAACCTTCATTAAACATGAAATTAATAGATTTAAGTGTATCACATTAATTCTTAATATCATTTAGGACTGAAAATGAACAGACCGACATTTAACTACTGGGGAGGTCGGGGAGTGTGTGTGTGTGAAAGAGAAAGGGTGGTGAAGGAAGGAAGCTACCTAGATGGGCTTTGACAACATCCATGTAGGTGTAGTTCCGGCGGCCGGTGACTGGATCAGGCGAGCGGTAACAATCGGCGAGCAAAATGGAAGTAAACCAGGTGATGACAGAGAAGGCGGCGAGGCTTATACAGCCGGCAATCCAACCCAACTGAGATGTTGCCACATGCCAATGACAACACCCCTGAACCGATCACTGCTGTTATTATGTGTGCACTTGCACTTATCAACGTCCCTTCATAACCAAAACCAATTTTTTCCTTCAGTTACATTCTCAAATAAAAAAGCCACAAATTTTGAAATGGTCATTAAATCGTCCAATCACATAATTCGCCGAAGCGTACACATTAGCGTTTTTAGTACTAGACTTATGTGTTTAGGCAGATTTAAAAGAAGGCAGATGGCGAATGGGTTTCAGAAACACTAAAAATAAAGTGGTCGTGAAATCGTTTAATTGAATACACCGGAAATGGGTGTATCTACAAGACACTCACTTCCTTCCCACCCCATGCGTCATCACGATATGTGGCAGCAGGAGTAGATGGTGAGGTTAGATAAGGTGACCCTCAACTAGCTTCACTATCCCTTGATGCCACGTTTCGCGCGTTGACGCGTGGGATGATGGAAAAGTGGGTGAGTTGATTTGAAACCGTATATACATACAAGGGGAAAATACACACAGAGGTATTTCTAAAGCACCATAAAACCACTGGAAAAACACACGAAGGAAAAAAAAAACACACACATACACCGCCAAAAAAGGGGGGGGGGGGGGAGGGGCGGGATACATGCACGCGAGAGAGATGAATTGATCTTCTGTAAAAAATGCAGAAGAGCCATACATAATCAAATTAATTAGGATAATAATTAAGAGGAGAAGTTGGGATGAAAATGCTTACCAGTTCTTTTAGGACGGCCATCGTCATCGAACTTGGAATTATCAGATTCAACAGCAAGGCTCGGATTTCTGTGCATGTTTCTGACCGCCTCTTTATTCTTGATTTTTGGTTTCCTCTCCGCTGGGACGGAATGAGTTTTGATGGAATGGAAAACGGCCAGCCAATATAAATACATGTATGGATATAAAGGGTGAACCCAACCATTAAGGTTCATGGCACACCTAATCCCAAAGGTAGTGTAAGGATGTAAATCAGGTATCCAACGGTACGCTAGCAGGAGCTTGTTCATTTACACAGTAGTCTGCATAAGGAGCCCCAGCACTGCAGGCAAGTCTACCGGCCAAGGAACTCTCACATTATACACTTGCTGGGAAAAGACTCTCTTGCCATTGGCAAGAATTATACCTTGACCCCCTTTTAGAACTTCAGTCCAGAACCAGTTGGGCTATGTTTGGAGACTACATGTATGGATATATGTAGTTTAGTTTGGGGGGGGGGGGGGGGGGGGGGTGGGTATTAAAATGGGTTTGGAATGGGAATTTCGATGTGTCACTAAACTAGTTTGGTACTTATTCCTTCCTTTTTATTGAAACAATTTGGTCAAAATTTCGATTTACAAGATGGACCATGCTTATTCGAATAAGTTGAATATTACTACTATCATGGGCCCTTTAATTTGATTTTGTAATGTTTACTAAGTTGACATTCATTTTTTGTGGCAAAAAGTCATGCTCTGGTCCTGAAAGCCTCTACTGTTGAGCCCTAAGTAGCATTGTAAAGGATGCAAATCAGGAGTTCAACGGCCTCCTGGGATGGTGAGGACTTTGTGCAAGGACCCACACTAGGTATCCCCTACAAACTAGGCATTCGGCCTAGTAGTATTAAAACATCCACACTGTGCGTGTCTTTGGAATCGAACTCTTAACTTCTTTGTGGCAAATCCAACCCGAGTACTAACTGAGATATGCCTGGAGACACAATCATTTTTTATTGGTATTGTAGTTGATTATGCACAAACTTACTTGGTTCAAACATGGTGCATGCATATTAAAGAACTTTATAAATAGTTGAACAAGGTGTTAGTCGACTTGAATTTATTGAACAATTTCAATTGAAGACTCATTTAGATATACTGAGAGTACGGAGACAATTTCTTTTTTCTTTTTAAACAAACGTTGTGGTATTGTTCGACGCAATATATTTGTAATTTGGACAGTATAAATTTATGTAGGTGGCTAAGGTTTCTACAACCTTTTATTGTGCGTTGTTTTTCAAGAAAGAATTGATATTTATCTCTTCCGTTGATATTTCTCAAGGTTTCTACAACCTGACCAAACGACGTAAATATGTGTGTGTTTTATCGCTTTTCTTTATATATATTTTTTTTTCAGGAAGGGGATCTTTTATTTCATGTGAAATATCAAAAAATACATGCCATCATTTCATCTACTGAGCTTATACATGACTAAGTTTCCTCGGTATTTACAGTACGTAAATGAACTACATTAACAACTCAACACGATGAAAAATCTCCCGGATCCAGAGCTTAGCAGGCGGTACCGCAGCGGACCATGCCATGAATTATTTGGTTTCTCCAGAACCATATATTAGAAATAGTCTCGCGAAAAACATAGCGCCATTCTAAAGTGCTGGCCACTGGTTGCCACTGTGCTTCCAAGCTTTCCATGACCCATTCTGTGGGGCTCTGAGTGTTACAGAACTTCTCCATTTCGCTTGGTCTCAATAGGCATCTCCATATCTGTTTTGTCCTTGAACAGTCTATAAGGATATGAAGTGTATCTTCATGTAGGTGGCCACACAGAACACAGCTAGTATCTGACCCAATATGTCTAGAGTGTAACATGGCCCGAGTAGGTAGGCCATTTTGGCAGACTTGCCACAGCAATAGGTTTAGGCGTTCCAGGCCTTTCAGCGACCATATATTCTCCCAAGCTGGCTGTGTCGACTGGGCCTCATCACGGCTGAGTAAGTCATATGCGCTGCTGACACTGAAAGCACCCGATGTTTTGGCAGTCCATCGTACTGGTGTGTTGATCCCTTTGGCGGCCCCTTGTCCCGGATCGATGCCAGCACGTAGAAGTGGTGTAATCTTACGAAGTTGCCGCCATAGTGGTGAGACACTTCGCCCCCTTCGATCTTGAAGCACACTTCGCCCCTCTCGATCTTGAAGTGGTGTAATCTTGGGAAGTGCTTTTCTTTATATTTTCTTGTTCTAAAATTGCAATTTTTCTAGCGTAATTTGGCCAAAAAATTTAGTTTACACTTATACCATTCTATTAAAATCAAGTTACTCTTATAACTTGATTTTAATAGAATATTTAAAAATATAGCTACCAAACAAAAATAAAATAATCATACTAAGCATTCAGATCGTAATATATCAAAAAAAAAACCATGAAAACAACATCACTGTTTTTAAGAAAGAATTAATCAGAATGTTTATCCAAATCTTTATATGTTGTTGCACAAAATATATATAAACTTCTTAAATTCTATTTTTTATCCAGATATTGTAAATTTTATGTAATAAATGTTCATTGTGGTCATCGAATCATCACTAATTGACTCTCAAATCGACGACAATTATGTAAAATAGATATTTAATAAAAATTAATAAAATTTAGATAAAAACTGTAATTTCAAAAAATTTAGACGTTTTTTTACAATCATAAAACATGGGAATAAAAATGATCAACTGTTATAAGAAATCACAACGTTTTCCACCATATCTCCTACCTGACCACAGAATAAAATATTTCATATTTACTTCATTTCATTTTCTAAAAAACAATAAAGCTGAACTTATTGGACCAACTTAAACCATTTAGAACGTTTAAGTACACTAAACTTTCGCATTTGTAAATAATCTAAAAAATATGCGGATCGCTTTACACTAAGCCTTACCTATATTATTTTCAAAGAGAGCGAATGTAATTAAGAAGCCTTGTCATCAGATAAGCATTCCCAATTAATGATCTTTTGTTAGTTTTTTCCAATAATTTAATTGTTTAAGAGTGATTCTCCTTTCTTTTAAGCGAATTTTCTTCACCTTCTTTTTAGTTTTTAGTGCTTCAAAAGAGGAGTCAAAAGATTAGTGAATAAAGAATCAAGCTCACAACGTTCGGCTAATTTTTTCTCCTTAACCAGACAAGAATTTATCACATATAGAAAAAATGTGTTTGTCATACATTCCAAAATTAAAAAAATTTCAAAAAAATTTTGGCCTTGAGATTAATCTTTTTGACCAAAGCAATGAAATTTCCTAATTTTAAAATTTATCTTTATAGATCCCTCTAGATGGTAACCAACGTGTAATTTATCCTTTGGACCTTGCTTTTTTGGTCCACAATATATGGACAAATTCACCCAAAAGAGCAGGAAAGAAATAAGATTTATGGGCATCATGATTTATCATGGCAGATTTATGAGGCATTGATTTATCATGGCGGAAGAGCTTCCTTAACGTTCGGCTCCTTTATCCCATCTGAATAAGATAAAAGTAGGGCGACAATTTCATATACGATATGAAAATGCGATCCGAATCGGCAAGTTTTTCGCAATTATTGGTATAACCTTCGCAGGTTCCATGTACACATCAGATAAAACCTGAAACTTACCTGCTAAAAGCGAGTGGTGTCCAAATATACATGCGGGTTATCCATTTAATTACTAAATTAAAATTGTAAGATTGAAAATCCTAAAACCTAAGGCCTTACCTTTTGCCCGCGCGTCGCCCTTAACTGGCTACCCAAACCCAACTCTTACATCATTCTCTCTTCTCTTCTCTGAAGTCTGAACTCTGTGTCTCACGTCCAGCCGTCGTCTCCTCTCCCGTCTTTAACAGCCGCTGCATCCCCACCCGCCCCTATTCCAGCCTTTTATAGTAGCTCGCCCGCTGTCCTCCGCCTCACTTGGTCTCCTCTCTCGTCATTAACTGCCTCTGTTGTCTCCCTCCTTGGTTTAAATATATGAAACCTGAAAATATATGAAATAGTCCGAACACGACCTGAAATATTTGTACTTGTCAAATTTGTAGGTAAACCTGATACACGACACGAAACCTGACATATACAGGATTGGGTATCGATTTCTACACATCCGAAGAAAATGGTTCAAATATGACATTGATACTTTAATACCAAAATCTGAAAAACACGAAATACAAAATATGACATGTTTGTCGCCCCTAGATCAAAGTACTTACCTGTATTTTATCCTTACGGATTGTTATTTGGCTCACCCAGGTTATTTGAGAGTTAGTTTATAAGTCTATAAAAGTAAAAAAAAAAAATTTAAACGAAGTTTTAAAATACTTTTGGGACAATACTACTAGTTGCAAATGAAATGTACATGATGTGTGAATTTTGTATAGTGACCAATCACAGTTCATTTACTTGCATGTTTTTTTATAGAGGCCAATATATTATTGTATAGATAGTTATTTTTAATTGTTTAATGAGCAATATAATGCCTCTTCAACGAGTACCATTGAAACATAGTAATCTCAAATGAGTTGGGACTCGGGGTAAGATGTAGGGCTGGAAACGAGTCAAACCGAATCAAATAGTGATTTTTTAAGTTTGGATTAATTTAGATAAACGAATAGTTTGTGTCAACTCGTTTGGTTTAACGAACTTAAAAATTTGATCGAGTTCGGCTAAAAAAGGTTGCAACTTTTAAATGAGCCAAACAGTTTGCAAAATATTTTAGCTCGTTTAGCAAACGGATCAAATTATGTATTTGAACTCGACTCGTTTAATTAAAATTAACAAATGAACTCAAACCGATTTACTAGATGTTCACAAGCGGCTAAGCTCTTTCTGTCCAAATTAAACTTTAATTCTAAATTTTTTTAGCAACTCCGTGAAGTGTTTTTATCTACTATAAAATCATTTTTCTTGAGAAGTTTTATGTTGCTCTTAAACTAAGTATGGAGTAATTAGTTAGATATGACATATCTACAGAAGAAAATATTAACTAAAGGGTGCCTGCTTAGTTATTACAAGAAGATATTACACATATGTGTATGTTATTAATTAGAAAACAGCCAGCAATATTACCTCTATGTACATAAAATTTTGCCTCCTTGAGTTTAGAAGGAACAAGTTGAAAGGTTGGCTCAAATGTTACCTGATGTATTCAATCAATCAATATACCCAGTATATGCAACAACATCAAAAGAGTAACTGATGTACTCTATAAGTTTTAAGAAGTGTATGTATATTCATTAAAATGTGAGACTTATACATCATTTTTATTTATCATTGGTAAAAGATAGACAAAAGACAAATGTTGGTACTATAAGGAGTGTGTGCGAGTATCTATTTCCTTCGTTTATGCCAAAAGTTTGTAGCCACAAAAATGACTTAGATGGTCAAAGTTATGCTCAAAGTAAAATGGGAAATAATAAATAGTTAATTTTTGTTATAAACAATTATTTTCTTCGTAGAAATGCAGGAGAATTACATTGAGGTTTGATATACCAAATAAGAGTTGAACAAAAACTAGTTTGAGAAAATTCATTTCACATCTGCCTTGACTAGATCATTCAGTCAAAGTCAATCCAGTTTGGAGTTTTCAGACAAGTTTTGTGAGGATGGAGCTTAAAGAAACTGATACGGTTGCTGCTTTATG
Source organism: Eustoma russellianum (assembly GCA_036186865.1). NCBI lineage: Eukaryota > Viridiplantae > Streptophyta > Magnoliopsida > Gentianales > Gentianaceae > Eustoma > Eustoma russellianum. The sequence goes on along the minus strand of AP025055.1, from coordinate 1,278,992 downwards.
ACCTTGAGGTCACAGGTTTAAACCACAGAAACAGCCTCTTGCACAAAGTATAAGGAAAGACTGCATATCAAATCACAAAGCGATCTGTCTTCTCCACAAACCCTATAAAAACACGGAAGCCTTTACACAAGTTTTGTCTATTTAAAATATGTACATCCCATCAACTTAACACTATTTCTTAACACTTTCACAGTTGGATGTGAACTATCACAGAGTTTGCCTAGTCAATGAGACATGCATATAAAACCACGAGATCTTCCTACATGGTCATAACAACAACATTATTCCATTGCCTTAGAAGCTCTCGTCTATGGCGTGTTATGTGAGGCCGGATGTACTACCCATGTGTTAGAAACATATAGAAATTGTTTTCCGATAACCCATAATGAAAATTGCATATCGATCAACTAGTACTTCACAACATAAGAAGCGCAGCCAATTTAACGAGTCACAACAATAACACGGAAATGCAGATTTCTTCACCAGAAGATGCAAACATAAGCATAAGATGACACTTTCAAGCTACTTGAGCCCAGATTATTATAAATAATCTACAAGCATTTGTAAGACCTGATAGTAAAGACTTGACATTCGAAAATGAGCAAGGAATTGCATGACTACAACAACAAGCATACTCAGTATATCTCAATGTCAGCAATAGCAAATAACTACATGACTAAGATGCTCAAAATAACATTAGAGTGTATGTTTTATGAGTATAACTTTAGGATAATGATTTGAAGGGCTTGAATTTAGGGAGGTCATGTATAAGGCCTTGGATAGATCCAGCTGCCGCAAGAAGGGAGGTGATCAAACAGGCAATACTCAGGACCTGCAACCAAATCCAATTCCAAGAAAATCTGGGAAGCTTGGCTTGCGCGACGAACATTTCTATGGGATAGTAGATAGCCAAGGGCCAGAAAGAAATGGCTCCTACTAGCCCTACTACGCCATTGAAGTTGGGGAACGCCATGGCTAATGTTGTTGTAAGTATCACATAAGCTGTTCTCCAGACTAGCCTAAAACACCTATGCTGAAAATGCCACCTTGAGGCAACTCAATGGAATGGTATTTGGTTTAAATGTACTTTCTGGCCATTTCTTGCACAAATCTTCCACAAATCCGAAAAATGGTTGAGCAAAAACCTGCACAAATTCTTGACTTGCTCAGTCGGCGGTTCGCATAAAACCTCAGTTATTCACACATATCTATACCATTCCTCCCCCCCCCCCCCCCCTCCCATTTATGTATCTAAAGACAAATGATATATAATAGCAGGCAAAAGGTAAAAAATACCTCGAAAAAGATACAAAAGGACTCAACAACAACAACATTACCCCATTGTCCCTAAGAAGCTCCCGCCTATAGAGGGATATGGGGGATTGGATGTACACAACCATAATCATGTGTTAGACATATAGAGGTTGTTTCCCAATGCCCTATAATGATGCGTCAAGCTGTGGCGATCAACTGCTACTTCACAATATAAGAAGTGCAGCCAATTTAGTGATTCATTTTGCTTTATTCCATCATATTTCAAAGTCAAGGAAGAGTGTATCATTGAGTCCATTGAAAATGAAAATAACTCAAAAACATAAAAAGTTTGAGTACACTGAAAGCAAGAAAAACTTCATTTATTTGGATTAGAAAAGAATTGTTCTTTTACCTGATAGGCACCTATGAGATGTATGACAATGCATATGTTAGCCATGTCAACCAGCCAAAATGGTTCAAAGAAGCCGAACCCGGTTAGTATATTTCCAGGGGCATTGTTTCCAAATGCTGCATATCCCAAAAGGCCACAAAGCATGTAGAACATGGTGGATATTGAGATTCCAATGAAAGACGCCTTCTTCATCACTCTGTTTTCTGGAGGATTAGGCTTCAATGTGTCCTAAACAATACGAATATTGTTACAAAACAAAAATATTCTCGAAGAAGAATTTCTTATTTCACTTGATTGATTTTTCCATACAAGACCAGAAGGATAAATAGCCGGTTTACATCTTCAAATAAGGAAAGTATATCAATCACTATTTACTGCTAATTATCATACAAATCAATCACCATTCATTGCTATTTATTCTGATTTGATTCCCTTTCCTTACACTCCCCCTCAAGTTGAGTCAGTGGGTCACCAATGCTCAACTTGCTCAATGACGAGCGAAAGACTCCAGTAGGGACTGCCTTGGTGAGAATATCGGCCAACTGATCTTCTGACCGCGTATGCTGAAGTACAATTACACCACCTTCAATCTTTTCTTTGATAAAGTGTCGATCCACTTCCACATGCTTGGTGCGATCATGTTGCACTGGATTTTCGGAGATACTGATCGCGGCTTTATTGTCACATTTTATCTGGCATACTTCTTTAGGACAAAAACCTATTTCTGTCAATAATTTCTTTATCCAGAGGACTTCAGTCAACCCTCGAGCGATCCCTCGGAACTCTGCTTCAGCGCTAGATAGCGCCACTACCTTCTGTTTTTTACTTTTCCATGTAACAAGATTTCCTCCGACTAGAGTAAAGTAACCTGAGGTAGATCTTCTATCATTCGGATTTCCAGCCCAATCAGCATCCGTGTATGCTTGGATAGTTAAGTGGCCATGTTTTTGAAACAATACTCCATGTCCTGCAGTTCCCTTCAAGTACCTGACTATCCTCAGTGCCGCTTCCATATGCTCCCTTTGTGGACAATGCATGAACTGACTAACTACTCCCACAGCATATGCTATGTCTGGCCTCGTGTGTGATAGGTAAATAAGTTTACCTACCAACCTTTGATACTTACCCTGATCAATCTCAGTTTTTCCCTTGACTGCTTGAAGTCCATGGTTCATGATCATAGGAGTAGCAGCTGGCTTACAATCTACCAAACCTATTTCTGTCAGAAGATCCAGTACATACTTCCGTTGACAAATAAAGATCCCTTTCTTTGATCTGAATACCTCAATTCCAAGAAAGTACTTAAGCGGCCTAGATCTTTCATCTCGAACTCTTTAAATAGCTTGGCTCGAAGTCTAGTCATCTCCTCAGGATCATTTCCAGTGACAATCATATCGTCAACATAAATAATCAGACACGTAACAAAGTCTCCTCGTCTTTTCAAGAACAGTGTATGGTCCGAGTTGCTCTGTTTATAGCCACTTTCCTTCATTGCTTTGGTAAATCTCCCAAACCAAGCCCGTGGTGACTGTTTTAGACCATACAACCCTTCTTCAACCTACACCCTTCGCCCTCTCCGAATCCTGCTGTATATCCTGGTGGGGCCTCCATGTATACCTCCTCCTTCAGGTCTCCGTGTAGAAAGGCATTTTTGACATCGAACTGATATAGAGGCCAGTCTTGATTAGCTGCCACTGAGAAGAGGACTCGGATTGTATCTATCTTGGCCACAGGAGAGAAGGTTTCTGAGTAGTCTACTCCATATGTCTGAGTATACCCTTTGGCTACGAGTCTCGCTTTGTACCTTTCCACCGTCCCATCTGATCGGTATTTTATGGTGAATACCCATCTACATCCAACGGGTCTCTTATCTGGCCCTAGCTTGCACTTTTCCCACGTCCCATTTTTTTCCAATGCATCCATCTCTTCCTGCATAGCACGTCTCCACTTTGGGCATTTCTGTGCTTCCTCCACTGTTCTCGGTATTTCACCACTATATACTGATGTGGTAAAGGCACTGGCTGACGGCGTCAATAATCCCTTTGCTACATTAGTCACTGGATACCTCGAACTCCTCGGCTCATATTCAGGCTCATATCTTACTGGAGGGACCCCACGGTTTCGTCTTGGAGGAAGAATATACCTGTCAACCACTGATTCTTCCAAAACTGGTTGTTCAGATGCCTCAGAAGAAATGTTTTGAAAATCAAGGGAAGGAGTACTAACCTCAGCAGGAGATTCGGTTGGAGTTGAATCTGATCGTGGAGCTGAGAGTTGGGATTGTCCTCTGCTTTCTGATTGCGGTCCGGCGGTTTGGCCTACTTGCTCTTTTGGGACATTCATAGGCAGCACAGGACTAAGGAGCCAATCTAGTGAGTCATCCCTGGATGTCTCCCCCTGACCACTAGATGGGCGATGAAAATAATACTCAGTCTCCAAAAAATCACAGTCCATTGTCGTATACATGCGTTTGGTTAGAGGGTCATAGCAACGGTAACCCTTTTTTTAACTCCGTACCCAAGGAAGACACATTTTACCGCACATGGTTGGAATTTGTTTCGATGGGTCTTAGGAATATGAACATATACGGTACATCCAAAGATCCGTGGAGAAAGTGTGAGGATGTCTGGTATAGTCATATGTTTAGTAAGTGTGGCAAGAGGTGTATGGTACTCGAGGATTTTGGTTGGGAGTCTATTAATGAGGTAGACTGTGGTTGCAACAGCTTCAGGCCAATAGGACTGAGGAACTTGGGATTCAAGCATAAGAGCTCGGGTGATTTCGAGAATAAAGCGGTTTTTTCGCTCAGCCACACCATTTTGTTGAGGTGTGTCTGGACAAGTGGTTTGGTGAACTAGGCCTTTTTGCTGGAAAAATAAGTTCATTTTGGTGTTGACATATTCGCCCCCATTATCGGAGCGGAGGATTTGTATTTGCTTTTGGAACTGAGTTTGAATTAGGTTGTAAAATGCTGTGAATTTTTCAAATACTTCGGATTTGTGTCTAAGAAAGTATACCCATGTCATTCGAGTACAATCATCAATAAAAAGTAAAAAGTAAGCATACCCATTTGGACTAGGTGTCGGGGATGGCCCCCATAGATCAGTATGTATAAGGGAAAAAGGAATAGATGTTCTTGTATTATTCAACAAAAAAGTTTGTCGATGACTTTTTGCCAGTATGCAAGTGTCGCAAGTAAACTGGTAATTTTGAGTAAATATTTTTGGAAAAAGACGTTTCAGATACCCTATAGAAGGATGGCCCAGACGGCGATGCCACAGCCATGCCTGCCTACTAATTGTCCCGCGAGCAAGCGCTGCCGCCCCATGTTGGTCCACTTCATCCACAAAGTACAATCCGTTCTGCTCAGAACCACGCCCAAGAATCTTCCCCGTCCGAATATCCTGCAAAAGGCAGAAGGAAGGATATATAAGTACGGTACAATTTAGTTCCTTGGTAACATGGCTGATAGACAGTAATTTGTGAGACAAAGTAGGAACATAAAGACAATTAGTGAGCCGAAGGGATGGTGAAATGTGAATGGTGCCAGATCCTTCGACTGGCGATTTACCCCCATTTGCTGTTTGAATTAAAGATTTTTTTGAGTGTACTATATTTTGAAAATCTGAGGGATCAAAGGACATCGTATCTGTCGCTCCGCAATCAAATAGCCATTTTACATTTTTTCCTGTAAAATCGGTACCTGCACATGTTAAATTTAACTTTGCACCTGATATTTCATTATCACGGTTGGGAGGTGGAAAGCATTTATTAGCTTCCCACCAGCCCCATTTACCTGCCTCACTTTCCTCCGTCTTTCCTCTTTCTGCGCAGGCTTTATTCCTCTCGCCCCTTTCTATGCATTTTCCTGCGATGGCAACAAAGGAGTTCTCCCCCTCCGCCGCTGTGCTGGTGGTCTCCTGGCCGCCCACAGTTGCTCCGGCAACTCCTTTGCGTCCTCTTTTTCTGCTATCAGGCCACCAATCGGGGTAGCCTATTCTCTTGAAACAGCCCTCGGCTGTGTGCCTTGTCCCACCGCAGAATGTGCATTTCAGGTGAGATTTGTCTTCCTCCTTGCGAAATGAATGGACCAGAGCCCCTGGCTGTGAAGGTTCTGATCGCAGAGTCCCTCTGTCCGACTTTTGGGTTGCCTGTCGTGGGTTTCCCTTGGTGGTGGCTAGCCCGCTACCTATGCCTGAGGGGTTATCCCCCAATGATGGTCCTCCTTCCTTCATAATCCCTCTGCGTGCAGCTTCTCTACGGATCTGAGAGTATGCTTCCTCAACTGTTGGCAGAGGAACTTGTTTGAGCAAATCCCTCTTTTCTGAGTCAAAATCTTCGTTTACTGCCTGCAGAAATTGATATAGGCGGTTATGTTGCTGGATCTGATTAAATTTCGTTATATCCGATGGGCATTCCATCGGATTTGGTTGTCTCCGGTCGATTTCTTTCCAAATAGCCTGCATTTGACTGTAAACCCGTTCAAGTGTTTGAGTACCTTGACGGATACTGTTTGCCTTTACAGTTAAATCGTAGATCTGGAGAGAGTCTCTTCCAGATCCGTATGTTGCCTCTATACCCTTCCACAGATCCCATGCTGTTGGATAGTCAATATATTGATTCACCAGATCTCCATCTATATTTTCTAAAATCCAAGTGATGACTGTTGAATCTGCTTGGCGCCACCGGGCATACTTTGGATCAGTCACTGGTGGAGGTTTGGCGGTGATATGTGTGAGCCTTCCCCTCCCATCCAGAGCCAAACTTAGCTTCCTTGCCCACACTGTATAATTCCTGTCATTGAGTTTCTCTGCTAGATTAATTGTCTGGGTAGAGAAGGTCTCGGCTGGATCAGTTTTAGTGGGCAGGTTCTGGAGTAGTTCTAGGACTTGGGATAGGCTATATGTTTGGTTTGAGATGACTGGCACCTCGGCTGTTCCAGAGGTGCCTGAGTCCGGTGACTGGTCACTCATAGGTTCAGGTAAGTTAAGGTAGATGATGAAAACAGCTGTGCCAGCTCGGCGGCTGGCTCTGATACCATGTTACAAAACAAAAATATTCTCGAAGAAGAATTTCTTATTTCACTTGATTGATTTTTCCATACAAGACCAGAAGGATAAATAGCCGGTTTACATCTTCAAATAAGGAAAGTATATCAATCACTATTTACTGCTAATTATCATACAAATCAATCACCATTCATTGCTATTTATTCTGATTTGATTCCCTTTCCTTACAAATATTGCACATTTTTGATATCTTGATTGACCAATATTCATGTGAAAACAAAAGCAGCAGCATCATCATCCTTACCCAGTATATTACAACGACAGCAAAAGCTATCGCTAGGGTCTGGGGAAGGTAAGTGGTAGGCAAACAATACCTCTGTCCCAAGAGATAGAGAGTCTGCTTCCAGTGATACCCCCGCTCTATATGTACCTGCATAATGATATAATAATATATTATGATGTGCTAGTGTGTTAGTGAGGGAATTCAAAAAATACAAACAAGGGGTAAATATAATTCAATAGCTTGCCTGTATTTCTATGAGGACAACTGAAAAAGCATAGGCAAAGACAATGTCTCCAAGGGCAGAGAAAGTGTTCCACATCTTCTGTGTAGCGGATAAATCTTTTCCTATAGGGACTCCAATTAAACTTGTTTCTGGATGTGCTCCACCTTTATATCACAGCCCAATTAAAAAAGAAAAAATTATGGCAGTGTACTTAGGGGTGTTAACGAACAAAGCCGAGCTGAATACTAGGTTATCGAATTCGGATTCGTTTAACTAAACAAACTATTCGGCTCGGTTCATTTAGCTAAACGAGCTTTAGAATTAGTTCGAGTTCGACTCGATAACACCATAACTGGACGAACTCAAATAGGTGTTTGAATTCGGCTCATTTAAGTAAAATTAACGAACAAACTCGAACCGAATACGAACTAAATTCGAATAGTTCGCAAACCGTTCGGTTCGATTAACAGCCCTAATTGTGATGTATATACATCAAAGGTGAGGTACATGGTAATTCAAAAACAAGTTCTATTTGCTTATATAAATGAACACTATTATTCTTATGAGTGAATCACTATAACTACCTAGTCTACTCACAAAAGAATTGACCATAATAATGCATTAGATATAGTGGTATAAATGTCAAGTATAATCGCAGAAGATAGTACATGATCAAGTTTGTCTTCACAGTTAATGACATCAAGTATGGTATACTTTCAGCATAACTAGTAAACTCCATGATCTGCTTCATCTATTTACATGCGTCCATGCTTTAAAAGGGACGTTTCCAGTGTACTAGGCTCCTATGTTTATGCAAGATTCGAGGAGGAGCCGGATCGCTTCGCGATCTGATTAGCACTAGGCTCCTAACGTTGTTTTCCCTCGCAGGTTCCAGGAAAGGACTAACGAGACCCATAGAGTTGCAAGAGCAAGGGGTGCATCTTGTTAGAAAATATGGGTCGATATGGCTATCAAACATGGAATATGATATAGGACAAATTCATCCTAGAACACCATTGTTATGTTAAGGAACACAAAATGAATCTGCAACAAAGGGTTCTAGGAAATGATGTATTTCATTGACAATTTGTTGTAGAATCAACAGAAAAACAACAAGAACAACAAATCAAAATAGCCGAGACGTGACGGAATTGTCACTGTCCTTAAAGCAATTTTGCCTCTACCGGTGAGCAAGATAGTATTCAGACAAATGCTTCCCAGGATATAACGGCTTACTTCCTTTCTATTGCTCTTAGAGAGAAAGTATTGAACTTGTTTAGTAGAAGAGAATGATAGTGAAAGGTAGAAGAAGAATGCTGCAGAATTTTCACAAGAGTTGAAGAGTTTTTCAAGTGTTTTTCATGTGTATTTTGAAGATAGCAAGGCCTACTATTTATAGGCTTTGAGTTCACAAATTACAAGTTCAAAAGACCCCCTTTTCTGCAGATTTTTCCTCCATAGATCGGTTATGGACGTTCAATATGAAAGGAGATATCATTTGGAGGAGAAGTTGCATCTTTGATGAACAGTCGGGGCACATTAGGCGCCTCATGTCACTTCGAACGACTGTACAAAATGACATCGAACTACTGTACAAAATGACATAGGAGCTTCATGTGACATCGAACGAATGTACAAACTGACATTAGGCGCTTCATGTCACATTGAACGACTGTACAAAATGACATTAGGCGCTTCATGTGACATTGAACGCCTATACAAGGCGTTCGAAGTGTTCTGGAAGTGTTCCCGAACACTTCGAACGACTACATTAGGCGCTTCAAGTGTCTGGAAGTATTCCAGAACACTTCGAACGCCTACATTAGGCGCTTAAAGTGTTTGGAACGCTCCCATTTCCTTCCATTGTTCATAAAACACTCCAAACTTCATCCAATCTCCTATCAATAGGTCACATAACACTATACAAGGTTGGATCACAAGATTTAATAGTACTTTTAAGTACTTTTCCAACACATCTGGTACCAGGTGAGTTTAATCTTCAACTTTTCTCTTTTTTCCTGTATATTTGTTGACTTGCAGAATTATGCAGAGCTGCTGCAAGAGGCTGGGATTTTATGTGACGAACCCATAAACTGACTGCTGGATATGACAAATGAATCTACCTCGGCCAGTAACAATCAACGTTACTGGGCCCCATTACTGATGGCAGTCTAGTTCAGCCTGGCCAGCCTAGCTCCACTCACGAAGTCCTTTTGCTGAGCTAATAGGCCTGCCTGGCCTAGGAGGCAAATGTCCCATCAGGCCTCTACCATTTCAGCTCGGACGCAGTCAAAAAGGTCCACATCAGTATGTCCAAGTAGCTTCACCATACACTTTGTGTAATAGGCTGTTTCCGCAGCTCGAACCATGACATCAAGGTCACAAAGCAGCAACCTTACCAGTTGTTACACGCTTTAATTTCTCTAAATCACTAACAATGGGATTGGTTAAAGAACATGATATGCTTAATAGTTATGGAAAAAAAAACATGGTTACCTGCAATTCGAGCAATGGAGAGAGCGAGACCTATGGAAGAGTATGCAAAAGACATGACTGCGGCTATGAAGGAGAGCCCATAAAGCTTGTGGAGATTGGGTATTTGGCTTAGAATGATCTGGATGATTCCGAAAAGGAGTATGAAATAATCGTTCTTTATATGACAACCCTCATGAGTCTGATTTCTATGGAAGCAATTGGACCTTTCACCGCCCTGATAATCAACCATATCATATCAAAAATCAATATGCAAGCGATCTTTTGGCTTAGATAATTCAATGATTTGATATTATTGATGTTGCTTACACCATGCTTATAGATGCAGTGATTGAGTATCCAACAGTTCCACCAAACATTGTTGCATACTGTGCTACTCCACAAAGCTTTTCTTTTCTTCTTCCTGCAAGGAACACAAGAAGATGAGATCAACATGGAGAAAAATCGAAAAAAAGCGTTTTTGGTATATTAGGTTATTGCGTTTGCGCAGGATCTGGAGTATGTAGTCTTATTCTACAATTTGTGCAAGAGGCTGTTTCTGCAGCTCGAGTGCAAGAGACTGTTTATGCGGCTCGAACTCGTTACCTCAAAGTCACAAAACAACAACCTTATAAGTTGTTCCACCATGTAGAAAAATTAGAGGACGTTTAATAGAAAACGTTTTGTAGCTCATTTGTAAGTGGTCTCATTTGTAGCTTCTATTGATGGAATATAAGATGAAGGGCAAATAAGGATGTATATGTATTTAGGTCACATATGATGTACCGCTATATGTATTGAAAACGTTTTTTTTTATGATGGACAGTTATATTTTAGTATTCCATAAGTAACTACTACTTATTACTTAAGAGTAGTATTCCATAAGTAACTGCTACTCATTGATTAAGAGGGTATAAGCAAATATAAAGTAACGTTTGTACTATAGGCTTTGTGTTCAACACAAAATGACCGATCTATTAATTTTATATTAGCATATAACTAGTGATATGCACGTGCCACGCACGATAACATGTGAAATGTGTATAATATTTTGAGTAAACAAGTAAAATAAAATGTGTTCTTCATGTACAACACTAAGATTTCCCAGAAAATAAAATTTAATGTATATTTCCTTAATTAGGTAAATTTGAATATAAATTTTATTTTAGAATGTTGCAAATTTCAATGTGCATTTTGTATGTTCAACATATACTTTGTCACCTAAATATTATAGATTGACATATAATAATTAACTTAGACTTTCAAATATAAATTCTTAATATAGTCATACGCACGCCACATCCAAGGGAAAAAGAACACATTATGTACAGATTTCATTATTGACATACCGATTGAATAGACTAAATATTTGCTTAGAGTTCTTTTTTAGTATCTATATTCTTTTAGTTCTGAAAATATTATTATAGTTATCATTTTAATATAGTATAAAATACACTATATTAAAATGACAATCTTCTCTGGCCCTCTTTAAGTTCCACCTGCCAACCATCTCCCCCCCCCCCCCCCCCCCCCCCCCTCTTCTTTTCCATTCTTAAACACCAGAGTGAATCAAGTTGACGATTCCGTCTCGATTCAAAGGTGAAAGAGTAATAAATCCTTGTAATCTTACATGCACATACTAAATGATTTGAGTAGTGTTTCGAAGTTTCTTGAAGAATTTGTCCAAAGTACACATAGTTTCGTAATTCATGACTATGACAATGTGTTTTTAACACATGTGTATAGCTGCGTATATCAGATCTTTTCATACTATGTCATAAGCGGGATCCTCCAAAACAATGAGATAATGTTATTGATGTGGTTGTTGTGCAAACATATCAAATTTACACGAAGTGTAAACAAAACTCCTACTTTTACGAACAAAACGTATTGCTTTTATCGAACCATATCACCTGAACCGACCTTTGTTGTTGTAGAAAAGTGCATTCACGGTTCATTCATATAGAGTTATAAAATTTGTGTAAACAGTAAGTTAGTACCTTAGCAAGAAAACAAATAAAAATACAAAAATAAAAATAGAAGGGTAGTGAGGAAAATTACCCAGATGGGCTCTAACAACTTCCATGTATGTATAATGCCTTGTGCCGGTAAGAGGATCCGGCGACCGGTAACAGTCGGCAAGCAAGGTGGAGGTGAACCATGTTATGACGGCAAAGGCGGCGAGTGCTGTAACTCCGGCAATCCAACCCAACTGGGCGGTGGCCCATGCCAAAGATAACACTCCTGAACCGATCACCGCCGTTATAATATGAGCACTTGCTGTCATCAAGGTTCCTTCACCACATGCACAACGAAAGTTTTCTTAGTTATAAGAACACGACAACAACATTACCCTACTCAGAGCTTCCGTATATGGCGAAGTATGGAAGGTCGGATATACACAACCATAGCCGTGTGTTAGAAACACAGAGATTGTTTTCCGATGACCATAATGAAAATTACGTCAAGCTGTGTTGATCAACTGCTACTTTGAAGTGCTTCAAGTTTAGTGAGTCATTTTGCTTTATATATTCTATTATATTCTAATGTCAATAGAAAATGTGTATTTAACTCTATTGGACATGGAAATATTCTTAGTTATAAGAACATATAAAAAAAATCCACAAGTAGTTACTCACCCGTTCTTTTGGGACGGCCGTCGTCGTCGAATTTCGTTGTCTCATTATCTTCTAGAGAGAGAAAGTCCCTTTGCATTTCTCTTACAACTTTGCTGCTAAAGGGTGGATGCAAGAAAAAAAAAAATGGCACAGATATATATAGAAGAAAGTCCCTTTGCATTTCTCTTACAACTTGGCTGCTAAAGGGTGGATGCAAGAAAAAGAAATGGCACATATATATATAATATATATATATATATATATAATATATATATATATCAAAGTTTAATCCAGCGGGACTTGTCCGTAGTTTCTTTTTATATATATAGACATAAGTTTCTATTTCCAATTGAATCAAAGGCACACTCTTCCTTGATTTTAGAATATGATTGAATAAAATAAAATGAATTACTAAATTAGTTACGCTTCTTATATTGTGAAGTAGCAGTTGATCGACACAGCTTGACGCAATTTTCATTATAGGTCATCAGAAAAACATCTGATTGTTTCCAACACATGACATGACTATACTACATCCGACCCCTTCTCATACGTTGTCATAAACGGAAACCTCTAAAGCGATAGTAATGTTGTTGTGGTCGTGTATATATAGACACACGTATACATATACCTACGTATTAGTTATGTATCCATTTTTATCACGTGACAAGTTTATATCCATCATATCTCTCTACCCCTTCCTTTGCCGTCTCTCTTCCACCGCCAAAACCCAACCCCACACCTTTTTCCCATTCCCGATCACTAAAATTGTTGAAGGTAAGAATTCCGTCTCGATTCAAAGGGTGAAAGAGTATTAAATACGTGCATCGTATATATATATCTACCTGTAATAAATGATTTGCGTAGTGTTTAGAAGAATTTGTCCAAAGGTGCTAATAATTTCGTATTTTATAAATAACATGTGCAAATGTTTCAAAATTTGGACGAAGAGCAAAAAAGATCCATAATTTTTTTCTAAAAAAAATGCACAAGGCTCTTTACAATCAACTCAGACAGTGAATTTGATATATTTAACCAGCCATCCTGAACGTCTATGGTTACAAAACTGGGATAGCGAGTTACATTTGCATTTTAGTGACAATCTTCCCCGATCGTTTAACCGCTCTTTCTAATTGACATATCTTTGCTTGGTCTACACGTTTAACCGCTTTTTCTAATAGATGTTTAGTCGCTCTTTCTAATAGATAGGAATGTAAATAGAAAACATCTTCGGAAGAAGCAACTATAGTTTAATAGTAGCTTATATTTAAAAAAATAAAAATGGACAGGTGTGTAAAAGAAAAAAAAAACATCGGATTTAGTTAAATCATATAATTTGCACTCCCAATTTTATATTATGATTTTTAAGCTGAAATTTTATTATTGAAAAATGTGACAATTTTTAATAGATCGTTTTTAAAAAAATACGACTAAGTGTACTTCATAGTGCCGAACAATATAAACATTATAATTAACAGGACCCCATTTTCTGCTGTTGTATGTGGCAGTCAAATACTACCTCTACGTTTCAGGTTTCGTTTTGCAAAAACCTTTCTATTTCGAACTATTTTCCCTAAACTTTAGGAAATGCAAAGTGTGTTCGTGGTTTTTTTTTTTTTCCCTGTTTAAAGTATTGGACTTGCTCTTTTTCATTCTATGAAAATATTTTGGCCATTGAAAACATCAAATAATTTAATAAATTCCCTTAAAGGTACCCTTTCTTTCCCTTGTTGTTTGGTTTACAGAACTAGAAAAGTTTTGCAATCCACTCAGAGCGTTTACACAGACATTGATCTATGCAGGGATCCCATATCCCAATCTTCCTTTTCTTTTTCAAAATTTCTACATTTTTTCAACGATGGTGAAACTAAAACACTTGCAGTTATGTGGCTAACCATATCAACTACTTTTTATTCAACCAAATTATATATCTAAAAGGGCCAATTTGTATACAAGAATGCAGTAAGATGGCTAGTCCAAGATAGCAGCAAGTGAAAAGCTATCTTCACCTTAAAGGGCTCCCAATTATGAAAAGTGATAAGCCATCCTCACCTTTAGGGGCTCCCTACTCCCTAGTATCATAACCTTTTATTCTTCTGAAGGTAAAAATGAATCAACTTGCGGGTTGTGTGCCTGACCATGTGTGTCGCTCATCGTCGAATTCATCCATTCTGTTTCTGTTGCTGTTGTTAGATTGCAAGTATGAAATTCCAGTCCAAATCCCACGAATGAGCAAAATGCTTGTAAATACCACGGTGCCAAGGGTGCAGACTACCTGCAAAAATGGGGGTACAAAGTTCAATCAACATGAAGATAGAAGTCTGAACAGCAGACCTCTCTTTTGTTCACTGACCTACGCTATTCACACCCTCGTTATCACGATATAATTTCACACTACCATTGAATAACTGATAGTGCTTGGAGTAAAACAAAACAGTTATCCAACACACACGCGTGCACGCGCGTGCAGGGGGGCAAGACTAAGAGTTGATTGCATATGAGATGCTTTTGCATTTTATGGGCCTCAAAGTAGCCAGAGCTAACTCATTGCTTCTATAAAATCAGTTAAGCTTCTGAGTTGTTACCAAGAGAGACTTTCTATAAATAATAATATCCAAGGGGAAAGACAAGCAATACTCCTGGTTTTTGTCTCCCACTATACAAACCAAACAAAAGCATTAACAGACTGATACATGAGCAGAAGTGAAGAAAGCCATGGAATCTGAAATTGCCTTACCTTGGACTCATAAGCAGAAGGAAAACCAGATAAATACCCTTTCGTATATTAATCAACCCCCCCCCCCTTTTCTATTATTTTTTAATTAGTTGTTATCATTATTATTTTGTAGGCATCTCCCTTTACCATGTTTCATCTTGGTTCAGGATAAGAGTCAGGCTTGATGAGATGGTAATCCCTCGCATCAATATGAATGCATGTTTTTAAACGGCGACCAACCTTTGCAACAAAAATTATCTATTTACTGAAAAGATGCACAGAATAGTATTTCTTTGAATGTTTTGGACTCTTTGCCTTGCATATTGCATAAGAGCTACAAGCTGGATGGTTTACAGTATGGAAACAGTGTACAGTGTATCTTAACGTTTGCTGAATAATCTATTACACAGAAATTTCATTCTTAAAAACATATTCAGCAGGCATTTAAGATGAATTGTTCATCGCTCTTGACACACAATGAGAAATAGCATAGATAACAGTCAGCAACTGCATAATTTTTTCATAGCACACCATCTTCAGACGTGGGATTCAATTTCTAACCAGCAAGGAGGTTAGCAAGTGAAAGGAAATATATACCTCAAGAAATGCCTTCAAAATCCACATGAATGTAATAATTAACACTCCGTTAACTGAAAATCCAACCTGAAAAAAACATGCAAGCTAATAAATGATAAATTTCCTCAAAAAGAACATCAAATTACAATTTGACCAGAAAATGTATCTGTACAATGACATTGAACAAGTTGAAGAACATGACACTTTAAGATCTTTAGTTGCAGTACATCTACTTCAATTCTATGAAATTGCACATTTTGATTAGCTTCATTCCTTCCCGTAATGGCATATGAATCTTTTTAATTAGTCCTTCTTGGGCATGCATTATGCAGGTTCATGTAACATGATTACCGCATTTGGATCATCCCATGCATTGATCGACCCAGTGTGATTCTCCAAGGATAGTAACTAATCCATTTCCCTCGAGGACTTCAATCGACAACTTTACCACAACTTTGCCTCTTCAAAAATAAAGGGCAACAAACACACTATATTTACGTCAAGGCTGTGTATAACATGGACATTGGTCAAAGTACAAAGGAGATGGGCTGGGAGGAGGAGTCAATCAACTTCTCGACTTCCTACTCTTTCTTTTGAGCAAATTATTTATTCCTTATCAAACCCCCCCCCCCCCCCAAAAAAAAAAAAAAAAAAAGAGTTAAGGCTAATGCTTATTTCCCAGCAATTTAAGCACAAAACAGAATCTGAAAAAACCGCAGTAATGATGAAAAGGATGAAAATACCAAACTAGAAGAAATGGGGACAGGGAGAACAGCTCGAACAGCCTTGCGAGCTTTTCTGGATATCTTCTTGAAAACATTCTGCACAAACATAATCAAAAGATCCAAACTACGATCTTCATCTTCCTCATCTTCATCCTCCTCATCATCATCTTCATCACACCGACAATATAATTATATCCACTATTAACCACACCGCTTCGAATTCGCCGCCAATTAAGAGAACCTGCGACCAAAATGTCACCTTTCTAAACAAAATCAGATTAGTATAATGCCCCAATCTATTTAAACTAATTATCAGCTAATTAAGCAAATGATTTTAGTACCTTGGGGATGTCGGAAGGATGATACATGAAGGCAGCGAGGAGTTCGAATCGAATAAAGAATAGTGGTTTTGAGGTAACTATCGGAACGCCGAATCTTGTCGGAGAAGGGAAGGTAGTTACAGATGTTTGTTGCCATGATGGAGGAGGTCGCACGACTGTGGCAGCGCCGGCGGCGGTGGCGGTAGTTCCTCCGACTATGCAACAAAGAAATCCTTGAAAAATTGCTGCTAAAACAGTCCTAGTATTTTATATTCCTGAGAAAGAGAAAAAGAAAAATGAAAAAAGTATTTGATAAAAGACAAGCTGAAAGGAAAGGCTAGTGGTATGCCAAAGCGATAAACTTCCTTCCAGAATCCAGAGTAAAATTCGGACATTGTTTTTGAACGGACAGTATTACCCTTTATATTGAGATTTTTTTTTCTCTTATTCTCCATTTTCCACCATCACCATCGAAAAACAAACTTCTTTATTTCGTGTAAAGATATAAAATAATACGATTTCCACATTCATATCCAGTATATTCCAACAACAGCAAAAACTATCGCTAAGATTTCAAAAAGGTGAAAAGCAATCAAACAATATCTCTACCCAAAATATAGAGTTTGTTTCGAGTGAGGCACTGTCTCTATATGTACCTACATAAATGACACAATAGTAGATATATGTGTTCTAGTGTGTGAGTGAGTGGATTGAGTAAATACAAATAGAAACCTTTCGATATTAAAATCATCATAAACGTGTATATACACAAATAATGTAAGACAAAAACAAAACAAAAATACAAAGTCAACCTAAGATGTAGATGGTATGTAAAGGCGGCGAAGGTATTCAGAGTTCGGAAAACAGAAAACGTGAAGCTCTTTGTAAACCGTTTTTACTAAATCCATTCAAATTTTTACTAATTATGAACTAATTAAGTGAGCATTTAATTAGTTATGGGAAGTATTTCTTTACACGTCTTCCAATTCGTTATAGAGCTCTTTTTCCTTTTTTTTTCATTTACAACTTATGTTCACAATCTTTTCAGTGGATAATCCTAATAAAGAAAAAACGTTCCCGATACAACATTCTTCTATATTTATTTGGGTCCGGAGAAAGATCAGATCGTTTAGCGATTTAACATCAGTCTTATCCTACACTTTTTGCAATAGGCTGTTTCTGCGTCTCAAACATGTAACATCAAGGTCATAAAGCAGTAATCTTACCAGTTGCTCCACGTTCCGTCTCGAAGGGGACAAAAGTTAATTAGCCTTAAAAAAAAACTTTGTCTACTCTACCTCACGCATAGTTAGATATGCAACAAAGAAGGAAATACGTTCAACTATTAAATCACGTAGCAATGGTTCAAACAATCAACTAAGTCTTCCTTTCAAAAGAAGAGGATATAAGCCTTCATCAGCTTTTTTCTATTTTACCTCACAGACAAGTCTTCATCAGCTTGATCAACCGGAATTTAATCTTGCAGCTATTAGTTGACCTTTTATTCCCCGTTGAGGACATTGCTGCACATAGAGTCATTGTTTTATTGTTTTATTCTCCATCCAACAATGCCTTTTCCAGTGTAGATTTTACATGTGTTTCAAGTGTCTCCCTGTTTGGTGCGTACGTTTCATCCCTTATCACACAGATTTTTGCAAATATTTTGTGCACAGTTACATAAATGTCCCAGCTGCGTTTATGGACCTCATGAATATGGTGTTTAGTGAACAGCTAAATAAGTTCGTCGTGGTCTTCATCGACGACATTCTTGTTTATTCACCAGACAAGGATACCCACGCCGAATACTTGCAGGTTGTGCTGAGCATATTATTATGGGAGAAGCAGCTGTACGCCAAATTCAGCAAGTACAAGTTCTGGTTGCGGAGTGTTGCATTCTTGGGACACGTCATTTCAAAGGCGGCTATATCAGTTGATCCCAAGAAGATTGAGGCAATTACAGAGTGACCGCGACCGATGAATGTCATTGAGGTCCGGAGTTTTCTAGGATTAACGGGCTATTATCGGAAGGGTTCTCCAGGATACCAGTGCCACTGACCAGGCTGACTCAGAAGAAGACAAAGTTTGGGTGAACGATTGACGCTAGAGGAGCTTTACAAAGCTTAAGTAGAAGTTGACGTCAGCCCCAGTCATGGCACAACCTATTTCCGGAGAGAATTACGTTGTCTACAGCAACGCATCCAGAAATGGTCTAAGTTGTGTTCTGATGCAGAAGGACCGGGTTATCGCTTACGCATCTAGACAGCTTAAGCTGTACGAAATACCTTAGATATAGCACACCTGTGCCAGAGCTCCGAGTGAAATCAAAATAGGTCATGTACTTAGATACAGCAAATGATAAGAATGCGTTTTAAGGATCAATAATAAAACACTTTCCCTCGTTTGTCCTAAAACACAAAGTGGCTTTTAATTTTAATAAACATTTTCTTTTTTCTTTATTTTCCTGCCTGTCTGAAGTTGTAGTAGCAAATTATAACATATCCTTTCTTAGTTCACCACCAAACTACAGAGTTTCCAAGTTTCCAGGTGAAAAGAATCTTATATACACGTCACTATATACAATACCCAAGCATGGATAAAGGGATCTTAGCAAATAAGCATGCACATCATATCCTATACATTTGAGTGGAATTTGAGAAAAAATGTATGCTTTGGGTACAATATGAGAAAAATGGCAATTGGTTATTGTGCATATTGTAAGCCACCTTTAACCATTTTGTGAATATGCCGTTTTGGCCTTATATATGAAATTTAAATTACAAAAAAAAAAATTTGAGAAAAATGAGTTGTTTGATACCTTTGCCTCAAAGATAAATTGTAATTCGAAATTTCATTGCACCTTACTAAGAAATTTGTGATCTATATACAAAAAGGGATTGGGTTTTTATTATTTATTTACTCCAGTTGCTAAACCAGTAAATTCCTACACTGATATCAACAAGTGAAGATGTCAAATCTACAACACAAGTTATGCATCTCATGATTTCATGATGACACATTGGGCCTTCAATTCCAGAAGAATCATCTACTAAACATAATCTTAAAATATCTTGAATTTTTTCCAGGAAAATCATCTTGTGAGCATCAGATCAAGAAAACTAGAACACTCATATTTGCAGAGACTCAAATATAAAGAATTGCAAACAACTCTAATGGATGCACATTGAATTCTCTGATAAATACCCACTATATACACTAGTTGCATTAACTAAAAGCAAAGGTTAAAAGGAGAACAATCCCTTTTGCATCAACCAAATGAAAAGCAACAACAACTAGCATTGTCCAACAGAGAATTTATATGCACCTATGGAATATGAACTAGAAAATTAAATAACCCCATAGTAAGACCACATCTGACCACCAATGCCAGAAAAAGAAACACTTACATGATAGGAATACTTGTTACCGCATAACAAACAAACACACAGCGTTTTGCCGGTGGGATCCTCTTTCAAAAATCTACAAGACAAGACCATCATCACAGATTTGTACTCCCAGTTTCTCATGATCACAGATGAACGTTGCTATTACTAGGAGGGATATGACTTTGGTACATAGTTCTGTTCCGACGATGTACAAGCTGGTGATAGTTTGGAAAATTTTGAGCCCAAATATCATAGTCTCTGCCAACAATCCCTGGTCTACGAGGAAGCCTTCTGGGACCGACTACAAACATCTGAGAACGACCATATGGAAATCCTGAGGCTATTCTCTTGTTTCTACTTTGCCATCTTCTAGCAAACTTTTCCTTCCAGTTACCACTTTCACCTGGATATCCAGCATCGAACTTCTCCAAAAATTTCAGCTTCCAAAGGTCATCATTAGAAGCCAAATACCTCAACTCACTACACACACAACTCACTTTTGCAATGTCATCACCTGTCAATGACTCCAAGATTTTCAATTTAAGCTCAGTAGGAAGGCGCATGAAGCATGGAGGAAGAACCAAACCGGCTTTATCGCATAAGTCGATCAACAAAGGTAATGCTAGCTCGTCCTTCACAATTTTCCAGAAATTGAACACCTCTGTTCCAGGTGAAGTGGCTGACGTCCCATCTTTACTAGCAATTCTCTCTCCTAACCCACAATTTGCCCAGGCAACATTCAAAAATGGAACCAAAGATTCCTCATTTAAACGCACTAAATGTGCACGTGTAGAACCAGAGTACAAAGACCCATAAACATTAACAAAATTGCCAGTACACTGAAACTTAAGCACAATAACACCATTTTGATACTCTGAAATTGGAAATACCTCACCAATAATTCCTGGAAGAGTGTAAAATAAAGACAACAAGAACATATTCGGGGGCCAATTATCCCTAAACTGGAAACCATTGATCTCAGTTTTCGAGTCCATTTCGAATCCAACAAAACCTGATTCCAGTAGAACAGCATGAATAGCAAGCACCAAGAGTTTGTGGTTCCCGCCATCATCACGGCCGCCCAACTCCGCCGTGAAAACTTTCTTCAAAAAACCGGGTGCCGAGAAAGATGATCCAAGAGCCTCAAGAGCAAACCCCTCGTCATTTGCAGCATCAACCTCCATTAATTCCTCATGTTGGGCACCAGAAATCGAACTCTCTGGCTCATCGCAGGCTTCTGCAGGCAAATTAACGTCTGATTTGGGGAAAGAATCCATCTTTTCCGACAAATTCGAACTCGGTTCTAACGGAAGCACAGGAATTTCAACATTTCTAGTGATAACCCTATGGTGGTTCATGTTGTTCAGAATTTGCAATTAGGGTTAGAGAAGAGAAACCTCTAGGGTTCAATGTGAAGAAAACGAGGTCACCTGATGCGATACCGACTGATTGTAAAGTATCTTCATCAGTATACGAACTTTGAATCTCGCCTTTTCGATTCAGAGAGAGATGGATGGAATCAGGAGGTGGTAACGAGTATGGGGAAGAAGCAGACGATGAAAATGCTAAAAAAAAAAAAAAAAATTGAATCTTTTAGTTGTCGGAGAGGACAGGGATTCGAAGGGTTTGGATCTCCTCACCCCCACTTTCCTCACCTCCTTTATGACCACGCGACACGTGGCAACAAAAAGGTGGTGAGGATAGATGAGGGTCACCTGCATCTAGCCTCACCACCCTCTCTTGCTGTCACGTGTCGTGCGGTTACACATCACAGCGCCCCGCTTGCGGTGAGGGGATCCTATCCCTGATTCGGAACCTTAATTCTTTACTTTTCGTTCGTGTCCAAAATGGGATAGGATCCCCTCACCGTAATTCCTCGCCACCCCTCCTTTGCTGTCACGTGTCACACGATCACAAAAGGGTGAGAAAAATAAGGGTTAGGAGATTCCAACCCGTCAAAAATATCTGATTCTCAATTTCATCTTTTTTCCTTCGTGTCCAAATTCGTAACCCCTTCTGTTGATTTCACGTTGATTGCAGTGGGAAAAGGACAAATGTTTAAAAGATGCTTCGATTATACTAGGCTTTTATGTTTAAGCATGGTACAGAAATAAAACGGATAGTTTAACAATTTGATACGTTATTTGATGTATTCAGTCTTATCCTTCATTTCTCAAGATATTATGTATGCACTCTTATCTTATATTTTTTTTTATGTTGAAGACTATTCCGCTGCTCGAAATTGTTACCTCAAAATCTCAACACGGTTCAACGCCAAAAATACAAATGGTTGCGAAGAAGAAAGTTGAGAAATTCTAAAATAGTCTCCATAATTTACTTATTTATATTATATTTAAATGCATATGGGTTTTCGGAGGCTTTTATACGATTAATGACGATTCTTTTACTTAGTGTGGATCTTTTCTTCAGAATTTCCTTTCTGTAAGTCTCATAAAGTGTATAACTACGCTCATGTTCTTTTCATTTTTTTTCTATTTTTATTATACTTGTTCTTCAACATACTTTTTATCTTTTACATTTTTTATCCCAAAAAATTAACTTCTACATAAAATAGTAATATTATTTAAAAATTTTAATTCCCTTATATAAAAGACTGCATTATAAAAATTAAAACGAGTATTACATTAAATATGATATAATACATTTTATGGTAATTTATTTTACATCGTGGGAATTAAAATAAAAAAAGCTACAAATAGAACAGAACCATTAGTATTGTTTAAAGAACCCAACTAAACACCATCTAAAATCTATAACTGAAGATGTTACATAATGATCTGGTAAAAATCATAAACCTCCGCCAAGCACAAATTTTACGATGGTCATTGATCAAGTATGATTAGTTGGTCAATGACTAATGAAATGTGTAGAATATTTATAGGCCTCTTGTTTTGGTCAATCACTCCCTTGCTTATATGTAGATAAAACTTATTTGTCATCATTTTATTGGGTCACTAGTTGATCAATGACCACAATAAAATTTCTGCTCCGCTATGAGGCAAGGTAGAATGCAATACCCTATTTCAAAAGAATGAAAAGAAAAATGACAAACACATAACTGAATGTGTTATATGATGGTGCAGAGATCCTAGGCTGACCAAACTTGTACATTGGCCAAATTAATTGTGTGGAGTATAACACGTATATCACATCTCACATAAAAAAGTGAGTTTAAATATAGGGTATCAAATTCAAGTTGTACTGCTAGATAGTAGTGCCTCGAGGCACATCATTACTGACATGTTAGATAGGTTTCCAGGATATAGTCCAGTTGGTACTCGGGTTAAAGATTGCCAACAAGAGGTCATGAATTCGAATCCAGGGACGCACACCGTGTGAGTGTTCCTCTACTGCCAGACCAAAGACCTTGTTTGTGAGAGGCACCTTGTGTGGATAACTGTGTAAGATCTCACTCAATCTAAAAGACTGCTGGACTCCTGATGGATAGAAAGTTTGCTTCCAGTGAGACCACCGACCTATATGTACCTGCATACATGACACAATAATAAAAATATGGTGCTCTAATGCATTAGTGAAGTCACTCATACAAATAAAAAGGTTCCGAAGTTGGTTGATAGAACAAAACTCCTAATATAATATTCTTTGTGAATATACTAGAGGCGTCCGAATTTTTTTATCGCTAAAAGTACAATGAAAAAGTCATTATGCTATACGTAACCAAAAAAAAAACTATCACACTAGATAAGAATGATCGTTTCCAGAGCATAGCTTAATTGGTATTTGGATTAATACATTGTTCTAAAAAGACACATATTCAAACTAGGACACATGAAACGTGAGGTACAATACTGTTGTCTGGACCAGTAATGGCGAAACATTGTATTCGGCATAATTGAGTTAAAGAGTTATTGACTCGATTTGCATTAAGCACCTTTCAGTGAGTCTCTGACAAAGTGTTGCCAATGTAAGAAGATGCTACGTTTCTGATTTACATCTCTAATAAAGACTGAGATAGTAAAGACGCACATAACTAGGCTATAGCCTTTTGCTCCAGATAAGAAATGGTCAACCGAAAGGATGAGACTGTATAGAATTGCATAAATTTATGGTTGCGCAATGAATCACTAAATTTCCAATATATAGAATTCTATTTTTAATGGAGTCAAGGACACATTCTTCTTTGATTTTGGAATACGATGAAATAAAGCAAAATGACTCGTTAAATTAACTGCGGTTCTTATATTGTGAAGTAGCAGTTGATCGTTACAGCTTGATGCAATTTTTATTATGGGTTATCGGAAAACAACTTTCATGTGTTGCTGACACATGGATATAGTTACGTACATCCGATACTTCTATATTATACTTATAAACAGAAAGCGTCTAAAACAATTGTGTAATGATTTTTTGTTCATGTTGTTATGGTTGTCCAATTTGAGAAGTGGTGATTGGTACGAGGAACTTACTTCGGAAGTAAGTCATCTTCACGCACGCGTAACTTACGCTGACACGCTCACGCGTTCATGCATTCTACTCTGTTACGATTTCTTCCAATGACGCCTACCTTTTTCTTTCCTCTATATGTATTTTATTTTTATATTTCCTCAATATTTCATTATCATCCTCTGTACACAGGAAAAATATCGTTAGGGTCTAGGAAAGATAAGTGGTAGGCAGACAATACATCTGTCTCAAGAGATACAGAGTCTGATTTCGTGAGACTTCCGGCTATATATGTACCTGCAGAGATGACATAATAATAATAGAGATATGATGTGCTAGTGTGTTAGTGAATAAATTCAAGAAATACAAAAAAGAGGGTTTCTATATTAAAATACAAAATAACTTATATATGTACATGTAATAACGAACCATTTATTTAGGACCACTTTCATGTTCGATTTAATGAAAAAAAAAATATTATGATTCCGTTGGAATTATAAATGATAAAGACAATGAAAAACGAAATATGCTATCATAAATGCATGTATGGTATGCTAGTTTAAAGCAAGTTTGCATTGCTGTTGTATTTGAATGTGTTAACAAACTGAGCTGAGCCGCATATCAGTTTTTCAATTTCAGATTTGTTTAGTTAAACAAATTATTTGGCTAGATTCGTTTACTACAACGAACTTCAAATTTTGTTCGAGTTCGACTCGTTAAACTATAACTGTTTAAATGAATCAAATAGTTCATGAACAGTTTGACTCGTTTTAATAAATGAACCTAATTAGGTGTTCGAATTTGACTTGTTTAAGTAAACTTAACGAACGAACTCGAACCAAATTCAAACAGTTCGTGAACTGTTCGGTTCACTTAAGACCTCTAGACAACACTAAGAGATTAAGAAGCTAAGAAATGTAGTAGCACAAATTGTAGCAATGTTGTAATACTGAATTTGTATTTCATCGTGAGCAATTTTTTTTTAAATATGAAAGCATAATGTAAATAATATTTATAGACTATCTTGAGTATTGATCCATACCATATTTCACATTTTTATATAAAAATATTCTTTTTAATTTTACATAAATTAATAATATATTACCGTTTCTAATATATTTTCCAATATATCTTCAATTCTAAGCCCCTAGGGCCCACTGCCCGCTTTATATAAGTGAAGGTCACGTAAGAAACGCAGCCTGCAATTCCTTCACTCCGAAGAACAGAAGAAAGTGAAATTTTCCGGACAAATCACGAAAAACATAATGAGTTATTACAATCAACAACAAGGTTAGTGATCGCTTCCCCACGATCGATTGCCTCTCGTTTTGTTTCCTTCTTGTTAAATCGTTTTCGATTTTGGATCTGATCAGATCAATCCGGTAAGATTTTTCTGAGATTTCGATGTTTTCTTGTAGGTTATCCACCGGAAGGACAGGCAAAGGACGCGTACCCTCCACCTGGATACCCACCTCAGGGAGTCCCACAAGGCTACGCTCCTCAGGGGTATCCGCCGCAGTACCCCCCTCAGTATGCTGCTCCTCCTCCGCCTCCTCAACAATCTAACAGCAGCTCCGGTTGCTTGCAAGGCTGGTCGGTTCCCTTTCCTTCTTTTGATGTACTAGTTTAATTTTTATATGTCCTAAATTTGATTAACCAATGGTTTGGCACTTGATCAAACTGCAAAACTGATTCTGATACCAATGGCGACAAATTTGTGTCTATATCCAGATATACGCACTAGCTTCAATGCTCGTTTTTTGTATAGAGTTCTATTAAAAATCAGTCAATGTATACACGTGTAGGTATATGTGTCTCTATTATCTATATATGTATAGTCACACTACCTTCAATGCTCATTTTTGTAGAGAATTTTATTAAAATCAGTCAATGTATACACGTATACATGTATGTGTGTTTATATCTATTTATGTATACACACACTACCTTCAACATTTTTAGAGTAAAAAACACTACCTTCAACATTTTCTAGAGAGGGGCTAATAAACCTTTAGAATTCTCTTTTCGAAACATAGATGTAACCAATATATCTCAACAATATCAAAAGTTATCGTACCACATCAATAAATTATCACAACACATTAAAAACTATCACTAAAGTAAGGTACATATAAACTTTCTATATCTTCTAGTGAGTGTTCCGAGCAGACTATTCTAAAACAGCGTGCCTACTGAGTGTCCTAAAGGTTAAATGATTGCTTTAACTATTAAGTTTAATATACTATTAATCTTTGCAATCCCCTGTTTATTTTTAGGTATTCTTTCTCAACCCATATTTTGTTTTCGATATGTAAATTCGTAGATAGACATACATTTGGATATGTCCTGTGTATGTATGTGGCCTCCTGTATGTTTGAGACCGCTTCAAATCACTTGAATCGGTTAGTTGGCGATCTGTTTTGAGGACGAAGATTGGTGCAACTGGTAAGGTTGCTGTTTTGTGACTTTGAAATCATGAGTTCGAGCTGCGGAAAGAGTCTCTTACACAAAATGTAGGGTAAAAATACATACATCAGATCGTGAAACAATCCTGCTCTTTTTTGGACCTACGCAAACGCTCGAGAACTGTCATTTTTGTTTTATGTTTTGCCAAGAAATAGATGACCAAAAGTGTAAATTGACAAACTGACGAATGTGCAGTTTGGCTGCTCTGTGCTGTTGCTGCCTCCTGGACGCCTGCTTTTGAGCTGGAGAAACTAGAAGCACAGATTTGATGCTTTGATTTGACCTGATGATGTCCATCTAATACTCAACTTCGTCCTCCAGGATGTCCTCTTTCTCTTTGTCGTATTATTATAACAGCAAGAATGTCTGAAATTATGTGCCACGCCCGTATGCTTCTTTTCCTTTGGAGTTTTGGCGCTTTCTATTGTTGCATCCGTTTATTTCTGGTATCCATGAACGACACTCACTAATATTGTCATTAAAACTGTTATAAAATGAATATTATTGTTATTAATATTTAAGGTTCAACTGAGTAAGCTAGAATAATGTCTTTTCTAATCTTAACCACCGAGTGATAAACAGTGAAAATGCGAAAGAGAACTGAATCAAGCTGCTAATTTCACCTCGAAATGTACCGATTTTTATAGACAAAATGGTCGGGTTCAAAATATTCTAGTAAGGAGACCTGCATATAAATACAGAAAATAACGACATATGATAACGGGTAAGATTGTTGTTTTGTGACATTGAGGTCACGGATTCGAGTCGCAGAAACAGACTCTTCCAAAAAAAATATAGGATAAGACTACGTACATAAGACTGCAAAGCAATTGGGTCTTTCTGTAGACCTTAAGTAGACGCAAAAACCTAGTGTACCATGAGAAATCACAAAAAAAGAGCTCGTAAACAAAAGAACAAAAGAGTAAATGACCGTTCATCCCTTCATACCCTGGATAATGTAGGATCCAGCCTTCCCAAAATAGTTCTCTTTTGTATTTCACACCGCAATCATATAGCAGAAAGCCATGAAAATTCCTTGTCGCGGCCTTATGCATTGGAGGCTTAACACAGAATCAATCCGAACAGTTCTACACACACATTACTGGAACAGATGCACATAGGATATAACACACACGGAAACAGATCAGATACAAAAGGAACAAAAGCTAATATTATCGCCAAGTTGTCTGCCTTTGACACAAGTATCAGATACAAACCAACATGATGGTTTGACCGCAATTTACCTTTATATGTTAGGTTCATGTATATATAACCTACTATCAGAAATCTGCCAACTGAGCACCCACCTGCAATATATAGATCATCAGCGTATAAAGATCACGGCAAAATTCATGAGGTCCCTACACGTTACACTATATACTACTGTGATCAGCACATTCCAGATCCACCTTGTGAAAGACAGAGTAATACAACAATGTCACTCAAGCCTCTTTTCCACCATATGAGGTCATTAATAACCTAAAATTTAAGCCCGAAGAGAAGAGTTTACTCTATTTACGACACCAGTGAACATGGCCAAGCTGGAAAAGGATCAACCTCATGTAAGCTCCATCATGCGAGAACCATCTGCATTTGGGGGAATAAAAAAGTAAAGAACGGGTTGGGAACAAAAGAGCGTTGTCAATTTACCAAGTGTTCTACCAAGCTAATTGAACCTATGATGGCTACCAACCAAAGGGCAATCCAAAAACCAAGGTGGAGGACAAGAGAATGGCACAGAAAGCCTTTTCAGTGATTAAAAATTTCCCTTTTCATGAACAACCAGATGTGGAGGGCTATCTTTCAGCAAATAAATTTCAACCAATTGCCTGACGTCAGAAAAGCACTACTTCCTCCGTTCCAAAACGCTGTCCTAGTTGACATTTCAATATAGTGTAATTACACCATGTGAAATAATCAATCATGACAATATTTTTGGAACGGAGGAAATGTCTTGTAACCCTGAAAACGTAAAGAAATAAAAGCATCCATGAAGCTTGCATAGATATAGTACAAGCAAGCCTCTCAGACAAAGAAGCCCAAGCAGCTGCAAGAGCGGAGCCAAACAACCCCCTACCTGACACGCCTTTTAAACTTTTTAAGGTTTGCTACTTTCTAAGCTTTACAATGTGAACCAAGAAGCTTTCTCAATTGTCCGTTTGAAGCTTTCTCAATTGTCCGTTTTCCTTCAGAAACATACCACTTTTGTAAAAGGGCATTTCCTATACCTACTAATCCTACAGTATTTGTTTTATGCATAACTATGGGTTCAAGGACTGATCGGCCACCAAGTTTTTACAAAAGAAAACCAAATGCATGCCCAAAGACTGTTTGCAAGAATTAGACTATACAACCAATAGGACCAATTGTAAAGCCTCTATTTTGGTGTCTCTACCAGGAGACGGAGCATTTGCCGTGTGTTCCTGGAATACGTGGAGAATAAAAAAGATAGACGTGCTAAATTCTCCTTTATTCCCTTCTCTCCATAGTGGCTCTCATGTACCTATCTGTTATAGCCCGAGAAAAAAAATAAAGAAAAAATATATAATTATCATTATTATTATTTCCCTTAATTCCCCACCATAACTACCCCTAAAGTTTCTCCTCATTTCCCTCCCTACTCCCTCTATAACCGCCCACCCCCCAAATTTCTCCTTAAATCCCTCCCTCACATCCTCATAACCGGCCCCCAAAAAGGATTTACTACTCCGCTATATATTAAAAAAAAAAAAACCCTCTCACTCACCCTCACATTGCCTCAGCCGAAAACACACAACCACATTTGCACATTTAAGCTTGCAGGGGAAGGTAAAAAGAATGGGGGAAAAGAGAGAAAGGGAGGAAGAAAGAAAAGATAAAAAAAAAAGAAAAGAAAAGAGAAAGAGGATGATAGCCTTAGAGTGATATATCCGGAAAGAGGTAAGTACTCATCGGTGCCTTCTATGTATTTTTCTAACTTGGCCTTACTTTATTACACAGTCTAGATCATATAATGGTACAATTGACTATTATAGAGGTGTGTATATGAATATGTAAATTGTGCAAAGGAATATACATGTATATATGTCGGTGCAATCAAGTAGATGTATATAGAGTGTAAATTCTTTTATTTTGGCCAGATACTGTATGTATAATTGGTTATATATATATATATACACACACCACATCTTTTGTTATGATGGTAGTTTTGTGTATCTTGTTACATATTGTTTTTTCTTTTATATATATTATATATATATATATAATATGTCGCAATTTAGATATATGTGTATGTAAGTAGGTACATAAGAGGTGCAGGGCAGGTAATTATGTCATACATAGATTTCTATTGTCATACCTGAAATGGGAACATACATAGTTCAGTATTACCGATGTTGTAAATGTATATACATAGATATTTTTGTGTCTTTCTCTTTTTTCCTCAGAATTGTGTATATATAAATATATATGAAATATTACTGCACTTGGTATGTCGTACATGGAGGTATATATGCCGATTATGGAAAAATTATGTATATATTACACACTCCACTGTTTTGGAGATTATATATACATATAAGTATGGTTCTTGGAAATACACACCTAAGTATATATAACATATATATATATATGTACACTGTTTATTTTCCAAAAAAAAAAAAAAAATCATATACTTAAATTTTATCGACTGTTTTCGGAACTTGTTACATACAAATATTTCTATTTGTGAAATTATATATACAAATATATGTTGCCTTCGGATTTACACATATTATATCTACCGTTTTGCTTCCAGAATCATGCACATAAAATGTGTATATATGTTGTTTTGGTAACTGATATAGAATTTTACTTTACAAGTGGTGGACTAAAATTAAAGGTATGCAAACAATTATGGGACTGTGGTATATTCAATCTAATTAAGTAAATTGTTTTGGACTCAAGTAATTGTGTTGCGTATATCTTTTGGACCTTAGAAAATAAATAAATATGGGTGTGCATGTATATATATGTATATAATATGTCTGATTTCATAATTGGAGAGAAAATGATAGGTGTATATATGAAGGGGTTAGTATGACAAATAGGGAAAAAAATGAAAAGCTATGAACTAATTATTTTAAGCAGTCAAATTAACTTTTTTAGGTATTGATTTTTATACTACAATTGTTTAGATTCGAGCCTAGAAGAGAAGGAAGTGAATACCGGCTTCAAGGTAAGTGGTCTATCTATACTCGTTATATACTGTCATGCATCAGAGGTAAATGGTCTATTTATGCTCGTCATGTTGTAATGCCTCAGACGTAAGGTGTTTATTTATGCTCGTTATGTTTATCATGCATCAGTGTGTTATTGTTGCATATCTGTAATTGAATTTCCTCTATATGTGAATTGTGTGCATATGTGATATATGTATTTACATGTGAACTGTGTGTATGTATGAGTGTGGGATACACCAGGTTAAATGAAGATGAGAAGAACAAAATGAGAATGAAAATGAAAGTGAGATGAAAGAAAGAGAGTCGGCCAGGCAGGCCGTCGAGCCGGGCCGATTGGCCAACGGGCCGGTTGCGGTGGCAGGCCTCGACCCAGAACATGATATAAATGTAACTCAATTTATAGTAATTAATTATAGGAAAATATAAATAAATATCAGAAAATTAGAAATAAATTCCAGAAATAACTGAACCTAGAGTTGAGTGCCGGAGGATGGTGAGGATGGGCCAGGGGCCTCAGGCGTGTTGTGTTGTTTGCATTCATGCACGTGCATTTGCATGATGGTGGGTCGTGACGTACGGGTCACGGGCGCTCAGGATGGTGTACGGTGGCGGGGCCAAGTACACTCAGGATAGTGACTGTGGGTGGGTACGACCCACAGCCACTCAGTTAGGACCCGGGTTCATGCATTGCATGGTGGAGATATCGGCATTCCGTGTGACATGACTTTGTTGCGTGTGACATGCATAATAGGACATGCATCATGAAGTTGCGCATTATTATGTGGAGTGACTTACTTTCTGCGGCTTATCTACTTCGTTGGTATATATTGTCTTTTTCTTTGTTTATGTGGCTATTTATTTGTCGTGTATGTCATACTTGGGAACAGCATGCATCATGGTAAGGTAGATTGGGCTGATGAGTTATTTATTTTGTATTTATTTTCGAAGTCTTAACTGTTAAAGATAATCTAGTGAAATTATTGTGGACTAAGGACATGTATGTTAACTGTAGATGTTATTTGTATTTGCTTCTGCATGTATGATTCCTATAACAGGTATAAGTAGGTTGCTTACTGAGCCCGTTGATTTTGGCTCACACCACCACTCACCAGTTTTGCAGGCATGAGAATTAGGGTATGCTTACACAGGAGTTGGTATACCGTGGAAGATCGAGACGAGAGGTTTCGAAACTAAGGATATTCAGAAAAGACTTTCGAGAATTGGATGAGACAGTTATTTCGATATTCGAGGTTATGTATTTTCGAGATTAATGGTTACATGCATTTGACTATTGTATTGATTAGAAATTCTTAGACATTGTATTAATGATGATGATCATTTTGTCGAGGATTTTAGCAATGACTTCCGCTGACATCAATTTGCGTTATTATGATGACGTGTAGTTGATTTGTATCGACGCCTTGTATTCTCCTTAGTGAGATACGGCGGGGGG
>AP025055.1:1019323-1236903 GCA_036186865.1 Eustoma russellianum | reverse complement strand
CTTCAGATCTACATTAGAGCGCAAGCAGAGACGCGCACTAAATTCTGGATCTTTCAGAATTGTGCGCCATTTTCCAGGTCCATGCTTCAAAACCCCAGCTTTAAGAGCTGCTTCTTCATCAGGAGTCCACTTCTGCTTAGGGGCACCCATTAAAGACTTTCACAATATAATCTCTGCAGAAGATTGCCCAAAGAGGTTATGCAACTTTGTACATTGACACAGGCCTAGAGTAACAACAAAAATCTCCAACTTATTCCAAACAAACCTAAGAATGCTATGTCTGGATCAAGGAGAATCTAGAATCTATGAACAGTCGGAGCAAAAAAGAACATGTAATCAAGTGTTTTACACTACATGTACAAAATTAAATAAATGAGCATATAAATTATCACATAGCTTTTTCCTAAAAATTATGCATGTATAGCTCAAATTTGTCCCTGATCAAGCTGAAGTGGTAAAACACTTGAGTAAAGGCAAAAAGAAGAAAAGTAAAAAAATAAAAATAAAAATACAAATATTGGCAAGATGCAAAATTTCGACACAGTAGATTCGAAAGGATCGATACAGAAAATTCATCTCCAAACCAAATTTCGTAAAAGAAAAAAAGCAATAAGAAAAAGAAAAGGCGCACTGTCAGTTTTAAACAACCAGCAGTAAAAATTTAACATAATCGGTACAATCTGCATGAAAGTGCAAAACTTGGCAAAGAAAACGGAATCCGTAAAAAAAAAAACGGAGTTTGAAATGCGAAATTCAGCTAAATATGTGAATCAAAGTCAAAAGGTTTACCAGAAGGAGCTTGGACAATGGACGGCAGATGATTTGAAGGAACTATAGAGGAAGCCACAAAACTTCAGATTCCATCTATGCTTTCTTTCTCCTGCTGCCAATTGTTTCTGTTTTCCCTCTTTCTTTAGTTTAGAACATCTAATCGGACTTTCCGTTTGGCGGAGAGGTGTCCCTTTTGTCCCACTGAGAGGAAAAGGCCTCGTAGTCTTTACCGACCCTGTTAAAGAAATTGGAACAAAGTTTGCTGTTGTAAACTAAAGTGCACAGAGAATGCTGCGAAAAACTTTCTACCCTTTATTGACTCCAAACCAGGCTTTAAATAGCCATCTGAAAAACCACACAACCAAGACTCAACTAAAGCTAGAAAATAGGACACGTCCATTCTTAAGACTAGGACTTTATTAAACAGAAATAACAACTCCCTAAATTCTAGGAACTAACTGCCCACAACAAAGACTCATTCAACTCTATCAATCCCTCCCTTAAACTGACAACATATTGTGTCAGTTTAACTCAGATACATCGCATACACCAAGATTTTTCCTTAACTTTTGGAAGTCTTCTAGCTTTAATGCCTTGGTCATTATATCCGCAACTTGATCATGAGTTCCGCAATAAACCAGTTCAATTTTGCTATCATTCACCAGATCCCTTAAGAAATGAAATCGTACTCGGATATGTTTACTTCTTCCATGCATAACCGGATTTTTGGAGAGCTTGATTGTGGAGGTGTTATCACACATCACAGTTACTGCTCCTTTCTCAAAGTGGTTCAGATGTTTTAACACTCTCTTCATCCACAGAGCTTGGCACGAGCACGCAGCAGCAGCAACAAACTCGGCTTCTGTAGTTGATAACGTCACTATCGGTTGCTTCTTGACATCCATGATACAGCACCAGAGCTTAACAAAAACACATAACCCGAAGTACTCTTCGAATCCTTTTCGTCCCCTGCATAATCAGAGTCAGTAAATGCAAGCAGCTTCATGTTCCCTCCCTGCTTGTAGAAAATTCCGTAATTTACAGTTCCCTTCAAATAACGTAAAATTCTTTTGGCAGCCTGTAAGTGAAGCTCAGTAGGTTTTGACGTATATCTGCTAATCAGGCTAACACCAAACATAAGATCTGGACGGGTAGCAGTGAGGTACATTAGACTCCCAACTATCTGCTTAAAATAGGTGTCACTCACAGCTGGTTCATCATTATCTTTGCTGATCTTGAATCCTGGAACAATTGGTGTGCTTACTTGATTACTCTCTGCCATGCCAAATCGTTTCAATACTTCCTCAGCATATTTCCTTTGGTACATGAAAATTCCATCAGCCTTTTGTAGCACTTCAATCCCAAGAAAGAATCTCATTCTTCCTAAATCTGTCATATCAAATGTTCTCATCATAGCTTTCTTGAAGTCTGTCATCATCAATACATCTTCTCCAGTGTAAATCAGATCATCCACATACACGCTAACAATCAACAGTTTTCCTTCGCTGCTTCTTTTAGTAAACAGAGTTTGCTCATTTGGACATTTAGTGAATCCTTCCTTGATGAAATGAGACTCTATACGGCTAAACCAGGCTCTTGGTGCCTGTTTTAAGCCATAGAGAGCTTTGTTTAACTTGTACACTTTATGCTCTTTTCCTCTTATTACATATCCTTCAGGCTGATCTACATAAACGTCCTCATTGAGCTCTCCATGGAGGAAGGCTGATTTAACATCTAGCTGCAGTATATTCCACCCTTTGTGTGCAGCTATTGCCACGATCATTCTTACTGTATCCATCCGTGCAACTGGTGCAAAAACTTCAGTAAAGTCAATCCCTTGCTGTTGAGAGTAGCCTTTGGCCACAAGACGTGCTTTGTGCTTGTCTATCTCTCCATGTTCATTTAATTTTGTTTTGTAAATCCATTTGACACCAATGGTTTTGCTTCCAGCGGGCAAGTCCACAAGTTCCCATGTCTTGTTTCTTTCGATAGATTTTATCTCAATGTCCATAGCTTTTCTCCACTTTTCTTCTTTAATAGCCTCCTTAAATGTCAGTGGATCTTCATCCTCTATCAAATACGCACCTTCCTCATTGTCACTTAACCCTTCTCCAGTGACATATTCTTCCATCCATTGAGGTTGTCTTCTTTCTCTTCTAGTTGTTATGTCACTTTCCTGGATGTTGCTCCTAGTAGTTCCTTCTTCAACTTCAGAATTAGATTGAGCATTTCTGCTGAAGCCTTCGCCTGAGATATCTGCCTCACTTTCTTCATCAATAAGATCATCATCTCCCCATTCTAGCTCTGCCTCGATTTGACCTTGATAATGTTGTTCCCAGTCCCAGCTTTTATCCTCCTCAAACACAACATCTTTGCTTATTACAATTTTTTTCGTCTTTGGATCAAACAGTCTATAACCTTTTGATTCCTCACTGACACCTAGAAATATGCAAGGGAAACTTTTCTTGTCCAATTTACTCCGCTTTGCTTCTGGAATGTGAACATGTGCAACACATCCCCATACCTTCAGATGATAAACCGAGGGTTTCACTCCACTCCAAGCTTCTTGAGGAGTGATACCCTGTACGGCAAATGTAGGACACCTATTTAGTAGATAAACTGTCCAATTTACTGCTTCTGTCCAAAAGGTTTTAGGCATTTTTCTGGCTATAAGCATGCTTCTTACCATGTTCATCATGGTTCTATTCTTCCTCTCTGCTACACCATTCTGATGAGGTGTATCAGCAGTGGTGAGTTGCTTCTTTATTCCTTCCTTACCACAAAATTCCTTGAACTCTCCGGATGTGAATTCTCCTCCTCTATCAGTCCTCAAGCATTTGATGTCCATTCCTGCTTCCTTTTCCACCTGTTTCTTGAAGCGTTTGAAACACTCCAAGGCTTCTGACTTCGCAACTAAGAGGTATACCCAAGACTTACGACTAAAGTCATCTATGAAGCACAATACATACCTCTTTCCACTGTTGGATGCAGGGTCAATAGGGCCACAGATGTCAGCGTGAATTAGTTCTAACGCCTTGCTGGCTCTCCATTTACTTCTTTTGGGAATCACACTGCGGTGTTGTTTGCCAGCTAAACAGTCTGTACACACTGTTCTGGGGTTCTTTAACTTGGGTAGTCCATGCACCATATTTTTCGAATGTAAGAGATCCAAACCTTTATAACTCAAATGTCCATAGCGTAGATGCCAGAGATGTGAGAGATCTGCAGATTCAGTATTCAAGCAGTCTTCTTCATTGGCTTCACATTCCTTGGATTTTTCATTCAAAAACACAAACATCCGATTAGCACTCATCTTTGTTTGTGCTATCAATCCCTTTTCTTGATGATATACACTGCATAATCTTTCTTTAAATAGAATGGTGAGTCCTTTCTCCTATAGTTGTCCAACGCTTAACAAATTGTTCCTTAATTCAGGAACATAATATACATCTTTGATAACAAATTTTGTGCCATTGAAGATCAACTTCACATTTCCTTTTCCAGCCACATCCATCCTAGTATTGTTCCCACATTTTACTGAATGTGAAGGCTTAGGTATTAATTCAGAGAACATACCTTTATCTCCACACATGTGATTTGAGCATCCGGAGTCCATAAACCAAGCATCCTCCCTTCTGGCTTCAAGCTTTTCAATGTAAGTCATCAGCAACATTTCCTCTTCTTCTTCTAGTTGTGTGCAATTAGCTTCCTTATTCCATGCAGGACATTCATACTGAAAATGTCCCAGATTATGACACTTGAAGCACTCTATTGTTGCTTTGTTGACGTATTGGCGTCCACGTCCACGTCCCCTTCCTCTTGATGAATATGCTCTGCCCCGACTTCTTCCTCCTGTTTGATGCTCCATTTTCAAGACTTGATCATTTTCATAGCTGACTTTCTTTTTGAATTTTTGTTCGTGAATCATAAGAGAGCTTTGCAATTCATCAACTGTAAGTGTTTCAATGTCCTTAGATTCCTCAATCGAAACCACCACATATGTGAATTTCTCTGTCATTGTTCGAAGTATCTTCTGAACCACCTTGGTGTCAGGCATTTCCTCACCATTACTCCTCATTTTGTTTGCTACAGCCATTACTCTAACAAAATATTCTGCTACTGTTTCCTCTTCTTTCATTTCTAACACCTCAAAGTCTCTTCTTAGAGCATTCAACAATGCCTTCTTCACACGCTCATTTCCTCCAAACTTGTTTTTTAATGAGTCCCAAATAATTTTGGATGTGCTCCTATCCAAAATTTGCTCAAAGACAACTCTATCAATAGCTCTGAAGAGATAATGTTTTACCTTGTGATCTTGCAGCCTCCTGCTCTCCAGCTGCTCCTTCTGTTCGTTGGTTAAGACTGCTCCAGCTGTAGGCTCTTTCACGCCTTCCTTAATCAAATTCCACAGCCCCTTGGCTCTCAACAGGTTTTCCATTAATTCACTCCAATGATCATAATGAAGCCCATCAAAGTGTGGAATTTTTGCAGAAACTTTTTCGTCACTCATGATAACCTGGCTCTGATACCAGTTTGTTAAAGAAATTGGAACAAAGTTTGCTGTTGTAAACTAAAGTGCACAGAGAATGCTGCGAAAAACTTTCTACCCTTTGTTGACTCCAAACCAGGCTTTAAATAGCCATCTGAAAAACCACACAACTAAGACTCAACTAAAGCTAGAAAATAGGACACGTCCATTCTTAAGACTAGGACTTTATTAAACAGAAATAACAACTCCCTAAATTCTAGGAACTAACTGCCCACAACAAAGTCTCATTCAACTCTATCAGACCCAACCGCAATAAGTATGGAAAATACAAATTAAAAGATTTCTAAGGTGGATGAAGACTTACACAATATTATCATAAAATCGTTCTTTAATAAATCATGCCTAGCCTAGCACTTTTGTCCCACTTACATATATTTTTTGTTGAATTTTTATGTGGTTAAAAAAAAGCACTGACGAGTGAAATGATCTTACATAAAATATATTTGCGCGCAAAATAAAAAGTAGCCGAAATAAAATATGGTCCGGCCGAAATGAAATCTTGCATGAGCGGATGACGACCTACACCTAGGATGTTCGTGAAGGAAATTTTACAGCGTGTTAGTTTGATTTTAGTTGCCAATGGCATTGCGATTGTGAATAATGGATAGTTATAGTTTTGTTTTGTGAATAATGGATAATTATACACAAATATATGTATCTTTTGTATGTGTATATGCATGTATATAAACACACCATGAGTTTTCCGAAAAAGTTTCATAAAAATATTACTTCATTTGTCATCTAAAAGGTGAAGTATGCCATTACATGAAAGCTTTTGCATAAAGCTAAGGCAACCATAACAAAGTCAAACAGTTGAGAGCATAACTTTGACTAGTTTCCTATTCTCAATCGTCGGAGCCACCTTAACTCCACAAACCACAGTGGAATCCACCGCCCTTTCATGGGTGAAATGGAAATCATAATCACCATGAAAAAGCGAAGCATTAAAAAACCCATCAGCATCCGTAACACCTACCAATCCCTCAGGCTTTAATTCCTTCAAAATTTTGTCAACGACATCGCCGGTGGGTAAGTTTTTGAAATTCGAATCAGTCAAACACATAGTGAAACATCCGCCGGATCTAATCGCCGACCATATTATAATCCCTCCAATCGCAGGTTGCGAAATGAGCTCTCTTAGGGCTTGTTCCAATCCTACCGCCTGATTTGTGCCGCTTTTGATGTCCAATTCCGTTATCCAAATCGGTAGCTTTTGGGATGCTAAAGAATCTATGCCAGCTCTTATGAATGCCATATCAGGAGTTGTGAAATGTCCCTGTACACCGATTCCCAGAGGTCCGGTGTAGCCCTGAGACCGCATTTCTCTTATTTTCCTAATATATGCCGCCGGCGATGCTTTCTGGTCATTTCGGTCCTCGATCACATTGAACTCATTCAAAAATGGGATGGGCCGGTTGTCCAGCAGATTAGCCTGTATTACCAAGCAAAATTAGAAATTCCAGTTCTTGAAATAATGTTTGTGCCAATTTATCATTTCATTACATTGTATTTTGTCTCTATCTGTATGTGGATGAATGACTTTTACGTTATCTAATTGTTATGTTCCACTCAATGAGAAAAAGTAAAGAAAAGATTTATACCTCTTTGTAGAAATTGGCGGAGGCAGCTGGATTGCGTAAATTAGTTTCAAGGAAAGCGTTATGCATATTCTCATTAACAACATCCCAGTGAATAACTTGACCTTTGTATCTGTTCACAATAGACCTCACTCTTTTGTCACAGGCCTGTTGTAACTGAACACCAGAAAGCCTCTGCACCCATCCAGGGTTCCTATCCTGTTCATCCCACAAAATATTATGGCCGCGAAGCTGAATGCCTAGCTGCTTCACAATTCTCAACATGGCATCTGGGACTGCGTAATTTTCTTGCCCCTGATTGGGTTCTGTTGTTATCCATTTCATTTCGTTCTCAAATACGGTGAATTTGAATCTTGAACTAAACCAGTTTTGATAGGCTTTGTTGGTTGAAAATAAGTCGCTGATGGCAACGCCGAACGGAAAGTTTGCTCGGAGCTGTTTGACTGAGACGTTTGCATTTGCTAATGGCATGCCTCTTGCGTCTACTGCTTGGAATCTTACTTGGCTCTTCCGAACCTGTGTATACATATGTAATAACAGAGATTGGAAAGTTGACTTAATAATACATGATAGAATAACATGTTCCGAGGACATTTACGGTTGCATCTAAAACTTTGATGTTTAATTTACTATTCGAACTAAGTTTTAATTAGTTAAATTGTATATTTAATTGGATATGAAATTAGATTTTCTCTTATTGAGTTGATTCACATACATATTTCTATTATTGTGTCATATGTACAAATAGAGTCAGGAGTCTCACTGAAAACAAACTCTCTGATCCTAGAGATATCTTTTGCTTTCGTTGTTATATTACTGGGTATGGTTGTTGTTATTGTTTTATTGAGTTGATCAAAAGTCATCATGTTATTGAAAGGAAAAGTAGACCACAATTTCTAATATGTTTAACTCTAACCTAATGACCAATTTACCTTCTCTAGGCTTTCGGTTTGATGACTTCTCCATTCTTCCTCCGTGAAGGGCTGTACAGAAATGCTGTCCGCCCAGAGGTCAACGGTGGGATGGTGGCTCTGCAGCACATGGTGAAATTATAACATAAAATGAATTTGTACATGAAATATAGCAAGAAAAAAAATAGTATATTTGTGAAATCCCTCTTTCCTCCATTGGTATATGATATCAAGACCTCTATTTTCACGTCAAAGAGGGGATTTATAGCCCAAAAATTGTCGAACAAATGTAATCTTGATTTAAGGATGCATTCTCCTGGAAAAGGTTTTATAAAAGGCTGAAAGAATATACAAAACATACGACCAAGTACTGATGAAATAAGGGCTTACATGGAAATAAAGTTCAGCCGGGCCAGAATAATTGGCGGTTAGACCACCTTTGAGCATAGACCAGCAGCCCGACCTGGCAATGGTCGACCCAACGCGTTCATAGCCGGTGATTGTTTTCAAGACGGCTAATACTGGAGTTTCACCATCACTAACCCGTAACCAAGCTGCAATCAACCCAAAATGAAATAAGTAATTACACTAATATTTATACAGTCCATGATTTTTCATGATTAATTTATAACACTAACATAAAGAAAAATGTTCTTGATAATACTAAAGCAATGCCCCGAAGCAAAAGCACATATATTACAAATGCTAGAATTTAAATAATTTTGAAGTTAAATTTGTATTGACACATACTCACCCGATATCGTATAGAGCATCCCTTTTTTCAAATAAAACTTTTGAGATAAGCTTTGATGGGATGCGTTTCGATTAAAAGTTACAAGAAAGTTGTTGCCATCTTGGGATCTATCCTCGGCTAAATTTCCATCTCCTCCAAACAATGACCAACCCTTTACTCCTTCATTCATTTCTGGATTCTCAATTATCCCCCCTCCATATTGAGGCTTGAGTGGCGTTTCTAGACACTGAAATTTTGAGGGGGACACAGAAATGTTAAATCTGATTATAGAATTTAAATTATGTCTATTGACGCGAGTGCGCATAAATACATACATACATATATATATACACACATTTACCTCGTGCGTGAAGCTATAATCATATGATAGTCCATAAACTTTCAGACCTGAAAAAACATGTATACAGTTAAGCCATTTCAAGGCGCAACGCAAATGGATCCTACATTAGGTTGAAAATCCCACGTTGGTAATTTGAGAAAAAATGCATGGTTTATATGAGGATGATGTACCACTATCCATTGCCTTAAGGTTTTGAGTGGATATGGGCCACCCAAGTTTCAATATGGTATAAGAGCAAGTTTAAAATGTGTAATCACCCCTTGCTTGGCCCATGGTTGGCCAGTTAATGTTCCCCTCACCTAAGTCCAGATGTTCATGTCTGACTTGTGGTTGTGATTGAGGGCGGGTTGTAAGGCGCGTGTGCATGTCAAGTCACGTTGCCACGTGAGGGCGGGTGTTGAAAATTTGGTAATTTGAGAAAAAAATGCATGGCTTATATGAGATGATGTACCACCACAATTACCTTAAGGTTTTGAGTGGATATAGGTCTCACCTCATATAAGACCAAGTTTCAATACATTACACACAACATAAAACACACACTGCATTTTTATCGACACTAGAAAGCATGTAATTTAAATTAATATGTGCACAAAATATTTATGCCAGTAAAAGAAAAGCAACCTGAAGATAAAAGAAAAAATAACAGCAGAGCTATATTCCAACTGCTAATCTTCCACGTCGCCATAATTCACTGCAACCGTATATAGAGCCAAAGTAACAAGGAATTGAATCAAAATAATAATAATAATAATAGAAAAATAATAATCAGGCCAAATAAAAAGAAAAAGAAAAAGACTACAATAAAAGGGTTCTTCAAGACCTACGATCCAAGATACAGGAGATAGAATAAACTGTAAAGTATATCACCAGGGGAAGGCTGATGAATTTTGTTGCAAAAACCTCTTCTATTTATACATCTCTCATGGAAAATATTGAAACCAAGGGGTATGTATGTTCTCATAGTTTTATGATCCCGTGTATCTTAATGGGATACATTGTGTGTATCCACTCAACAAATACATTTTCTGCTGCTGAATAAGCGTCCAGGAGAATCTAATCGTGATGGCATTACTCCACAAATGTCATTATTTATGTGCATGCGGTACATTATGTATGTGCATGCGGTGCGTTATGTATGTGCATTCAGCAAATATATTTCTCGCTTTTTTGGGATTACTCCACAAATGTCACACTATATGAGGAAAATGTCAAGTTGTGAAAGCTATTTTTATGAACCAAGCACAGGCTGATAGAAACAGGCAAGGAGTACATATGATATTTCATTAACAAGGCAATCTCATCTTATAGGGCTGTAGGGGAGGAAGAAAATATAGTAATTTTATTATAAAAAACCTACTTTTATCACATGTTTAGAATTAAACTCATTTTTATATATAGCGGTTATGTCAAAACCGCTGTATGAAATGAACAGATGGTTTTGACAAAACCACCGCATGCTATTTTGACTTTTGGTATACCGTGCTTCTGTTTAAGTCGCTGTATGCTTTAAATCATAGATGTCGTAAGATGGTACATTCGAACAAGATGGTTTGCTAATAATTTAAATAAAAAATCAGCATACATTCAAATTACAATGTCACAATTAAATGAAACAAAATATGTGTACATATGAGCCCCGTGGGAGTAAATATAGAACCATAAGCTAGACAATTAGCTGAAGTTAGAATATTTGATTGATTATCCTAGAAAAATCTCGTACAATTGAGAATTAGCTAAATATAAAGGACATTTTCGGTATTCTAAGATCCTGTGTTTAAGCAGGGTCTGAAAAGATGTTATATCGTTTTGCGATCTAATAATTAGCTAAGTATTATATTTAATTGACTATCCTGTCATATCTTTGTACCTTTAATTGTCTTACATACAATGTTTGAACGGAATATACTAACTAA
Organism: Eustoma russellianum; assembly: GCA_036186865.1. Lineage (NCBI taxonomy): Eukaryota > Viridiplantae > Streptophyta > Magnoliopsida > Gentianales > Gentianaceae > Eustoma > Eustoma russellianum. The sequence goes on along the minus strand of AP025055.1, from coordinate 1,226,064 downwards.
AAAAATAGAACGAGAGTGAAAATTTGAACGAATATGATGGAATAAAGCAAAATGACTCAATAAATTGGTTACGTTTTTTATATTGTGAAGTAGAAATTGATCGACACAGCTTGACGTAACTTTTATTATGAGTTATTGGAAAACAAACTCTGTGTGTTTAACATATATGTATGGTTGCGTACATCCGAGTCTCTATACTGTGTTATAAACGGAAGCCTTTAAAGTAATGTGCTAATGTTGGTGTAGAAAACAGAAATAGTAAAACTCTCTATAGAAGGATATCAAGGCTGTGTAAACAGGGTGATGATGAGATGCTGCTGCTCGTTATATTGGAACTCCTTTGAGCCTAGAATATTTGTATGTTTGTTGAGAAAGAGACAAACTTTGACATAATATTTTTTCGGCTCCCCCCGGTGGCGCTGGAGAAAACGCATTCACCCCAATCTACTTCGCCGGCAATGGCTGGCGATCGCGATCCCCTATTGATCACCAAATCTTTTGCAGCCGTTGTCTCTGCATCCTCCACTGCTTTTCCCACTCGTGACATAGGTAGATATAAAGGATCTCCATCGGTGTGTAAGGTCCGAAATACACTCTAGAGGGGGGTGAATAGAGTGTATGGCTCTTTTGCGGAATTTTCTTGTTTTTCTCAACTCAAAAAGATATTCAAAATCAGAGCAAGAATTGGAGATGAGAGACAATGAAAGAGTACACCGGATATAGAGTGGTTCGAATCGTAAATGATTCTACTCCACTACCACTTTGTTTCCAAAGTGGATTTTCAACAACTACTCTTCTTATTATGAACAATAAGAACAACCACAGCAACACTTACACTAACACTTTAGTGTAAGCAACAACAACAGCAACTTCTTGCACAACACACTTGTGCAACTACAACAACTACAGCTCGTAGCAAGAACAATTTCTTGCTTCCTCACAACTTCAACAAAAGTTCTCTCAAGAACTTCTCACAGTGGGTTGAAGAGATATAGTAAGGTTCACACTTTCTCACAAGTCTAAGCACAAGCTAGAGATCAAATAATTATGGTTCCTCTTGTGCTTGACTCTCTTTCTCTCAATATACAACAATGAAGATCAAACAAAGCTAGACAAGCTTTGAACAAATTTACAAGTATGAGAGAAAAGTACAACAATGTAAAATGAAGCTAGATGATGTTGAAAGTGTGTAATTGCTTCATCCAAGCCTTCTCTATTTATAGATGAAGTTCACCACGTTTTTGAGGCCTTCCACCAAGTCTTCATCTTCAAAAATGTCAAGACAAAGCCAAAATAGTCTTTAGCCACCCTAGGAAGTGATTTGATCTTGGATAGCCACCCTAGAGAATCTTAGACAAGCTTACAATAGTCAAGGAAGCATGTAATCAGTTGGGTTAAAGTCCACAAGAAGTTTGAAGAAAATTGGAAAAAGAAAACCTTGAAAATCTTCCTTGGATTTTGTTCAAACGTTCAGAAAATTTGAATTCTGGAGGACATCGATCGATCGAAGTCCCTGAAAGGGAGAGATCGATGTCCTCAGATCCTACATCGATCGATCGAAGTCCTGGGTGGGAGAGATCGATGTCCTCAGATCCTACATCGATCGATCGAAGTCCAAGGAGGGAGAGATCGATGTATTCAGATCTTACATCGATCGATCGATGTCAGTGACATCGATCGATCGATGTCTCCTTCCTTGAGAGATCGATGTCCTTTTTGAGTTCCAATCTTACCATCTTTGATCATAACGTATTTTCCCATCATGCATCAAATATCAAACATAATTTTAACTCATTCAAAACATCTTTTCATCATCAAAACACTTTGAAACTTAACAATCTCCCCCTTTTTGATGATTTCAAAACAACAATTCAAAAGATGTTGTTACATGATTCTTTTTCAACTGAGCTTGATATTTTACAGCTCCCCCTTAGTTCATGCTCCCCTTCAACTTATGCATCATGTTTCATATGTAAAGATATCAAAGAACTTCATGTCATGTCATACCAAATTCATCTTATCAAGCTAAGCTATGTGTTAATAACCAATATAAGTTTAGCCATGCTTAACCAAACCATACCAAAATTTTCAACCTATTTTTGCAAGAACATGCTATACACGTGTTGAAGCCCAATCATGCTTGCCAACAATAAAAAAAAATTTCACTTAGCATGCCCAATATATCATTAACTCATATGCCAAAATCTGGTCAAAACTATATCATGCCAAAACCATACCAAACCATGATCAACTAGTATTCCAAAAAATATACCTCATATACCAAGCCATGATCAACTAGCATGCCAAAACCATATCTCATATTACCCCATCATGCTAAAAATCACATATTATGCTATCATGCTAAAAATTATACTAATCAATTATACTAACCAACATTTATCTCCCCCTTTTTGAAAGCATAAAAAAAACGAGAGATATCAAAGCGAAAATATCATTAAGAAAATATCAAGTTTTGAGATACATAAGTAAACTCAAACTTGCAAAAGGAACATAAGTACGGGGGGAATGGGAAATCATAAGGTACTACTCCTCATCGGAGGAGAAACATAGTCCTGAGAGAGCAGCCTTGAGCTTTGTCTTTAGCTTTTGATATTTCGTCTTCTGTACGGCTAACTCTGGAGGACATCGATCGATCGAAGTCCCTGAAAGGGAGAGATCGATGTCCTCAGATCCTACATCGATCGATCGAAGTCCTGGGTGGGAGAGATCGATGTCCTCAGATCCTACATCGATCGATCGAAGTCCAAGGAGGGAGAGATCGATGTATTCAGATCTTACATCGATCGATCGATGTCAGTGACATCGATCGACCGATGTCTCCTTCCTTGAGAGATCGATGTCCTTTTTGAGTTCCAATCTTACCATCTTTGATCATAACGTATTTTCCCATCATGCATCAAATATCAAACATAATTTTAACTCATTCAAAACATCTTTTCATCATCAAAACACTTTGAAACTTAACACGGTGCAGTTCACATCATCCGAAATCGAGGAATTGGCACGCCGCTTCCGATACGCATGGATGGGCACCTTTTGGCGCGGCAGGCTGGCAATGGCGGCAACCCGTAAGGCACTGGACATCATTGGGTTTCAAGGTACGGTATCAATTGGCTTACTTGATGACTCCCATATCTTGATGAATTTTGATAAGGAAGAAGATTATACCCGTTATTTTTATCGTGGAATTTGGCATATCCTTGGCTATGAGATGAGAGTGACGAAGTGGACGCCCGGCGTATAATCCTAAATTCGAGATACCAGTTGTACCGGTATAGGTTTCTCTTCCTGGATTGCCCATTCATCTACATGATCAACGGGCGTTATATGCCATTGCCCGCGCTATTGGTAGGCCGATCAAGATAGATGCCGCCACTCTAAATTTCCATCGTCCTTCGGTGGCTCGGGTCTGCATGGAATTAGACGTTACACAGGAACTGCCTGAAAAAATTTATATTGATTATGCACACTCATCATTCTTTCAATCGGTGCACTACGAAGATTTACCCTTGTATTGCATGAAGTGCAGAACATTTGGCCACGAGGAGGGTCATTGTGTTGATCATGTGTCTGAGGCTGCAATCCCAAAACAAGTTCCATCGAAGAAGGTGTGGCAACCGAAAACTTCGTATGAGCAACCAGACTCGAACCAGCAGCCATGCGAAGAAGTGCTGCCGAAGCCTACCCATGCACAAGATATATGTCGGCAAGGTCAAGATGCTGAAGATAACATCCCTAATGATACGGTAGACGAGGGAGAACTGGGTCACAGTTCAGATACTGACGTACCAAATGTTCACCCAAATGATTCACCTGATGCGCCTGCAGTCTCTGAAGAACTCTCCCGGTGTATCAGCCGGCTACCATCATGACCTTCTGTTGAAGAGCTCATAGCTCAGTCGGACAAACCTCCTGATGAGTTGGGTTTCATACCAGTGATTTCTAAACACCGTCGCCGAAATCAGAGAGATTTGCCTCCGTTGCCCCCCTCAGCTATTCTTACTCGCAGTGCTACCCGGTCTCCTCATTTAACTGGTACTTATACTTCTTCTCAATGAATATTATGACATGTCTCAATGAATATTATGACATGGAATGTTCGCGGTATTCGGTCTTCGCTGCCTCGATTAATTTATTTGATTCGTTCTCATCATTTAAATCTTTTAGCTCTAATTGAGCCCAAGCTCCACTTATCAAATCATATGTGGTATTGTATGAAACTAGGTTTTACTCACTCGTTGGATTCTACAGCAGGTAAAATATTGGTCTTCTGGAGGAATTTACATTTCAGGATTGTTGATATTCATGAGGAAGGTCAATTAATGCATTTGCATGTTAATTACTTACCTACTCATTTTGGTGGACGATAGTATATGGCTGTCACACTGTGACTCTACATCAACCACTTTGGTCTTCATTACGTGCACATGCTCAGCTGCATGCTATACTTTGATTATTAAGTGGTGATTTCAACACTTTTCGATCTCTGGAGGATCATCGAGGTCATTCACATCCGATGCTATCTCATTTACATGATTTTAATGATTGTATAGAAGATTATGGGTTAATGGATAACCCATTTCATGGCCCACGTTTTACATGGGCTGATGGCCGAGGCCTTGGCTGTGTGCAAGGGTGTCTCGATTGGGTATTCATAAATTTTTTTATTCAAGGATGCTTTTGAGGATTTGAGTCTAACACATCTTGTGAGGGCACCCTCGGACCATTCTCCACTATTACTTATATGTGCCACACTGCAAGTCGCTGGCCCACGATCATTCCGGTTTTTAGACGCATGGCTTGCACATCCAGACTTCTACGCATATGTAAAGAAGGCTTGGTTATCTGACCCGACAATTGGTGGTATATATGGATATTACAGGAAGTTGACAAGGCTAAAACATGATATTAAATCATGGAACAAGACTATCTTTGGCAACATTTTTGATAGAATGCATCAGGTTGAGACTGAAATACGCATTGCAGAACAAGCTTTTAACACTAATCCCACAGTGACAATCGGTTGGCATACCATCAGGCAAAAGCGACTTATATATTGGTCTCTAAATATGAGTACGCTTTTTGGAAGAAAAAGGCGCGACTCAGATGGTTACAGGATGGTAACGCCAATACACAATATTTTCATTCCATGGTGAAAGGCAGATGCTGCAAAATGCGTCTCTAGAGAATATATACATCGGATGATACACTTTGTGATACTCAGGAGTCTATACAGTAAGAGGCAATTACATTTTACGCTACTTTATTTACTAAGGAATCTACAAGCCATCACAATCATCTTTTAGCCCATATACCTTAACTGGTGACGGAAGCCGATAACTTCAGCCTTACACAGCTGCCGTAGGCAGATGAGGTAAAAGACGCAGTATGGCATTTAGATCCTCAGAGTGCTGCTGGACCTGATAGTTTTTATGGTAATTTCTTTCGTACATGTTGGGATATTATACAACATGATGTGATCAAGGAAGTCCAAGAATTTTTCTTAGAGATTCCACAGCCAGCGAGTATGGCTAGTGCTTTGATTATTTTATTACCAAAGGATGATACACCAGGCACATTCAGCGACTATCGCCCCATTTGTTTGGCGAATTTTATGAGCAAAATATGTACACGTACCATTGCTACCTGCCTAAATCTTTTGCTTCATAAATTGATTTCACCGTAGCAAACATGCTTTCTTAAAGGTCATGACATTTCCTCCCAAGTTCTCCTTGCACAAGAGATGATACATATGATCGACCGTGGGGGAGCAGGCACCCAGCTGTGTTTAAAGCTGGACATGATGAAAACCTTTGATCGAGTGAACTGGGAGTATTTGCAGTTATTATTGTCGGCTTTTGGTTTCTCAGCTTTTTTTACTCGCTTGATTTTGAACCATTTGCGCAGTACACAGTTTTTTATTTTGATTAATGGAGTACCATGTGGTTTTTTTCCGACCTACTAGAGGAGTGAAACAATGGGACCCTTTGTCACCTTTGCTTTTCATTTTGGCCTCAGAATGTTTCAGTCTGGGCCTGAAAGCACAAGTCGAATTGGGCTGCATAAGTCCATTCAGATTGGGATGGGTGCCTTTTCACATTGCACATCTGGCATATACAGACGACTTATTAGTTTTTTACGGAGGGCCATTCGAAACCTTCAAGATTTTAAAGATTTCTTGACTAGATACGAGACAGCATCAAGACAAAAAGTAAATTTGCAAAAGAGTCGCTTTATAGTATCGGCGAATACATCACCGTGGCAGCGTCATCAGTGAGAGTCTCTTCTTGAAATACAGTCTACATCCTTACTATTTCGCTATCTTGGATCCTTTTTACATAAAGGAATAACTCGGGCCCAATATTGCAACACACTACTGCGGCATATAGACATGTGTCTAAATGGATAGCACCACAAACTATTATCTCAAGCTGTTAGACTCGTTCTGTTGCGTTATGTCTTAGCATCCTTATCATTACATGTTATGGCTGCTGGCAGGCTACCAAAGTCAGTTTTGAATGTTATACATCAGAAAATGGCAAAGTTTTATTGGAGACCTAAGCGGCATTGGGTCTCCTGTTCTCGCATTCAATTTCCCAAAGAGGAAGGCGGTCTGGGCATACAAAATTTACATACGCTTCAGGATGCGTATTGTTGTCGGATATGGTGGCACTATCATCAGCGGCCAACGTTGTGGAGCAGGTACATGGCGGAAAAATATGGCACCCAGACTGATTACATACCGCGCTTATATGACTCTCCTACTTGGAAGTTAATATGTCATTTCATCCATGCTGCATTTTGAATTGTTATTGGGATGACGATGTACTTATTTGACAGTTCACCCCTTCTGGTATTTTCTATTTGCATTCGGCCTATGAATTGTGTTGAGAAGCTCGTCCGCAATTATTTTCATCTCAGTTTGTACGGCATAAAAGGCATTCCTTTGGAAGCTGTCGCATTGAGCGATGCCATTGGAGGACTATTTATGCAGTTTTCTTGTGATAAAACCAACAATTTGTCCATTCTGTAAGTAGTCATCAGCTGAGGTGTCACATTTGTTCTTGCACTGCCCATTAATTCGCCCCATCTGGATGCATTATTACACCTGCTTTAATAAAGTATTTCCATCCGGACTCCAAATATGGCAGTATCTTATGGCGTAGTGGATTCGATCTTTTTCTAATTCGGTGAAGGGTGTTCTGCAAATCATTGTTCTTGGTATTATTGTCTTCAATATCTGATGTTCATACCATCTATTGTATATGGTAATGACACTACTTGGAATGTGATCTCTCTCGCATCCGCAATCCGTTCTGACGTTTATATTTGGAGGAAAACAATAGACAGTACGAAGCTTGCTACAGGTTCTCTATCGTTGCAAAAATTGGGACTTCTACCACCACTGCGTACACATCGGATCCAGATAGTGCGGTGGTTGTCCCTACTGTCCGGATGATTAAAGTTTAACACGGATGCGGCGGTGGGGAAAGGATTTGCTGCGGGCGGCGCAATTTTATGAGACTCTTCTGGCGCATGCATAAGTGCATTATCATTTTGGCTGCCACTATATGCAATGTTTAACGCAGAAACGCAGCCTGCATTTTTGGGCCTTTTATACTACTTACCTTTTAACCTGTATATTATTCCTGAGACAGATTTTCAAGCACTGATGGCATCTCTAGCAGATTCGGCCCCTACGCCACATGCATATCATCTACGCCAGCTGTATATCCTCGTCAAACATACTAAGACATTTGTTCAGCATACATTTCGCGAAGCCAATCTAGCAGCACATTACTTAGCTCAACATGGATTGTCTAATGCTTCCACTTGTTGTTTTACTCCAACATCTTTACCACCCATTGTACGTAGCTGCGTTTCACTTGATATTACCACAGGCCACCTTCTGCGTGTTTGACGACTTGGTCTTCCATATGGATTGGCATTTCAACATAATCACTGGGATGCAAGCATGCTGTGTATGGTTTTGATTTCGGTACTCTTATTGTATTCCCTTGAATATTTGCCGCTACTCGCACTTCACATATTTTTTGCATGGATGACGGTGTACACTCTTGCTCGCTTATGCTCCGACGGACGACATCAACACACTCCAACTCCAGGATGTTCTTTTCATTGTAAATTTGTTATCCCGAATCGGATAAATATGCACTCTTTTTCCTTCGTGCAAGATTTTATCCACAAGGATGGTTTTGCTTGCCAAGGTTTTAATGAAACATATCATATCCGTTTTGGGTGGCACTACTTTTCCCGTTTCATTTGCGACTTAGAGACCATTACATTTCGCCCTTTAAGTTGTTTCTCTTTGTTGTGCTTTGAACTACTATGTTTTAAAGGTATTCCTCCACCATAAGTGAGGGCATCATAATAAAAGCAAGAGTGTATGAACTCCTTTTATATATAAAAAAAAGTCAAACTTTGACAGTTTATTTAGTAAACCATATTTTTCTATTTAGATCATCTACAAAATTTTAGACTACTTATAATTTTAGTAAACAATATTGGAATTTCTATTTCTAATGGAGTCAACGACATATTTTTCTTTGACTTTTGGATATGATGGAATAACATAAAATAACTCACTAAATTGGTTGCGCTTCTTATACTGTGAAGTAGCAGTTGATAGACACATCTTGACGCAATTTTCATTTGGATTATCGGGAAACAATCTCTGTGTGTTTCTAATATATGGGTATGGTTGTGTACATCCGGCCTCCCATACTCCGTCATAGACGGGAGCCTCTAAAACAATGGAAGTAATGTTATTGTTGTTGTAATTAAGATTGGAGATTCAATTTTTTTAACATGGTTGAATGAGTGTAAGGGGGTCATTTTTGGACAAGTGTAGATAAGCTTTCTATTCTATCAGCCACCTAACACCACTTACCCCCAGATTTTAATTGAATGAATTTGTAGCATATTGGATCTGCTAACAAATAAGACGGCTAGAAACCCAAATAAAGTATAACAATTAATTTTCTCTGTTGGCGTGGAATATTTTTTCCGTCTTCCAAAACTCATTTATTTGGAATGCTCTTGGTCTCCAGGTTACTTCATCAAACCGTTGCTCGTTTAAACATTGAAAAATAATAAGGAAATAAGCACTCCCCCTACACTACAACTATTTACCGTGTTCCATCTATTAATTTTCATGAGGTTCAGGAAGTTTTCTGGCCTTACTTAATTAGTCAAGACTAATATTAAACCATTTCTGGATCATTAATGCATTTTTTACTATAATATAATAGTTTCTTTGTACCTTCTTCAGTTAATACGTTTTGCTTATAGACATGCTTGGAAGTGTTAAAAAACAAGGGAAGGAGATTGAGTAAAGAATAAAGTGAAATTTGAATTGGATGAATTGGACGAAACTTGCTTTTCTTGAGTTCTGAAGTGGCTAAACGTTCGGTGAGTGCGACCAAACTTTCGGGTGATGAGTTCAGATTTTGGTCCAATTCTGAAGTTTTTGTCAAACGCTTCACATGTCGAACGTTCAACCTAGAGTTAAGTGACGAGTAATAAATATAGATAAAGGTCCTCTCTTCACTCTGCCGTTGTCTTTATTTATCCACTTCACTCTACCATGTCTTTACTTATCCACTTCACCCTACCATCGTCTTTACTTACCTATCGAAGTAAACATAAAAGTAAGAGTTAGTAGAGTCGATTGCATCAAAGTTAAAGGTTCCTATCATAACATACACTTCCACGCATTGGACTTGGTTATTCGTATAAATGTGATCTTTTTTGGCTTGCTGTTTCTAATTATCTATCATTTTGACGATGGATTGTGTTTTTAACTGATTCTCTCGATATGATAGAGTCAATATTTGCCTGAGTTTTATGTTAAACTGATCTATAATGTATTTACTGTTAAAAAGAATGTCTTCACAACCTGCGCATACGGTCGATTAAATAAAAAGGTTTAACCGTAAAGATCCCTGACACACTCAGTCCCAAAGATAGTGTATGGATGTAAATCAGGTACCCAATGGTCCGCTAGCAGGAGCTTGGTCATAATACACAGTAGACTGCATAAGGCAGATGTAAATCAGGTACCCAATTAATACACAGTATACTGCATAAGGCAGATGTAAATCAGGTACCCAATGGTCCGCTAGCAGGAGCTTGTACCCAATGGTCCGCTAGCAGGAGCTTGGTCATAATACACAGTAGACTGCATAAGGCAAGCCTACTGGCCAAGGAAGCTCCCCACTATGCACTTGCTGGAAAGGGGCTCTGAGTCTTTGGCAAAAATTGAACTCATGACCTCCTTTCGAGAACTCCTGCCTAGAACCAGTTGGGCTATGTATTGGGACACAATCTATTAAATAAACTATTTGCTAGATGTTGCTAAAACTTCAAACGCTTTTTCATAGAGATTCATGATTTCTAATTTAGCCATCGGGCTTCCATGAATTTATTTTCAAGTAATTCCATAGTGTGTGTAGGCATGTGCATATGAATAAGCTAGGTAAAAACCCACAAGGAAGTCAAACTGTTCAGAGCATGACGCTGATTAATTCCCTATTCTCAGTCGCCGGAGCCACCTTAACACCACGAACCACGGCGGAATCCACCGCACTTTCATGGGTGAAATGGAAGTCATAATCACCATGAAAAAGCGAAGCGTTAAAAAATCCATCAGCATCTGTAACACCTACCAATCCATCAGGCTTTAGTTCCTTTAGAATTTTGTCAACGACGTCGCCTGTAGGTAAGTTATTGAAATTCGCATCAGTCAAACACATCGTGGCACATCCCGAAGGTCTAAAAGCCGCCCACATAATAATCCCATCAATGGCCGGCAAGGAAATGAGCTCTCTCATGGCCTGTTCCAATGCTACTGCCTGATTTGGACCATTCCTGGCGTCCAATTCCGTTATCCAAATCGGTAGCTTTTGGGATGCTAAGGAATCTATGCCAGCTCTTATGTATGCCATGTCAGGAGTTGTGAAATGTCCCTGTACACCGATTCCCAGAGGTCCGCCATAGCCTTGAGCTCGCAATTCGCTTATTTTCTTAATATATGCCGCTGGCGACGCTTTTTGGTCATTTCTGTCCTCGATCACATTGTATTCATTCAAAAATGGGATGGGCTGGTTGTCCAGCTGATTAACCTGTAGTGCCAAGCAAAGTAGAAGTTGTAGAAAGATGAAAGACCAATAGCTGATTGTTAGACAAACAAAGCGAAGAAGCACCACCATGTTACTACACACATGTATATATATCAATCATACCCAGTATATCCCAACCATAGCAAAAGATATCGCTAGGGTCTGAGGAGAGTGAATGGTAGGCAAACAATACCTTATCCTAGGGGATAGAGAGTTTTGTTCCAGTGAGACTCTCACTCATATTGATGTCACATTGGGGTGTGGTTGCCTTTGTTCGTATACCATTAGACAAAGAGCATGGGAAATTACTTCTATGCCTTATGGGTCATTATATATATATGTAAATAGTATACCTAATTGTTATGTTCCACTCAATTAAAAAAACAATACAAGTAAAGAAAAGATTTATACCTCCTTGTAGAAATTGGCTGAGGCAGCTGGATTGCGTAAATTAGTTTCAAGAAAAGAAGTATGGATATTTTCATTAACAACATCCCAGTGAATAACTTGGCCTTTGTATTTATTCACAATAGACCTCACTCTTCTATCACAGGCCTGCTGCAACTGAACGCCAGAAAGGCTCTGCACCCATCCAGGGTTCCTATCCTGTTCCCCCCACAAAATATTATGACCGCGAATTTGAACGCCGAGTTGCTTCATAATTCTCAGCATGGCATCTGGGGTAGCGTAATTTTCTTGTCCCTGGTTTGGTTCGTCGATTATCCATTTCATTTCGTTCTCAAACACGGAGAATTTGAATCTTGAACTGAACCAATTTTGATAGGCTTGGTTGTTGAGAAAAAAGTCGTTGATCGCAACGCCGAACGGGAAGTTTGCTCGGAGCTGTTTGACGGAGACGTTTGCATTTGCTAATGGTCTGCCTTTTGCATCTAATGCTTGGAATCTTACTTGGCTTTTCCGTACCTGTATATATACAATGTAATAATCACGTTACAGTCTAATGTCTACCTTATAAAACCTTGTGTAAGAAAAACACAACAAAGACGTGACACATTTAAAAATGAGAGTAGCTTTACATTCATGTCGTAAATAATTTAAATTGATAAACAAAAAAATTCAATCAAACTCATAAACTGGGAATTTGCTAAATTTAGATCATTGGATTGATTATCCCAGAAAATAACGTAGATAATAACAACTACATAAGTAGAATTTTTAATTTATTACCCTTCAAAACTATCATAGAATTTAATTAGTCAAATAGATTAGTCTATTGGTTATTAAAGGAGATTTTTTTTTAAATTTTACTGAGTAGACCAAAAGAGATGCCATCAATATCAACTTCTACGTGTGTACATAGCTCATATTATTCAAAGGAAAATTAGACCACAATTTCTAGTATGTTTAATTATAGTTTGATACAGATTATAGTCTTTTTGATCTTTAGTGTGCACATAGCATGTTATGTATATGCTGTATAAATATTTTTGGCATTTCATGTAAAGTTGCGTCTGGCAACATGTTGCATTGATGTATTTATCATTTCTTTTGCTTTGGCTATAATGACAAGCAGCCTGTTGCTTCGCCATTTATCGTCCATTATACAGGTTGCACCTCCATTACAGTGAATGACTTGGTCCATTAGGTATATTATTTACATCGTTTCCAAAAAAACTATAACCTAATGACCAATTTACCTTCTCTAGGCTTTCGGTTTGGTGACTTCTCCATTCTTCTTCCGTAAATGGCTGTACAGAGATGCTGTCCGCCCATAGATCAACGGTTGGATGGTGGCTCTGAAAGAAAAAAAAACATAAATTAGGGAAGCATGTCAACATGACTCGAAATCTGAAATGTGATGCATACATGCATAAAAAACCTTAATAATACAGTTTTTTATGGTGAAATTAAAACATAAGGTTAAAGTGTGAACAAAATAGAGTAAGAATAAAAATATTTATATTTCTGCAATATTTATTTTGTCTATTAGTACAGAGCTGTTAAGCGAACCGAACTGTTCGAGTTCGTTCGTTATTAATTTTACTTAAACGAGCTGAATTCGAACACCTATTTGGGTTTGTTTAGTTAAACGAGCTAAAATATTCGCAAAATATTCGGCTCGTTTAACAAGTTATAGTGTTATCGAGCCGAACTTGAACCAATTTTAAAACTCGTTTAGCCAAACATACCGAGCCGAACAGTTCGTTTAGCTAAACGAATCCGAATTCAAAAACCTAGTATTCGGTTCAGCTCGTTTCATTAACAGCCCTATTGGTACGTATAATTTACACCTCTCATTTTACGTTATAATGTCATGGTTAATTGTAGTATTCATGTTAATAGTGTATGCAATATGTATTGTGTGCATCATCTCGTCAATGAGGAAATTTGCAGCCCCAAATAAAACGGAGAAAATTAAGTCTCATATTCTAGCAATCAAATAAAATATTGATTTGACAACGGATTCTCTTGAAAAAAAAGGTTCTACAAGAGGTTGAAAGAAAATAGAAAACATAAATAAGGGCTTACATGGAAATAAAGTTCAGCCGGGCCAGAATAATTGGCGGTTAGACCACCTTTGAGCATAGACCAGCAGCCGGACCGGGCAATGGTCGACCCAACGCGTTCATAACCGGTGATTGTTTTCAAGACGGCAAGTACTGGAGTTTCACCATCACTAACCCGTAACCAAGCTGCAATCAACCCAAAGAAAAATCAGTACCTTTTTTTTTTTGGGAGGGGGGGGGGGGGGGGGGGTGTTTGATGCTATTCATCAATAAACAACAACATTATCCATAGCTTTTAAGACTCTCGTCTATGACAGGATATGGAGAGTGAGATGTACGTAACCATACTCATGTGTGAGAAACACACAGAGTTTGTTTTCAAGTGAAAAATAATGAAAATTATGTCAAGATTTGTCGATCAGCTGATACTGTACAATATAAGAAGTGCAGCCAATTTAACGAGTCATTTTGATTTATTATATCATATTCCAAAATCATGGAAGGGTATATCGTTGATTCCATTGAAATAGAAATTTATTCAGCAATGAAACATTACACTAATATTTATACAGTCCATGATTTTACATGATTCATTTGTAACACTAACATAAAGAAAAATGTCCTTTATAATACTAAAGCAATACCCAAAGCAAAAGCACATTACATCATTTATATAACATGATGGCACGAAACAAATGATAGAATTTAAATACTTTGATGACAAAATTATATTTTAAGCGAAATTCGTATTGACAAATACTCACCCGATATCGTATAAAGCATCCCTTTCTGCAAATAAAACTTTTGTGATAAGCTTTGATGAGATGCATTTCGATTAAAAGTCACAAGAAAGTTGTTGCCATCTTGGGATATACCCTCAGCTAAATTTCCATATCCTCCAAACAATGACCAACCCTTTACTCCTTCATTCATTTCTGGATTTTCAATTATGCCCCCTCCATATTGAGGCTTGAGTGGTGTTTCTAAACACTGAAATTTTGAGGGGGACACAGAAATGTTAAGTCTCATTATAGAATTTAAATCATGTCTATTGACATAGACATACACACACATATGCATACATACACACATACATATACATATATATACACACATATATATTGTATGTATATATATATGTGTGTACAAAATATGAAAAGCAACTTACTTCGTGCGTGAAGCTATAATCATATGATAGCCCGTAAACTTTCAGACCTGAAAAACGCATATGCAATTAAGCCCTTTGAGGGCACAACACAAATTGATTACACCAACATATAAAAAGCACACTACATTTTTATTGACGCTAGAAGGCAAGTAATTTAAATTAATATGTACACAGAATATTTATGCCAGTAAAAGAAAAGCAACCTGAAAATACAAGAAAAAATAACAGCAGAGCTATATTCCAACTGCTAATCTTCCACGTCGCCATAATTCACTGCAACAGTATATAGAGCCAAAGTAACAAGGAATTCAATCAAAATAATGATAATATCAAAAATAATAATTTGGCCAAATAAAAAGAAAACGAAAAATACTACAATAAAAGGGTTCTTCAAGACCTACGGTGGAAGATACAGGAGATAGAATAAACTGTAAAGTATATCACGACGGGAAGGCTGATGAATTTTGTTGCAAAAACCTCTTCTATTTATAAAATCCACCAAGGGGTAGGTTATCATAGTTTTATGATCCCGTACAATATTTTTATAATATATGAGATTTTTTCATAGTTTTATAAAATATTTGGTAAGCTTTAAGAAAAGGAAAGTATATCCACCGATTTAACGTGATTTATGTTTCCTAAGTTATTCAACATGATTTACTGCTAATGATTCCAGAAGACGATCCGCCATGTTTTGGCCGAAAAATCTGCCTAATGTGAAGGTTGCTCATAATATACTTTGAGCAGACATTTATAGAAAAATAAATTGATTAGAATTTTTTTCTCATAATTAAAAAAATACCATATTAATGGGATACATTATGTATCTCTTTTCTGCTGCTGAATGTCCAGGAGAATCTAATCGTGATGGCATTACTACATAAATGTCATTATGTATGTGCACGGAGTAACATTATGTTTGTGCATTCAGCAAATATATTTCTTATCATTATGGTACCGATTCTTATCACCCTATATTTGTTGGTATTTTATTATTGAGTACCCAACTATTTTTAATTTTAGTTGGCCACAATAACAACGCATATTCATATATTCCAACGACATCAAAAACTATCGCTAGGGTCTGAGGAGGGTGAGCGGCAGACGAACAATACCTCGATCCCAAATGATAGAGAGTTTGTTTCCAATGAGACCAACGGCTCTATATGTACTTGTTAGGTCCGTGACAAGCGCTCTAGATGGGGTGAATAGAGTGTTGGGCGATTTTGGAGAATTTTCTGGTTTTTGGATATCTCCAACTCAAATGAAAATCAAAAAGCGTTGTAAAGAATGTGACATGAGAGACAAGGAAATAATACACCCGATATAGAGTGGTTCGAATCGTAAATGATTCTACTCCCCTATCACTTTGTTTTCAAAGTGGATTTTTTAACAACTACTCTTCTTATTACTCTTAATAAGAACAACAACATCAATACTTACACTAACAACTTAGTATAAGCAACCACAACAACAACTTATTGCACAACACAACTTTATGCAATTACAACAATTGCTACCTCATAACTTTGACAAAGTTCTCTCAAAGAACTTTCTCACGATGGGTTTTAGTAAGTAATGGGGTTTACGCTTTCTCACTAGTCTAAATACAAGCAAGAGATCAACTATGTATGGTTCCTCTTGTGTTAGACTCACAATCTCTCAAATTACAACAATGAAGAACAAGAAACAAGAGCTTAAGACGCTTTAAACACTTTTGCACAAATGAGAGAAATATACAATAATGAAATATAAAACTTGAAGAGTGTATTTTGTCCCCTGTCGAGCTTCTTCAATTTATAGGAGGTGTATTCCATGTTTTTAGAGCATGCCCCAAGTCTTCAAGTCAATCTCAAGTATTGACAATGTGCAAATAGTCTTTAGTCACCCTGTGGATTGATTGATCCTCCAAAACCACCCTAGATAATATTAGACATGGATATAATAGTCAAGGAAACATGATTAATGTTAGGAAAAATCCACAAGAAATTTGAGCAAGATTGGACAGAGAAAACACCATGAATCTCCCTTGGATTTTATTCCAACGGTTATAAAAATTTGAATTCTAGATGACATCGATCGATCGATGTGTCTGCATCGAGAGATCGATGTCCCCCAGTAAGGTTCCAATTTTGAACATGCTACATCGATTGATCGATGTCCCATAGCTGATAGATCGATGTCCTCCAGTAAGGTTTCAGTTTTATTCCTTAAGTACATCGATCGATCGATATCTCTCCTAAGAAAATGATGTATACATCGATCGATCGATGTCTAAGACTTTAACAGATCGATGTCTTCAGGTAGGTTTCAACTTTGAACCTTCACTAAATCGATCGATCGATGTCTCTAACCTTGGAGACTGATGTGACATCTATCGATCGATATCTCCTAGCTTGAGAGATCGATGTTGAACAGTAAGATTTCAACCTTGAACCTTTTTAACATAGATAGATCAATGTCTCTCCTTGAGAGACTGATGTATACATCAATCGATCCATGTGAGAGGTCGATGTCTCACAGTGTATTTTTCTCGTTTTACTTCAAATTCAAGTGTGAAATTCCTTTTTAGCTCTTTTAAAGCATCCTTTAACTTCATCAAAACATTTCATATTCCAACACATGCTGCATAGATGACACAATAATAAAGATATGGTGTGCTAGTATGTTAGTGAAAGAATTTAGTAAATACAAATATAAGGAAACGTAAACCAAACTCTAATACATCAAGGACATACATGGAAATTAAGTTGTGGTAAATCCTGTTTGTTTTTATTTTATTGTGTTTGGTTACCGTATCTTATTATACTTTTCTAACACATTACATGTCATTTATGTCTCTCACACTGCAAATTATTAGTTTACAATAGTTACCTACTCTTAATTAAGTTTTTTCCCCCCAAATAACTAACGGCATAAACCTAAAAAAATTATATATAGAAACAAACTCGAATAAGAATTGCTCGAAAGCTAACTTACATATGAAACGAGTTTTTCCAACCGAACATAAGTAACGCAGTAAAATCCTCACAAGGTCAATTTTATCCGCTAATTACGGTTAATAATTTTGGCCATTTGTGTGGTTGACTGGATTGGTAAAGATTGTCTTCACAACCTGCCCATACGGTCTATTAAATAAACTATTCCTAGCTTTTTCTAAAAAGTGCTTCTGGATTTCTTATTTTAGCCAGCGGGCTTCCTTGAATTTGATTTTCAGGTGATTTCGTACTGTGCATTTGCATATATATGGATATATATGGACACGTACATATATACACACACATACATATAGACATATATACATATGGATATATATAAACATACGCATGCATGCTGTTTGAGAAAATTTTAATTTCGGAAAATTAAAGTATTTTATTTATAAGTAAAAAAAGTGAAGTCTCCATTACATGAAAGCATTTGAAGAAGCTAGGTAAAAGCCACAAGGAAGTCAAACTGTTCAGAGCATGACTTTGATTAATTCCCTATTCTCGGTCGCCGGAGCCACCTTAACTCCACGAACCACGGCGGAATCCGCCGCACTTTCATGGGTGATATGGAAGTCATAATCACCATGAAAAAGCGAAGCGTTAAAAAACCCATCAGCATCTGTAACGCCTACCAATCCTTCAGGCTTTAGTTCTTTTAGAATTTTGTCAACGACATCGCCTGTGGGTAAGTTTTTGAAATTCGCATCAGTCAAACACATCGTGGCACATCCCGATGGTCTAAAAGCCGCCCACATAATAATCCCATTAATGGCCGGCAGGGAAATGAGCTCTCTTATGGCTTGTTCCAATGCTACTGCTTGATTCGTGCCGTTCATGGCGTCCAATTCCGTTATCCAAATCGGTAGCTTTTGGGATGCTAAAGAATCTATTCCAGCTCGTATGTATGCCATGTCAGGAGTTTTGAAATGTCCCTGTACACCGATTCCCAGAGGTCCGCCGTAGCCCTGAGACCGCAATTCGCTTATTTTCTTAATATATGCCGCCGGCGACGCTTTCTGGTCATTTCGGTCTTCGATCACATTGTACTCATTCAGAAATGGAATAGGCCGGTTGTCCAGCTGATTAACCTGTAGTGCAAAGCAAAGTAGAAGTATAAATTACGTTTCTTGAAATAATGTTTGTGCCAACTTATAATACATTACATTGTACCTTTTAAGTTTACTTCCTAAGGTTATAGAAAGATGAAAGACTAATACTTGTTTGTTAGACAACCAAAGCAAACGTAACACCACCACATTACTACATATATATACTGAAAATGGCCCATAATGTCCATAGAAGTAATTTTCCGATGCTCTTTATCTGACAGTAGGGCCTACCGTAAACGAGCTAAACGAACTGAGCATTGCGTTGTTTAAGCCCGGTTCATTTAACTTAGCGAACGAGCCGAACTTGTTCGTTTTTTTAAACGAACATATTTAATTGTTCAAGCTTGGTTCGTTTAACTCACGAACAACATTAACGAGTCGAACACCTTAAACAAACGGTACCACTTACCGAGTTCGAACAGAAAAAAGGTGTCCAAGCTATGTTCATTAACCTTTTATCCGAGCCGAGCTCGAGCCAAACGAGCCGAACAACTGAACAGCTTGGTTCATTTACAGCCCTATCTGACGGTATATGAACAAAGGCAACCACACCCTATTGTGACATCAATCTGTATCTATATGTGCATGCATGACTTTTACGTTATCTAATTCTTATGTTTCACTTATTTAAAAAACAATACAAGTAAAGCAAAGGTTTATACCTCCTTGTAGAAATTGGCTGAGGCAGCTGGATTGCGTAAATTAGTTTCAAGGAAAGAAGTATGGATATTCTCATTAACAACATCCCAGTGAATAACTTGGCCTCTGTATTTATTCACAATAGACTTCACTCTTTTGTCACAGGCCTGCTGTAACTGATCACCAGAAAGGCTCTGCACCCATGCAGGGTTCCTATCTTGTTCATTCCATAGAATATTATGACCGCGAATTTGAACACCGAGCTGTTTCATAATTCCCAGCAGGGCATCCGGGGTGGAGTAATTTTCTTGTCCCTGGTTTGGTTCGTCGATTATCCATTTCATTTCGTTCTCAAATACGGAGAATTTGAATCTTGAACTGAACCAGTTTTGATAGGCTTTGTTGTTGAGAAAAAAGTCGTTGATTGCAACGCCGAACGGAAAGTTTGCTCGAAGCTGTTTGACGGAGACGTTTGCATTTGCTAATGGCCTGCCTTTTGCATCTACTGCTTGGAATCTTACTTGACTCTTCCGTACCTGTGTGTATAAATGTAATAATTACTGTCACGTTACAGTATAATAACAGAGTTGGAAAGTTAATAGTCGGAAGTTGACTTAATGATACATGATAGACTAACATGTTCCTAGAACTTTAGTGGCATCTAATATTCGGATGTTTAGTTTACTATCCGATCAAATCTCTCCTAGGTTTTAATTAGTTACATTGTATATTTGAATGGTTATTAAATAATTCTTTTATTTATTTGATGAGAAAAGGGTGTTCTGGTACATTAGGCTCTTACGTTTGCGCACGATCGAATGAGTAACAAATCGTGTTGCGATCTGATGTACGCATGCTTACTCTACACTTTGTTCAAGAGGCTGTTTCAACTTTTCGAATCTGTGACCTTCAGGGGTCACAGTTGCTCTAAGGTCCGTCATCAATTTGATGAAAAGAGATTTTATTAATATCAACTTATACGTGCGGACACGCCTCGTATTATTCAAAGAAAACGGAGACCACAATTTCTAATATGTTTAACTCTAACCTAATGACCAATTTACCTTCTCTAGACTTTCGGTTTGATGACTTATCCATTCTTCTTCCGTGAAGGGCTGTACAGAGATGCTGTCCGCCCATAGATCAACGGTTGGATGGTCGCTCTGAAAGAAAAATAAAACATAAATAAGGAAAGCATGTCAACATGACTCGAAATCTTAGATGTGATATATGCATAAAGAACCTTAATAATACACTTTCTTACGGTGAAAACGAAACATAAGGTTAAAGTGTGAATGAAATAGAGTAAGAATAAAAAAGATATATATTTTTGTAATATTTCTTTCGTCTAGTATGTATGATCCATATCTCTCATTTCACCATACTTTGTCTCTATTCTAATAATCAAAATAAAATCTTGATTTGACGATGCATACTCTTGAAAAAAAGGTTGAAAAAAGGTTCTACAAGAGGCCGAAAGAAAATAGAAAACGTAAATAAAGGCTTACATGGAAATAAAGTTGAGCTGGGCCGGATGCATTGGCGGTTAGACCACCCTTGAGCATAGACCAGCAGCCCGACTGGGCAATGGTCGAGCCAACGCGTTCATCGCCAGTGGTTGTTTTCAAGACGGCAAGTACTGGAGTTTCACCCTCACTAACACGTAGCCAAGCTACAAACAACCCAAAGTAAAATAAGTATCTTTTGATGGAGAAAAAAGGCGAAATCCCTCACTTCGTACGCTCTCACCGTTCTAGTCTCATGGAGCATTATGGATGATGGAAATCAGGAGTACAACGGCTTCCTAGGTTAGGTGACGACTTACGCAGTAACCTATACAAGATATTCCCGCAAACCAGGCACTGTGTGTGTCCCTGGAATCTAACTCTTCATCTCTTGGAGCAAATATCAATCCGAATAACAACTGAGCTATAACTTGGGAGCAAAATAAGTGCCTTTTGTGTGTGTGTGGGAGGAGGAGAGGGGGGAGGGGAGGGAAGAAGAATGTTCTTGATAATACTGAAGCAAAATCACATTACATCACTTCTATAACATGATAGCATGAAACAAATACAACAACAACAACATTACCCTATTGTCTTAGAGGCTCCAGCCTATGGCGGGGTATGGGGGGATCGGATATGCGCAATCATACTCATGTGTTAGAAACACACAGAAGTTGTTTCCCGATGATCCATAATGATGCGTCAAGCTATGTCGATCAACTGCTACTTCACAATATAATAAGCACAACCAATTTAATGAGTTATTTTGCTTTATTCCATCATATTCCAAAGTCAAGGAATTTAAATGAAGTTTACTTTTTTAAATGATAGGATGAAGCAAATGCTGGAATTTGAATAGTTTGATGACAAATTTATTTTTTTAATGAAATTTGTATTGACATATACTCACCAGATATCGTATAGAGCATCCCTTTCTTCAAATAAAATTTTTGTGATAGGCTTTGATGTGATGCATTTCGATTAGAAGTTACAAGAAAGTTGTTGCCATCTTGAGATTTACCCTCAGCTAAATTTCCATCTCCTCCAAACAATGACCACCCCTTGACTCCTTCATTCATTTCTGGATTTTCAATTATGCCCCCTCCATATTGAGGCTTCAGTGGAGTTTCTAAACACTGAAATTTTGAGAGGGACACAGAAATGTTAAATCTGATTATAGAATTTAAATTATGTCTATTGACGTGTACACACATATATATACAACATATGTATGTACGTATATATACACATATATATATACGTGTGTGTGTGTATATATATGTATATGTATATGCGTGTGTATACATACACAAATATATGAAAAGCAACTTACTTCATGCGTGAAGCTATAATCATATGATAGCCCGTAAACTTTCAGCCCTGAAAAAACATATATACAATTACGACATTTGAAGGCACAACACAAACTGATCATACATTATATGCCCAACATAAAACACACACACACATATCATATTGAATCCACACTGGAAGGCAAGTAATTTAAATTAATATTTTTATCCCGGTAAAAAAAAACAACCTGAAGATAAAAGAAAAAATAACAGTAGAGTTATATTCCAACTGCTAATCTTCCACGTCGCCATGATTCACTGCAATAGCATATAGATCCAAAGTAACAAAATATTCAATAATAATAATAATAATAATAATAATAATAATAATAATAATAATAATAATAATAATAATAATAATAATAATAATAATAATAAGAAAAATACCTAAGATTGAAAATATAGGAGACACAAGAAACTCTAAGGTGTATCAAGACTGGAAGCTGATGCATTTTCTTGGTTGAATTTATACACCTCTGTACCTCGGATTTGTGGGTCTAAAAACTGTAAATTATCTCCATAATAAATTCGCCCCACATACTTTATTATTTTATTTCTTTAATAAATGGAGTATCAATAAATTCAGACTTAATGATGTTTAAATGTTTTTTTTATTGTGTCCCGTGGTGGGGCTTTTGCTGTTGTAGTTTTTCTCTTTTTCTCTTCTTTTTGTAAATAAGCCTGTAAAATGTTTTGATAATATATGAAATGCGTTTCGTAGTTTTGTGAAATATTTCACAAGCTTTAGAAAAAGGAAAAAGAAACACAATTCTTTGGGATAGAGAAATTGTTTTTATATCTCTCATCCTCCCCAGATTCTAACGAGAGTTTTAGCTGTCATTGTTGATTCCCTACGATTTAACGTGATTTATATTTCATATGCTATTTATCATGATTTACTGCTATTGACAGTCGAGAAAATGATGAACCATGTTTTGGCCATAAAATCTGCCTAATGTGAATGTGGCTCATAGTATAAGTGCAGTAGATAATCACAGAATATCATTCATGAGAAAAATTTAGAAAAGATCATTACCATATTAATGGGTTGAATTATGTATTTTTGTTTTTTAGGAGAAAAGAGAACTTTAATCATAATCATAATAAGTTAGCTACCACGTAATTACGACATGAGAAAATCATAGATATATAATAAAATATTAGGAAATTACATTAATATTACACTTTTTGGTAAAATTGCATAATTAATAAAACCATTTGCTACATGTTGTGATAAACCTATCCAATGGTCCACCATAGGATGATATGCAAGAAATGGTCCTCAGGTGGTCATGTTTTAAGATCACATCCCACACATGGTCCAAGCTTTTTTTATTAATGAAATTTCTAACTCCTTTTTTATTTTATTTTTTACAATGTTTTGGTGAAATTGGCACGAAAAAAGCTTAGGATCAACAACAATAATATTACCACATTTGTTTAGAGGTTTCTACCTTAGCAGAATATGGGGGTCGGATGTATGCAACTATACACATGTGTTAGAGACACACAAATGTTGTTTTCCGATGACTCACAATGAAAACTGCATCAAGCTATGTCGATCAACTGATATTTCACAATATAAAAAGCTTAAGATCATTTTTTACATACTTAATCGTGCAATCTAGTATAAGGTCATCTCCAACTCAAAACACCAAATTTTGCACCAAATCACCTATTTGGTGCAATAAACAGTAAAAAGTACTCCAACCACAAACACCAAATCTAACATCAAATAAGAATATTCCCTCAAAGATTCTTCTATCATTTGATTTTAATTCATTATTATAAATATTTAACAAATTTAACATTCATGTAAATTTAATGTAAGTATTCATTCCAGATTTTTTTATATAATTTTTTCTTATAACGAAAATAACGAAATTAAAATTTTTATAACAAAATTAACGGAATTCTTTTTTCTTATAACGAGATTAACAAAATGAAAATTATTATAACGAAATTAACGAAGTTAAAATTAAATTAATATGATTAAAATGATGATGTGGATGATGAATAGTGATTTGGTGCAATGAATAGTGTTGTACCTATTTGGTGCAAACTTTATTGCTTGGTTGGAGTGACATTTTGCACCAATTAGGTGTTTCGGTGCTTCCATTAGAGATGGCCTTAGGGGTTTAGGACAGCATCGCACGGCGACATAATGATAGTTGTTGGATGTTTTGATCACGGAAGATATATGAGTTTCTCCATTGCTGACCCGAAACCAAGCTACAAGCAACACAAGTGAGATAAGAAGTTATTTTATTATTATTTATCTTTTTATATACACATGGGATATACTATAACTGGTACAAGATAAGATTTAATTAGATATAAGTACCTAAAAAGAGAGATGTGATATAATTACTAGAAAAAAAAGAGATGTGATATTAGATAATCTATATCAACTGTGCCACTAAAATATTTTTACATTTATTATACGTAGATAGAAATATTATATACAGGAGTTCTATACTCAATACGAAATCAAAGGAAAAACATTTTCATTCCAAACAAATATGGTATTAGAGCGGTGTTAGTTTTGGGCGCGGAACGACTTCATCATCGTCTTTATACCTTTTCTGGCCGAACGGCTAAGACCAAAAAAGCACCTCGCCATGCAAAGCAAATCCAACAACACATCAGCCGTACAAAACCAAGCCAACAACGACGAGCCATAATCAAACAGTCAATCGGGGAGTTAGTCAGAGTTCTGAGAGAGTGTCGATTGTTTTTTCACCGCAGATGAAACTAAATAATTGTCTCTGTGTTTTGAATTTGTCTTCCAAGTTATTGTCCATTAGTCAAGTGACAAAAGAACTCAATTTGTAATGCTAATGTATCCTAATTTTTGTCTTTTGTAGTAGATTCTCATGAAAAAATCATCGCATGTGGGACTGAACATGGAGGCCTATATTACGTTGATGAGGTGACTCACCAAGGTCAAACCATGCTTGCTCACAGAACGGTCAACAGATAGCTTTGGTTATGTCATAGATGCTTAAGCCATCCGTCTTTTGGATACTTCATATTATTTATAAAACTCTTTACAAATAATCCCACCCACATGACATCCAAAACATGCATTCTTACTAATAATTATAGAACTACATTCCGACCAAATTACATGCGAGCTGATTCTATTTTCTCTCTAATATATTCTGATATATGGAGACCAGCTCAAGTCTCTAATCATAGTCAGTTTCAGTATTTCGTGTAACTCGTATATAATTTCTCTCGCATGACATGAATATATTTATTGAAAAATAAGTATGAAGTGCATGAAAATATTTTTTCACTTCTACCAAATAATATTCACTTATTCCACACTAAGATACAAATTCTCTGCTCTGATGACGGTCGAAATTCGTCAACCAATCCATGCATATATTCTTCTAAAAACATGGCATTATATGCCAAACCACATGCCTTGACACACCACAACAAAATGACATCGATGAATGGGATCGGATCCTCGTCGACATAGTCAGAGGAAGACTTGCAAATAGTACACGTGCTATTTCGATAATTTTTTTTTCATAATCTATCCCAAGGACAGCACAGGAATCAAACACGATAGCATAATAGGGGCAGGCTATAAGTACGAAGATGGAAGCCTTAGAAGAAAAAAATAGAACGTGGCGAAATTGTATACTGCCAAATGGTAAAACAACAATTGGTTATAGGTGGTTTTTAACTATTAAATAACAAGGCACATGGCAACATTAAACGGTAAAAAGCAAGGTTGGTTGCTAAGGGTTATACTCATGCGTATGACATTGATTGTTCAGAGACCTTTTCTTTTGTTGCAAAGATTGATAGTATCAGGGTGCTTTTCTCGATAGCTAGAAATAGGGGCTGACTGCTTCATCAGCTCAGTGTAAACACAGAGATTTAAAATAAGAAACATATATGGAAGCAATGTCAGGACTTTCAGTAGAGTTTAAATAGAATGAAGTATATAGATATAAACATAAGGAAGCACTGCATGGTTCGGACGGTTCACGTTGCTCATGAAACAGTATAGATATAAACAAAGTAATACATATCATATGATGTTCTTCAAGAAACGAGGAGAGTTTGTGACCTATCTAATAATACATAGGGACGACATGATGAAAACTGGAGACGACAAGGAGGATATTGCTTAACATCATAGAAATCTATTTACAGAATTTGAGATGAAAGATCTATGCGGTTTGAATTATTTTCTAGAGATTGAAGTCATCCACTCAAAAAGAAGAATCTTAAAATCTCAACAAAAATACATATTGGATTTAGCGACAGAGATTAGTATCGTGGACTGTAAGCCCAGAGATACTTCAACGGTGACGAATCACCAGCTCTAAATGATGGAAGTAAGTACGCTAGCCGGCAGAGAACAGTACTTGAGATTAGTAAAAAAAAGTTGATATACTTATCCCATACGAGACATGATATCGCATATGCAGTCGGGATTGTGAGTCAGTTTATGCACTGACCTCATAATGAACACATAAATGCAGCAATGATGATAATATAATACTTAAAGGGCACACAAGGTAAGGGCGTTCTATTTGAAAGGAAATGACATCTAGAATTGAGGTCTTTACTGAGACTGATTGGACCAAAAAAAACCTTGGCCCATAGACTGTCCATTTCATGGTACTTTGCCATACTTAGAGGAAATATGGTAGCGTAGATGAGCAAATATAATAGCATTGTCAAGTGCTGAGGCGGAGTTTGGAATAATTACAAAAGGTGTTATGGGGGTCATGTGGGTGAAGAAGTTGATGCATAAGATTAAATTATGGCATAGACTTCTGGTTTAGTTGATGTGCGATAATAAGACATCGATTAGCATTTCTATAGAATTTGGTGCAACGCGACCGAACCAAATACATAAAAGTGGATAAACATTTCATTAGAGAGAAACTTGAATATGACATCATTGAACTTCCGTTCGTAAGGTCCGAAGGCAAATATTTTTACCAAGGCATTCACCAGAAGGATCTTTGACTCAGCATTGTACAAATTGAGTATTTGTAATCATTGACTTAACTTGAAAGAAAGTGATAGAAGATAGGATTTTGATTAGATATGATTACCTAAATCATGGAAATGTGATTTTGGAGAATCATATCTCAACTGTAATAGTGCCAATTAAATATTTTCATATTTATTTATGTAAATAGAAATACTATACATAGAGTCTCTATACTCAATACGAAATCAAATGAATAACATTTTCATTCCAAAAAAAAAATAACACATTATTGAATCACTATTATGCATGGAATAAACCAAAAATGAACCATTATCACTATAATATATTGAATTAAGTCATACAAATAAATCGGGGAAAAAATGCACTTTTGCAGATGTTTGGATCCAAAATAGCTTGATGTTAACTCGTTCATACATTTATAACGATGGTGGCAAAACGATAGGACATTTCCTAGGTTACTCATCATCAACAACAACCATATACATACTTAATATATTCCAACGATATCAAAAGCACTACTTAATATATTCCAACGATATCAAAAGCTACCGTGCTTCGTAAGTTACTTTCAATAATATAAAAGAAATTGCATCCAATACATTATTGCATTAAAATTTATTGTTGATTCAGAATCAACTTACTAATTACAGCTGCCGAAGGAAATGTGGGTTGATTAATTATAATGATTTTATCATCTGAACATATGATGATCGGATTAACAAACCACTGTGTTCAATGTGCTAGACTATTTAGGGAGATTTAAATTGCCCATATTTCTGATCATAAACTCCGTCTCACAGTTTAAGTGGTTGCACTGATCACATATGGTATGGTGTAAAAGGCCAAAGACACATTTAGTATATATAATTCTTGGTAATCAGTGACATAATTACTATGTTATTCGTCGTACATGACATAATTACTTTGTTAATCAATTCTTTACAAGTTGACAAAGACAAAGATAAAGTGCACACAACAAAGAAGAAACACCATTTGATTCAATAGACGTATAATCAAACGTTAGCTTAACTAGTAATGGTTACATAGAAAAGTTATAATGTCTAATCGTCATATATCATTTATAACAAAAGTTACTTCATGAGTGAAACTGTAATCGTAAGATGGACCGTTGCCTTCCAAACCTATAAAGAAATATATATAACAAACATCAAATTCAGAGATAATTTTTCAGACGTAATTTACACAACTATATAACGTTAATTATATCCAACTTTAAAAGTTGATTTTTCTTGAAATATTGATCACTGCATGGATATTGGCCAACCAGTAAAACTCATTACAACATTCGTTTTTGGATGTAGAGTGGCGTTATGCATTTCAGAAAGGCATGCGCACTATCTGGTATTGGCGTAACCTTTTTCACTATTGCGAGTTTGACCACCGTCTATCACTGTATCATGTCTATAACAACATTCTTTGGAGGGCAATGAAACAAGACTTGACAAGCTTATGTAATTACAATAGTGTTGCGGTAACACGTAAATATGTAGAAGTAGATAGCTTATTCCCCATGTAACTCGTGATTCAGTTAATAAAACGATCCAAGATCAAAACAAACCTAAAATCAGTTATTGGGCCAGATGATCTGTAATTAAAATGGGCTTTTTAATATAAAAGCTTATTGAACTGATTTCAATTTTGGGCTGTTAGAATAATTCGGGTTGGTTAAAGCAAAATGTATTTTCAATTTCCCGGGTTTGACTCTCTTCTTCTTCTTCCCCCTCCCACCCAACCAACCCATTTCTGCTCTTTGTTTTGCGTCTCGCGCACTCGCATGAAATCGGCAAAATGGAGAAGCCAGAAATTTCAGCCTTCGGTGGCAACAGCTCCGGCGACAAGCCGTGGCAATCTTATCACACTGTCTATACCAATGCAAAAGCAGGTAATTTTATTCCCGCTATTTCTTCAACTTTTGATCGAAGTAAGTTAAAAGATGCGATGAGAGGTTATATACTTCGTTTCTGTATAGAGGATGAAATTTATATGACTTGAAGTTTGGTGACGATTTTGTAATTGTAGGAATGGAAGGGGTGGATAAGGAAAAAGTACAGAGGATAGTGTATGAGATGAGTAAAGGTTCCAAGTATTTCGAGAATGAAGAAAGAAAGGAAGCTTATATGAAGCAGAAAATTGAAAACATGCGTGCTCGTTGCGCTAAGCTTACTGCTGCTGATTTATCCCATTATCAGAAGGTATTGTGCCTAACTAGAATTTGCAATCCAAAATTTCCATCTAAGATTTATATGCCTTTCTTATCGGATTTTTTTTTTAATATATCATTCTGCACTAGTTACACAGTTAGTATTTGCATCAATCTTCTTATTGTTGGGCTTAGGCCATGATTTAATGTCGATTCTGTGTACAACAATGTGCTTCGTCATTTTTATTTTAGCTATATAGTTCATCACCCTGGTGATATATGCTTCTTTATTGGTTTGATATATTGATTAGTGGATAGGTAATGCGATGTGTACTTTTGAAGTATGGTTTCTGCAGTTTATATATGTTAACAATGATATTTTTCTTTTTCAGATTGCTGATAAGAGGGTATTGGAGTTGGAAGCCAGTCGTGATTTATCAAAATCTTGGCTGCATGTGGATATGGATGCTTTCTATGCAGCTGTTGAGACACTGTCTGATCCTTCACTAAAAGGCAAGCCGATGGCTGTTGGTGGGATGTCTATGATCTCTACTGCTAATTATGAGGTTCACATGTCTAAGTTTCTTCAATTAATGGGATGGGCTGAATTATTTGACTTGTATTACTCTAGTGGAGCATGGATTATCTCTCTTCGTATTTCAGAGTATGTCAGAACATTTTTCCTCTCTGATTTTTCAATAATTTATAGTAAATGTGTCCCTTTTCCAGGCAAGGAAGTTTGGTGTGAGGGCTGCTATGCCTGGATTCATTGCGCGTAAATTATGTCCTGAACTGATTTTTGTCCCTGTGGACTTCAAGAAATACACCCATTATAGTGATTTGACTAGAAAAGGTATGAAGACTGTTTGTTAGTGGTTTTTTCCTGGGATGGAGATACTAGTGATCCGTGATGCCAATTATTCAACTCTTCAGTTTTCCAGAGATATGATCCAAACTTCTTGGCTGCAAGCTTGGATGAGGCTTACCTTGATATTACCAAGGTTTGTCGAGAACGTGGACTAAATGGTGGGGAGGTAAGAGAAAAGGTTGCAATGTTGGAACCTTCATTTGGTTATCTTCTCTTTAGTCAATGAGACCCCCTTTTTGTTCACTGTGTGTCAATTACAGGTGGCTGAAGAGCTCAGATCAAGTGTGTTCAATGAGACAGGCCTTACTTGTAGTGCTGGAGTGGCACCAAATCGTTTGCTGGCCAAGGTATAAAAAGGAGTACAGAATACTGTTTATAAAATATTCTGCAGTCTTGATAGTGCATGAAATGCTCATTTTTTGATGGGAACTTATTTGATTCATATTTATGAAATGTCAAGGTTGCCCAGCTCTTAAAATAATAATGACCTTAGGACTCAAAAATAAAGTAATGGCCTTTATGCTGGTTTGTGGTACATTTCTCGTGTAGAGTTCACTTTATGTGTTAGGTGTTTGAAAATGGTGATGATAGAATTCATAGTACTTCCCTTCTTTTTCTCTTTTTCTCTGTTTTTCCCCTGCGAATAAGAATTCGTAATACATGTTAGAATGTTGTCTTTAATAGATAGTCATGTTCTTCGCAACTCATATTTTTGCTCGTGCAGTTTATAAATATGTAGAAGTGAATCATGTAGGTGTCTTTAATGTATTTTAGAGAAAATTTTGAATGAACATGAATAAGTCTGTGCTTAATGGGGCTGTAAACAACCAAACCGAGCCTAATAGTGAGTTTTCAAGTTTGGGTTCGTTTAGGCAAACAAATAATTCGGCTTGGCTTGTTTAGTTTAACGACCTAATAAATTATTCAAGTTTTGCTCGATACATCATAACTCTTTAAACAAGCCAAACAGTTCGGCTCGTTTGATAAACGAATCAAATTAGATGTTTGAACTTGGCTCTCTTAATTAAAATTAACAAATGAACTTGAACAGACATTTCGGTTTGTTTAACACCTCTAATGCTTAATTTCAGGAGTTCTCTATCTGTTTAATTGCGCTCAAGCCAATTAAACTTGTTTTATTACCTGAACCTAAGATTTTGGAAAATAGATGGCTACTTCGATATAATGCTTTCAAGGTTTGTTTTCCACACTGATTGTAGGACCCTGTGTGTTCTTCTGTTGATCACGTATCTTGATCCTAAAGTGGTCCTTAGGCCATCTACAATTTGGGCTTGCATTTAACTTGCAACTTTTCTTCAGATTTGGTGAATTGTCACTTTTTGAAGAAACTTGCTATATCCTGTTATGCCAATTTGCATGTCTTGTTTATTTCTGGATCTTATTGGTGGATATTTAAATATTTTCTGCAAGGTTTGCTCTGACATCAACAAGCCCAATGGTCAGTTTATTTTATCAAACAATAGAATGGCTGTCATTACATTCATCTCTTCACTTCCAATCAGGAAGGTATTTTTTTGCCTTTTATTTTCTTTTATCTGTTTGGCGATAGTTGACCTGGCAGATTATTTCAATTCTATAGATCTGTAATGGAATTTTAATGAGAGGAAATTCTTCAACAGATTGGAGGCATTGGTAAGGTTACTGAAAGTATTTTAAAGAATGCCTTGGGGATCACAACATGTGAAGAGATGTTGCAAAAGAGTAGTTTTCTTTGTGCACTTTTCTCCCGTGCCTCATCAGGTTTGTAATGGGTGAGAGTTTCATGCCGTCTAGTTATTATGCTCCTTTGCTGTTTCACTATTCCTTGGAAGGCACTAGGTTGTTTTCATTCATTATCGGTTTCTTTCACTGAAATTTATTAATTCTTACCGTCACTACTATAGATAGAAGCTTCTTGTTATTTCATGATCGTGGTTTTTAACATAATTCATTTGTCGTAATACTTATTCTCTTACCCTTTGGATGCAGACTTTTTTCTCTCAGTTGCTCTGGGACTTGGAGGAACTGAGACTCCCCAAATAAGTTCTAGGAAAAGTATAAGCACTGAGAGGACATTTTCAGCAACCAGTAACGAGCTCTTTTTTAATCAGAAATTAGGTAATAGATTCTTGCTTATCGCAGAGGCTTTTTTGTGTTTTGAGACTATAAGGTCTGGTTCACTGATCGTGGTTCCATTTTGGCTGGTTTTGCAATGTTATAACTCATATGATGGCTATCTTTTGGGAATGGTGAAAAAATACATTTAAAAGATCAAATTGTGGCTCCTTTTCTTTTCCCAATTTTTAGATGCTGCTCTTTCTCTTCCTTTTGTTCAGGCTAATGAAATTGGGATGATTTAGGAATACGTTACAGCACTTTAATATTTCTCTAATAACGTGAAGTTGTCTGGCTAGGATGCATAATTTCTTCTAGATGATTTGACCAAGTTTCTACAATTTTACCATATAGCATTCAAGTATATGACCTTGTAATCATAGTATGTTGAATTGTGTTTGCAGCGGATCTTGCAGAGACGCTCTCTGCTGACATGGAAAAAGCATGTCTCTATGGAAAGACATTGTCATTGAAGTTGAAAACTGAATCATTTGAGGTGATCCTTAAAATCTTTTTCTCCCCCTTACAATTAAGTTTGTTGAGAACTTTAGTCCAGCCATTATCATCTAGGTCTTTTATCTTCCCCTGTTTTCCTTTTTATCTTCTCCATTCTTGAAGAAAAACTTTTTCTTCTTTCCTTTAACTTTCTCTTTTTACCAATCCTTGATCTAGGAGTAGGAATTTGCCTTTTTATCTTGGTGTAAATGCATCTTTATCAAAGGTCTACTCTGTAGGTTCGGACACGTGCTCTGACATTACCAAGTTTCATAAGCTCCAGCAATGATATCCTAAAAAATGCTTCGAAACTGCTGAAGGCTGAACTTCCAGTGTCTTTAAGACTAATGGGTGAGCACTGGAATACTGCTCCTTGAACTGATAATCGTAACTGTTTCACGTGCTTGTATTTAATTATGTTTCAGATGTTCTGTGTGTTTTATAGGGCTGCGAATGTCTCATTTTCGCAATGAAACAAATGGAATTCTTGCCGATCCTACACAAAAAACACTTTCCAGCTTTATTTCTTCGGGAAATTCTTGTCAACAAAATACGACTACAGATGATAGTGTGTCCTTCAGCTCTGAGATCAGCAATGATGCTCATTCTCTCTGCATAGAGGATCATCCCCCTCTTTTAGGATGTGAGAATCCGGAATTTAGAGATTCATGGGGCACCAATCATATTCCTGACATTCTTCATGCTGATGGTGATCATGTCCATGGACCAAACAATTTTGACTCTGAAGGCCTTACTGAAAATTGGAATAATAAAGCTGCAGAAGTATGTTAAAGCTTAAATTTGTTTTTCCGTTCTTCACTAGAGATTTGTCAGGCTTCAAAAGGAAACTTCCCAGCGTGTTCTTTCTGACAGTGGATAGTCAATTTGCTCTCACTTTTTTCTTTTCTGCGTAATCTTTTGAAAATGCGTGTTTCATTATCCAGGTCAATGACCCAGGTATAGCAACACGATCAATAACAACCACAGGTAATGAAGATTTTCTATTACGTAAAAGAGTAACCCTGCCTGAAGATCCTGAGAGCATTCCTCACAGCTTGAGCGACAGTCTCTATGAAGGTATTGAAGCAGGTACTTTTGGAAGTCATATAGAATCATTTTCATGGGTGGATGACTATAAATGTTCGGTATGTGGAGTTGAACTGCCACCCAGCTTCATCGCGGAAAGACAAGAACATTTTGATTTCCATCTTGCTGAGAAGTTGCAAGATGAGGAATCGGGTTACAACCACCAAAATCCAGTCCAAGAGGAAAGGTACTCCGTGGTAGCTACTCCCAACTACTAACTATTTCATCGTTGTCCTTCATGTCATTGTTGCTTTCTGATCAGGGCTATAAACATGTCTGTGCACGTTCACTTTTTTCTTTTGAGTCCGTATATTGATTACACAAGATTATGGTTGCACCATGAGAATTTTGTGATCCTGTACTGTTATTAGGTTGACCAAAAGAGTTGGCATGAGTGACTTCACTAAGCAGAGGAAGAAGCAGAAATCATCAGTTAAAGACGTTAAACATGTGTCTATTGACAAATACTTCACGAAGATGAATCAGAATTTCTGATGCCTATGTACAACGTATATTGAGATGAGATAGATCGTTTGGTCATGCGTTCATTGATATTTAAGGTGACAAATTATCTTCGCTTGTACTATAGTTTTGTTGTATGGCAACAGTAGTTTGTAACATATATGGAGAATGTGTGCACTAGCAGAAATTGTAAATAATGCTCGACACTCGAGAAAATTTTCATTTTTTATAACGTAGCTCGAACATGCTGCAGGCTTTTATGTTGTCTGGTTGCATTTTGCCTGAAATATATTACATAACACCAGGAAAGCTAGAAGCTAATGCAAGAGCGAAAATGTTGTTAAGCTTATCCACGTTTTACATGTAAATTTATTGATTTGGGTCAGCATAAACAGAGTTGCGGAAGGAATCTATGTTGTCTTGGAGGTCAAAGAACTTGGTTCTATGATTTTATTAAAGAATTACATAGGTAGATTCCATCGGATTTTATTCCGTAGATTAAAGAGATGGTTTCTAGCGCAGCAGTGAGTTCTGATAACTTGGTTTGACAGTATTAAACATCAACCTGCGTGACCTTTATCTTCACGTGTTTGGAAATACTTAACTGAGTTGATTTGATATGGATGTATACACTGTTTGTATATCTATCTTCAATCCTTTTATCGGACAAAGGTATGGTCTTACATCAGCCACTCTGAGATAAAATACATAGGTTATATAAGGATGAGATACTATCACCTATTGTTTTAAGATTTTTAATAGATATAAGATAAACCCCAATTTCAACATCATCTCAATCATAATTTGCTAACGACCATTCATAAAAACTAGATCGATCTTGTTATTCAAACATTGAACTTTGTAACTGAAAACTTCAGAACAAACAACCTAAGGGGATGAAAACTCCATCACAATAAACACTTCCAATGAATTTAATCATAATGATCAAAAGTATAATACGCAATATATGAAGAATTAAAAATAAAGACACTTGTATGTTACATTCATTTTATTGCATGAACAAACAACAAGCCGGCGCCCTTGCCTTTGCGTGGTCCGTCATTTCCCAAACTATTGTGTGAATTTTATACATAAAAACATACTCACTCTATATTAATGGAGGTCATAATCATAAGCTTTTGCTCCTCCCTTCGCCGCCGTTGGACGTGTGTTAACAGTTGCGCTCGATATCTGATAGCTGCTCATCTGCCTCGGACTAGAAGCAACTGAAGTGGAAGTTTCAGAAATGATTCGCCGATGAGATGAGCCTTCGAGTGAATCTCCGATCAGCAAGTGGAAGCTCCGATTAGATGCATCGGAAAGGCACCGGTAAGTATGATTCGGGCTTTGCCTCTTCATTGCGTTGATCACAAATGGGATTAGACCTTCCATTTCTCTTTCTTTTGCAATTGATCTTTCTTCTTGAATGATCGTTTTCTTTTGGATGCCTGTTATGTGTTTGATTAATTGCCTCTGACGTCTATTTATAACCTAAAAGCAAAAAAAGCATGTTTGATTAGTTAAGCTTGGGGGAGAATAATCTGAGGTCAAGAATTCAAAAAGTCGCCGAGTTTGACCATGGCGGCCAGCGTGTGGGGAGTTAGTGGAAAGCATTTGTGTCAGTTCGTCATGAATCTTATCCATTTCTCATACAATATTAATACCTCGTCATTTATAAGAAATTATTTAAAATTATAATACACTTTTTATCATTAAAAATGTAGGACCATTGACACGGATAGTACAATGCAAGGAGAAATGATGATGGATGATAACATCAACAACGTTACATATTGCTTTAAAAGTTCCTGTCTATGACAAAGTATGAAGAGTCGGATGCACGCAATCATAGCATGTGTTAGAAAATCCTAAATTGGTTATCATATTAATCATATTTTTATGCATCGTTTTACTTATTAAAGTTATCAGTTCTCAGTTTTGACGACGTACGAATAAAAGCAACCAAAATTTTGAAATTACTAAACACATTTTTAAACACGAATGTTCATTTTCATGACTATTTTAATATCGGAAACTTTTCAGTTATATTTAATGAAAGTCATTCAATAGTATATATTTCTATTATTGTACTATCTATGCAGATACATATAGAGTCGAGGGTCACACTGGAAGCAAACTCTTTATCCCTTGGGATGGAGGTATTGTTTGCCTACCTCTTACCCTCTCCAGACCCTAGCGATAACTTTTGATGTCGTTAGGATATACTGGGTATGATTGTGACCCTATCGATAACTTTTGATGTCGTTAGGATATACTGATTTTTGATGTCGTTAGGATATACTGGATATGATTGTTGTAGTAGTATTCATTGGCATGACACTCTTTTTCTTTATGTGTATCTTAATTAATGAATAAAAACACTGGTGATGGTTAAGATAAATGTAAGTTACTCTTAGACCGTATAAATTTATTATAATATAATGATGAAACATACCAGAAAATAAACTACTTTTTAAGACAATTTTGAAACAAAATAGGTAGTGTTTTAGAACATTCTATGAATTACCTTACTTATGAACACTTCTAAATATACCAATAACAAAAAAGGGAAAATGTGTAAAACCATATTTTCTACACCTTTTTTATTCGTGTTGTTGGTCTATGTTTGGAATCTTCCGACGTATTGTTCTCAAGTGAGCGTTATAATGCACTACTCAAACAAAATACATACTATGAATAAATGGAATATATAACTGTCCTATGATACACAAAAATAATTTTATGGTTTTTTTATTATAACGAATAAAAAAGGTGTAGAAAATAATCAACGTATGTGAAAATCTGGCCCGTTATTATATTTTCTACCGGCTAATAAAAAATAATCATAAAATTGAACATGTACTCCTTCATGTCCAAATAATCGGATGAAATCCTAGTAGGCTAAAAGTGAGGCCTCCTATCACGCGTCGTCATATGTACAAAAGTAAAGGGGTGTTGCAAACTGATTTCGTATACATAACGACGCGTGATAGAAGGCCTCATTTTTAGCCTCGATCTCATTCGCCAAATAATACCTGACCAAGAATAAGGCGCATTTAGACGGGATAAGATCCCCTCACTGCTCCCCCCTCACCGCAAGTGTGACCGCGCGACACGTGGCAAAAAGGGGTGGTGAGCCTGGGTGAGGGTAAACCCTCATCCAGCCTCACCACCCCCTACTGCTGCCATGTGTCGCGTCTTGAGCCGCGCGGTGACTCATCGCGCGGTGAGGAGATATCATCCCCATTTAGACAGTATGCTGGAGCCGCCTTTTTTTGCCCTTTCTTTCTTTTGTCTTTTCCTTTTTATTTTTAACGCGTAAAACGCCAGGATAATTGAATTTGACTTCGAAACGTATTGAATCGTTGAATTTTACAGCCACATAGGAATTTGGTGAGAGCACTCTTTGGAGGAAAAGTGAAGCACTAAAGAATTTTACTGTACTATAATCAATTTTTTTTTGTTGAATTTGATGGGTTCAGTTGTTTATCAATCAATTTGAACATTTGCCAGTTCATAGCTTGTTCTATAAACAACTTGTGATATACTCATATTTGAACTGTGAAAGAGGTTTATCAACTTGTCATTTAAATTGTGCCTTTAAACTTATCTAATATTTTACCATTGAATTTATTAGTAACAGAAAGTGAACATAGAATTAGTCATCAATAAGACAAGTTCTGAAAAGCAAGCTTGGTTAACTAGATGTTGTTGTCTCACTAAATGTAGTGATTACACTGAGGATCTTTTAACTGAATATTAAACTAATCAAACTTTCGATCTTTAAAGTATAGCCACGGGAAGAATTACGCATTAGGCAGACTTAACAATAAGAAGATATATTTCAATCAAATACTTTATCTTCAAATATGGAGACTTTGTCCTCATTAGATATATTTCCTGACAGCATCTTTGGAATCTTCCGTGTCTTACTCTTGGAGAAGTATTGTTAAGGTTAGGGATATCTTGAAAGGTGGCTTGGCATGTAATGTTGGTAATAGGAAAATATCAATATTCTGGTGAATGCGTAGTTTAGCAGGGTTATCGCACTATGTTTATCTCTAGTGTGTTGTCTTATACTAATAAAGTAAGCCTGCTTATTGATGAAGGTAAAGGGGAATGGAATTATTAGTTGAGTTTTTCTACCTTTGACGTTGATGTCTCAAATGCCATTGTAACGATTCCCCTTAGTAGGCTAAATAGAGATGATAGGCTGACATGGGGACATATAAGAAACGGGTGTTACAAGGTCAAGTCGGCCTATCACTCTATCTGGGACATGCAACCTATGGAGAAGTCTTGTAGGTCCACTTCAGTCCAAATGACTGCAAAAATGTCTTGTTGGAAATCTATTTTTTGCAGCTTAGAGTTGCGCACAAAATCAGTATATTTATCTGGCACCGGCTTTCTGATGCTCTTCCTAGTGCTGTAAATCTTTCATGCAGAGGTGTGTTTGTGGATGCCTGGTGTCCTTGATGCATTGAGGTAGGTAGGGTCCTGATTCAGACATTAAAGATTGGCACAAAGGCTATCTAGATTTAGGCTTTAACGTCGCTCTAAAATATTAGCTTGTTTTTTTAGACTATCCCAAAAATCTTGTTAGTTCACAAAAGTAGAAGTACATTAATATTTAAAGTTTCTATAACACTTTTGTCCTTATGCAACTAATACAGGAGATATAGAGTATGTTTTAAAATAAATAGTATAATAGACAAATTTTCACAAAAATATTGTCAAAATGATGTCGTCTATAACTATGTACCAATTCAACTAGACCAACATTTTTAGATCGGATGAAGTATTGATTAGTTTTTAGGTATTCGAATGAAGAAACTGCACCCGAATTTGATGACAGGAATCAAATTACTTCAAACATTAAATGCACGAAATTGTATGATTTACATGCGAAATCCTACTGCCAATGCAGCGAAGACATTTAGAGTTAAGGTTCAAAAATGAACCAAATTCAAACATTCGGATGTTTGACTTGTAAATTGGTGAACATACTCCAAATATGTGTAAAATTCATTAAACACCAAAATGTTTTTCCACCCCACGACAAACTAAATAAAAATGTACTATTGGAACTTCTGACCCAACAAATTAAACTATCCAAGTAATGAAACTCAGCACAACCTTTGACAAAAATACAAGAACACCGAATACCACTTACATGGAAACATGCTTAGTCGTTATCAGTAATGATAGGAGTTGAGATGGTAGAAAATCCAAGTCCAGAAGGGGACCACATTACGCTACTATATAACCACCACTCAATATCTGTGAATGATTAATGCACTAGAGACGTAGATTCATTCAATTAATCCGGTATATCTTAACGGCAGCAAAAACTATCGTTAAGGTCTGGAGAGGGTGAGTGGCAGACAAGTAATACATCATCCCAAGTGATAGAAAGTTTGCTTCCAGTGAGATGTAGATTGGAGGAAAGTAACTATAGCTCAACTGTAATCAACCTCCAAACATGATAAGCTCAACTATTTTAAACATACATATCTGAAAATCAATAATTACAAAAATAATTTGAGAGAACCAAAAAAAACATTCTTCTATATGATGTTCCACAAAAGAGAAGGGAAACCATGGCGCTTACAAGAAGATCAAGGATGTAAAGCAGATTTGTAAAACAAGAGGTCTTCAGAAAACAGAGATGGGTTATGATTGATGATAAAACTTGCACGGTCCACGGACACCAGATTTGATCACCTGGGGAATGAGAACAATACTGAACAAACAAGCCAAAATCCAATCAATCTGAACCTCTACTTACACCCATAAAGCAATCATTAGCCCAGGCCACCATGGCAGCAATAGGTAGTACGTTACTGCATCTCATCATCTGGCAGCTCATCCAAACCACGCTGGGAAATCCTATAATACAGAACGCCCATAGTTGCCATGCAGGCCCTGCAAGCAACAATAAAACCGTGGTCCTTCAGCAAGCATGTAAAAAATCAAAAGAGAAAGGTGTTGGTAGTTGGTAATCAAGAAACACAACATATATAGTGTGGTCGAAGATTTATTCCGAAGGCAGCAGACAAGAATCTTCAATTACTTTCAGAATTACCCACAAGTTTATCGAATTCTTATAACTGAATAAGCATAAAGTTGCCTATCATGAATTTCAAAGAGTAGATTTTCAGCGTATCTATGCTGCATGTAGGGCCTCCATAAAAGCTTAGGCTGATACACATCAAGTTCGTGTATTCAACTGTAGAACTCAGCATCCAAGAACATAATGGGAAATCTCAAATTTCCTATGGAGATATTGCTTCGACCAAATTAAATCTTATGCAGCAAGAAATTCATTCTACGGCATGCTTCCCAAGTTTGCTCAGATAATCATGACATAGGTCAATAATTTAAGGGACAAGATTAAAATTACATTATTGCTATGATAAGTAGGAGTTTTCTTGGATCCAGTCTTGAAGATCTATGGTTCCTTGTGCGACTTTCAGGAATATCATCCAAATTTGATCCATCTTTCCTTGATGGTGCTGTCACCGGTAAAGTTGGCAATGAGCTAGACCAGAATGGAAGCAAAGACCTAAGAAACTTATGACGCAATGGTCCTGCAAACAAGAAATTTCCAGGGTTTAGCTTTCAAAAATTCAGCAAATAACAGATTAAGGGATATTCCATGTTATCACCAAAGTACATGAAGCATATTCTACAACCATCACCTCAAAAAGTTGGCACTCACCTCTTCGGGTGTACTTCTTCTTGCTCCCATCTTCATCATCAGCATAATATGAAGCTTCAGAATTCTGCCTCTCATATTGAATTGCACTTTTTCGGGTGGTAGCACCAGGCTGTTACACATTCAGTGTTGACAAATACGTGATAGCATACAAGACAAAAGGCATAAGAACATTGCCAAGAAAGAAAAACATGCAAATGACAGTAGCCACTTACCCCAGAAGGACTGGTGCTTTTCAGGAAACTGAGCTCATTATTTGATGGATATGCTGAACTAGAATCATCTATCTCCACAATATCACCATTTATCGTATTTGAGTCCAACTGAACACCTAAGTTTCCTTCAGCGTCTTTTCCAGCGGAAGAGGACAGGCTTCCAGCAACTTCTCTACCACTGACTGGAATCAGGGGATCTGAAGCAAAGGCTGGAGGAGGAGCCCGGGCTTCTACTGCAGGCAACGAAAGTGGAAGGTTTCCTAACAAATTCTTCTCCACCCCCGTCTTCAAAAGCAAATGTAATTACATAAATCCATGAACCTTATACATGAAACTTCACAAATAATAAGCATAAGGCATACAATAAGAGAATATGTGCATCATATTTTTTCTATGCGCATGTGCATGCATGTACCTTTAGAGCAACAACACTACTTGAGCAACAACACTACTTGAGCCATATTCAAATGAAGTGGGGCTGGGTAGCATGGATCTTCGGCAAAAATTAAAATGAAGTCGGAATAAAATTATCACCAGTTGCAAATGCCACAATTTTAAATCAGAGTTATCTTAAAACCCTAGTAACAACCTGGATCACTTATACAAAAACAACAGGCCTTGAAATTCAAAAGAAAAGGAAAATTGAGTTCTTTGTGCAATCATGTAAGTATAAAATCTCCTTCTGAGTTTGTCTTCTACCTCATTGTGTTGTATGGCTACAATGAGAGAAGTAGAATAAGGGCCCTGTGGCACGATCTTAAGTACCAAAGAAGCTTCTACGGCAACCAGTCTTGGGTTATTATGGAAGATTTCAACATTATATTAGATAGTAGAGGGAAATTGGAAAATCAGAGGATAGACAGAAATGTTAGTAGGGAGTTTACTGATTGGATTAAAAGTATGGACATCTATAATAACCCTTCTAGATGTTTTGAATTCACATGGTCAAATAAGAGAGATGAAGATAGTAGGGTATACATAAGAATTGATCATATGTTTAGCAATGAAGAATGGAATAATAAATTTCCAAATTTCTAGCTATATTATAAAGCACCAACTATCTCAGACCAATCCCAAGGTATCCTGTCCTTAACTATGTAATAATTTTGGGCCTAAGCCTTTCAAATTTATAAAAGACTGGATGAAACACCCACAGTTCAAGAAATTCTTCAGACTAGCTGGTCAGCCCCTAAAGAATGAAGACTAAACTTTACAAGAAATTAAAGGCTAATGCTAGACAAGTTCTAGAAGTAGCCCTAACTCTAAAGAATGAAGGACCAGCATAATAAACAAAGACAGCAGAAGGAAAAAATGCCTTGGATATCTATATTAGACTTCTTGATTTTGAAGACTCATTCTTCAAAGAAAAAGTCAGGATAAGATGGATGAAAGAAAGTGATAGAAATACCAAGTTTTTTCATAGAACTGCTAAATCACATATGAGAAATAAAATTCTCAGGTTACAAGATGAAAATAAAGTAATTACAAAAAAAAAAGATGAAAATAAAGTAATGATTGATGATTATGAGGTAGTTAAGACTATGGCTGTTGATTTTTTCCAGTCCCTCTTTATTGAGCCCAACCCCAACCCAACTCTGCAAGAAACTTGGGAAGGTAGGACCTTAAGTGATGCTCAGTCCTTTTCTTTAGAGGCTCCAGTCTCCTAAACAGATATTAAGGAGGCTTTGTTTTCAATAACATCTGATAGTACCCAGCCCCAAATAGGTTCACTGTTTAATTTTTTAGAAGCTAACTGAGATGTAGTGGATCAAGAATTCATGGATGCTATTGGCTATTTCTTTCAAAATAGCTTCATTTACTATCCTATGAATTCAAAAACCATCTCCCTTCTTCCTAAGGTAGATGCCCTATTCAGATGAAAGAATTTAGACATATATCTTATTGCAATGTCTTTTTTTTGTAAGTTAAAATTTTCATATATATACTCTGTAGGGAAATGTACATAGGTTTAGCACCATAGATAGGTTTTGGCAATGTCAGCAACAAAGTAATCACAAAAATCATAGCAATAGAACGAAGGAATTCCTTCAATTTCTTATTGAAGAAAACCAATCTACCTTTATCAAAGGTAGATCAATACATGACAATATCCTACTAATGCATGAGCTACTGAAGAGTTTAAAAAAAAACAGGGGGACAAATTAGATGTGCTATAAAAGTAGACATCATGAAGGCCTTTGACACCCTCAATTGGTGTTACTTATTAAAAATACTAAAGACCATAAACTCTCCTGAGGGTTTCAGCAACTGAATTAAGCACTACAGCTTCCTTTTCTGTTAACCTTAATGGTTCAGTGACAGGGCTCTTTAAAGCTACAAGAAGCCTCAGGCAAGGAGATTTCTTTATCTTCCTACCTTTTCATCCTGGCCATGGAGGAGTTCACACAACTCCTAAAAATTAAAACTAGAAATCCCCTTTTCAAGTTTCATCGAAAGCGTGAAGAATTAAAATTCTCTTCCCTTGCTTTCGCTGATGATTTGTTCCTTCTAGCTAGTGCTGATATAGCCTCTGTAAAGATCATCAAAGACTCTCTGATCTCCATTACTTCCAAGTCTAGCCTAAAGCCAAATCTGCTTAAGAGTGAAGTTTTTGTTTTTGAGATAACTAACTCAAATAAACTGGAAATTTTTGAAATCCTTGGACTGGAGATTGGTTCTCTTCCAATAAAATACCTTATCTACACAACGAAATCACTAGCTGGGCAGCTTCAAAATTTTCTTATAGTGGAAAACTCCAGCTCATTACCACTGTCTTGATAGCTTTGTGTATATATTAGACTGCTTCTTTATTCATTCTTGGGAGGGTCATCAAAGAAATAGAGAAAATGCTTAGGACCTTCCTCTGGAGTAGAACAAAAAGGACAAAAGTTCAATGGACTTCAATGTGCAAACCAAAAGATTCGGGGGGTTGAGTATTCTAGACTTGGTTCATGTAAATAATGGTCACTTGATTAAATACGTATGGCATATATGTGAAGAAAATGATAGTCTTTAGGACTTTCAGTCAAGTAGGTTCACTTTGTCACCTTAAAAGGCAAGTCTCTCTCAGAAGTGAAAGCTAAACAACATAACTACTGGATGTGGAATAGATTATTATTGACTAGAGATCAATACTCCCAATTCATGAAAAAAAAAACATTGGCAATTGGACATCCACCTCCTTCTGGTATGATCCATAGCATCTCTGGAGGGTGCCTGAGCAGAAGGTCCCTGAACTGAGGAAATTAAACATAAGAC
Source organism: Eustoma russellianum (assembly GCA_036186865.1). Taxonomy (NCBI): domain Eukaryota; kingdom Viridiplantae; phylum Streptophyta; class Magnoliopsida; order Gentianales; family Gentianaceae; genus Eustoma; species Eustoma russellianum. Next base: position 1,181,306 of record AP025055.1, on the reverse strand, counting down.
AAGAAGCTAAGGTTGTTGATGTTCTGATAGAGGGTCAGTGGAGGCTATCTTATGGCAAGGGTTGGGATGCATAAGTAGTTGACTTCTATAATGCTAGCAAAATATCTAACTGTCGATCTTTAAGCCATAACTTTCATTCTTACATATACACTCAGATCATATGCATGTGATTATAGACTATTGCACACTTAGCATGGATGGGGCTTAGACACTTCTGGCTTTCACGGATACATATGCATCTCCTCTGCACACCACACCTACAGGCCCACTCTTCGCTTCGATATATATAATGCCTACCGCTGAAATCATCATCATCATCATCCATACCCAGTATATCCCAACGACAACAAAAGCTATCGTCAGGTATACATGTAAACTGCTGTCCCAACGTATTTTGATCAAGTCATGATTGCTATTGCTACCCCCAAGCAACCACTTTTGTAATTCCGTCTAATTTGGCTCATCTATGAAAATTTAACTTACGAAAAAAAAGAAACTTTGTATTATTGTATTTTGAACATGTCTAGCTCACTGGATAGCCTAGGAACACCAATTTTTGGTGTTTAACTCGTTGTAAATTTGCCTTTTAGGTTTAGATATCATCATCATCGTCCGTACCCAGTATATCTCAACGACAGCAATTGCTTCTTTTAGGCTTAAATATATGAAACTTTAACTTACAAGATAAAATGTAATTATAAAAGCAATGAGACATGGCTTGTAAATGAAGATTCTGCAAGAAATAACATAAGCAAAAAAGGATCAGACACTTGATTCAGTAAATACTGAAACAAATACTTTATCATCTTTATCTTCCATTTCAAAGTCAACCTACAACTCTTCCATCAACTTGTTACCAACATTTTGATACAGTGAAGGTCTAAGGAGGGAGCATGAAAAACATATTCCAATATCAGAATGTTTCTACCAAATTAAAGCAGGACAAGGAAGCTCCTCATCTCAGTTTTGACCCAAAAAAACAACAAAAGAATAAGCACCAAGAGACAAAAGTCAATAGTTCATGATCATCAACTCCATAAGATACAAGGAACTCCGGAAGGAGCCACATGCTAATAAATAATGCATGGCCTACAAATAAATACATCACGTGCATTCACGCAGCAAAAACAAAATAAAAATTCAAATTGAAGTTTCATGCATTAGAATTAAGGAAATTCGAAATGAGCATCTAGCTGGAAAGGAATTTATGACATACGCATGGATAATTCAAAGTAACAATCAAATCAAAATGAACTTACACAGAAGGCCCAATTGCCCAGATTAAAAGACTGAGGGCACCCACAACGCAAATAGGCATGAAGCTTGCAATCAAATATGAATTGTGCAGATGGGGATATAAATCTTGGTGTTGCTCTAAGGAAACAGATTTTGTTTGATTCAGACTCAGTTTGCAAATTAGAATCCAGGTTGACGCTTTATCACCATAGCTATAAACTTTTACTACTACATCCATCAATGTGTCGCTTTATAGAAAGTTCGTCACTTACTATTTGTGGTTTAAACACCACTGAAGCATTTTATTACCTTTCCTCTCACATTTTGTTATACTCCAACAATTTCGACCACCATAATAATAATACTAGGCTGATATTTTAGTCTTATTCCTCAAATAACTCAATTATTGGTACAAATTCTTACTTTGCACGCTAAAACTTCAAAGAATACTCAAAATGGGAGGTAATACTTATTAGGAAAGACCATAGCTTTTGCATTTAAACACTACATCAAGCCCTTCACCTATGAGGCAGCCAACGATGCAAAGTGCTTAATTTCACCAGGCTAGTTCTTTTTCACACCTTGAGAGTTTGGGGTTACCAAAGTTTCTTTAAAGGGTCATTTCTGCAAGAAGCCTGCAACCCTGCTGCTCCCTATCTACATCAAGAATTGTAAAATTCGCCATAAACCATTAAATTATCAAACAAGTCCTCTAAAGCAGGAAAGAATGAGAACAGGATAGACCACTTCTCATTCTGCTTATGGCATTTGTGGACAAGTCACTGGCGCTTTTACACAACCCATGAAATAAATGTCATATGAATAAACTAGGCCCGACTGTTAATCTACTCTGAAGACCACTAACATACAACACTCTTGGTTAAACCCTAGCCCACACACACATCCCTCGAGGGCACTTTATACCTTTTATGCAATAGAAAATCAGGTCTGCACTGGAGACAAGTTTAGTTAATCAGTAGGATGCACAAGACAATAACACTTTGAGGAATCACTGAAAAGAATTGTGTAGGAAATATATAGTTCCAGCATCAGACCATCCAAGTAGTGGCAAAATTCATGAACAAATTTGTTTATACAATACAAGCAGAAAAGAAAAATACTAAAAGCAGAACTATCTACATCCAGAAATAAAATACCATGGGAAAACCCCGGAAAAATGATATTCTTATAAGCAACTCAAAAATATCATGAAAATTCAAATTTTGTTTTCCTTAGGACGTGTAAAAAGTAGCATCACTAATGTAATGTCCGTACAAATGTACGGATAGCGGTGAGTTCGATGTATTCATTATTCCCATTAGGTGAGAATAAGAGTTAAGTCTTCTTGTTGTAGTACATATAAAGCAGAAGTCACCTGCATAATAGCTTCCTTCAGCTTTGAATGAAGCATAGATCCTGAATCCTTCACCATTTTAGGAGGCCAGATCTGTATATAAAACTAGAATCACCACTGGCCATACAAAAAATAAATGCAGTACAAGCTCTGAAGAGCAACCACATATTAAAAGACGAAATCCGATATTGCTCAATCGTGTTAGGTGAGCATTTTAGTCAGTACCATGCAGTGCCCATGTCCACAAAGTAATAAGGCCTAGTATCGTTCTTCTTGAAAAGGATGACATCTTATACTTGTCTTAAAACACTGGAAAGGGCACAATTCTGCTTTTGATGATTTGGAAATAAATTTCTAGGCCGCACAAAAGATCATAAACGACAGCACCACCGATCAAAAGTTCCAAATCTTGAAAAGATAATGAACAAATACTTACGATGAAGGAATATTTATTACACAAATAAAAATCAGTAACTGTTTTCAGCTACAAACATGTTCATTCTTCTCTTAGTGCTTGTCCATTAATAGATTGTTATAACTGTTTATCTGAAATTGCACCTATTTCCTCCACCTGAGCTTTAAGATCACCATATTATGGTTTCCTCTGGAAATAAAGCATAATTTCTTGCCTTGTTGCCACACATGTGGCAAAGAGATGTGACTTTAAGAGACAAACTTCCTAGTAAAGAGAAACAAACAAAGCAGGTTTTATCCAAAGACAGCAAGTAATATTAGAGACTTAAACAGCATAAGCTACACTAGTCTCTAAGACGTTAAGACTCGCATCAAGGACGTACATCACAGTACACCATTAATATTCCAACATTGGCAGCTTTATAGTAATCAATCCAAGAATGCATGAAAAGGCTTAAAATTTTATGTCATTGACATACTGAAGTTGAGCAGGCTGGACACACATATCCAGCAGGAGCAGTGTGAGGTGGAAATCCTTTGATATGTGAGATGAAGCAACTCGTATGGATAATATCTGCAACAAAAAAGCACCAAAATTAACTTCACGCTTTCCTAAAATCAGAAGGTATTGAAATATATCCACATAAAATACATACGCAAGCAACCCAGGCGAGTAGTTGGAGTGTCGTTTCCTTCATCAATATTTGCTTGACAATGGCAGCACTTTGGAGGCCAATCATACTCTCCATCAATAACCCATTCCGAATATGTGCGTGCCTAGAAGAAAGGCAACATTCTCTGACATACCCATGAAAAGAGGAAAAAGAATAGACTTGAACAGCACTAGGATTTTCATAGCCTGTTTCCACTGCATTAGCAAGTCTATACTCTTAAAACCAAAGGATAGTAAATAAATAGAATCCCCACGAAGGGGCTTTTGCAAGTAACATGAGCTTATATCAAAGAAACAACAAAACCCAAATTGAATGGCCGCAGGAAAGTAAGGATTGGAATTGTACCACGCAGATTTGGTGCTCGGGAAAGCATATGCACTCTCCACATACTGGGACCTTGTGAACAAAACAGTATAATTTTGTCGCCTAGAATCAAACATGATCACCAAACGTTTAGCACATCCTCGTACCCTTTGAAGCACTAGATGCAACATGAGCAGGAATACATGACAGATTCAAAGTTTCATGAATTATTTAGGGGAAAAAACAGCAATGCTGATGCGCCCATGAATCTAAAGTTCTTCACACAAGGTGAATGATTTCATCCAGTTCATTAAAGTGTTCACCATAATACAGCTGCGTAAAACCAAAAAAAAAAGGGATGCTATTTTAATGCCAACGCATGAAAAAGAGACTGCACTAAACTTAAGCTTACTTCGACGTCATAAGACGCCATTCCACCGCTCAACCATGATCACATTAAAAAAAGTAAAAAAAAAAATTAGAAAAAAAAAAGAACAACAGAAACGAAATTACAAGTGCGAAATAGAGCAGGTACTTCAATTCAACCTAAACGATTTTGACGGTAAAAATGGAAATCCTGATCCGATCTGAAATTGATAATTTCTAAATGCAGCGACCAGAGAATCAGATAACAATATCCTAAAAAACTTGAAATAAAAAAACAAAGACAATTGTAATAATGAGATAACATATAATTTCAGGAACCGATAGATACAATTGAGGGAGGGGAGGAGGTGGAGTGGGTACCTTGCGGCATTTACAAACCACCATGGCAGTGACAAGAGCAAATTTGATGAAGACAGATTTGATCAGAGCTTCAAAGAAACCGTGAAATTACACCAATTGAATCGAACTAGCTCTCGGCTGGAGAAATGGCTGGGTTTTTCCGGCGAATTGAATTACATTGAGAATAACAGAAAAAGACACAGAGGAGGTTACGAAATAAGTGTGCTTAATGCCTTGGGAATATTTTTGTATTAAACTAAAAGAAAAATTATAAAAGTAGAGGAGGGTAGGAAACTGTGCAATCCTAAACAAGATCAAACATCACTAAAAGATCTAGAATTTTGCTCTCACGGGGTGATGAGTTGGTTGGTATTTGGTTTGAGATTTGTTTTAAGAGGTCAAGAATTGGATTCAGGGATAGGCATAGCGTGGGTGTTCCACTGTTCGGCCTGGTTTGCGGGTGGTTTGCGGGAATACACTCTGTGTGGGTCACTGCGTAAGTCATCACCCAACATACGAGATCTCTGGGCTCCTGATTTGTATCTTCAACAATGTTCCTTGGAGATTGAGCGGTGGAGTCCCTCGGACCATGGTATGACCATTTGCTCCAAAAGATCTAGAATTTTTATCTACTGTATTATGATTATTTTGAATAAGATTACTTTTTGTGTATTAAACTTCTTCTAAATACACAATTGAATATAAAATTTGATAAAGAATTAGATATAAAATCTAAACTCTTCATAAAGTCAACAGCATAGTGCCATGACAGTAAAACCCTACAAATTTTAGATTTTTTTCATCAAGAAAATTACAAAAACTTTATAAATTAAAAATACACAGAATATATATGTATGTATTTGTATTTACATAGTAGTAATATACTTAATTGAGCATGAAAATTTAAAAGATGTCCTAGACGGCTCATGACGTATTAAAGATTTAGGATGTTAAAAAAAGAAGAGAATTATGATGGTGAGACATCTATAAAATCTTATAATCCATAGCTACACACGGATTAGGATCCCCTCACGACCGTGTGACACGTGTCTTCTACCACTTCATACATCCATTGCTGTCCACTCTCTCATCTAGTCTCACCACTCTACTATCACGTGTCGTGCGGTGGTAAGGAAGTGAGGGATTCGTGGGTGAGGGGATCCCAACCCACACACCCACCTCACGGTTAGATCTTCTTTTTTTTTTTCTAAAGCGGATCCTTTCATATAATTAAGAAAATTTACAACGGGCCGGCCCTATACACACGATGCCCAGCAAAAGGAGAAAAAAACAAAAAAAAACCCAAATCAGCTACCACTACATATTTTCAAATCAGCAAAAAAATACCCCCTTAATTACCTTCAGCCTACCCCCACCTTTTCCAAAGTAGCATTAACTCCATCGTTCCCAGACCTTCTCGTTCTGGTCACCCCTCCTGCAGCAGCGAAGCTCCCCCTGTTGATTGTTGGGGGGGAGTAGCATGTGTTGTTCCCCTAAAGTTGCTCCCACACCTTTGAATGTCAATGGCTTTTCGTTGCTCCGTTGCATCCTTGATGATTTGCTCCACTAGAACATCAGTGGGTAGCATCTTATTCTTGACGCCATAGATGACACTATTCCTCTCCCTCCAGATTGTTCGAATGCAAGATCGAAAGAGCAGAGTCCAAGAACCACCATTCCATCCATCCTCCACTTTATCGGTAAGACACTCATCGATCCAGTTTTCAACCTTCTTTGGAGCGAAGAATTCCTTCGCCTTAGCTTTGGGGATTAATTTTAACCAAATTCTTTTGACCCAAGCACAGTCTCTCACTGCATGCAGGTTAGACTCCTCACTGTGGCCACAGAAGGTGCATGCAGGGCAATCGAGGATATGTCTTTCGAAGAGAGCAGAGGTCGTCAGCAGTTTTCCGTGACGGATCTGCCAGATAAGCAAATTACCCCCTTGTGGCCCTTTCATCTTCCATATCCTCATCCACTCTTTGCGTTGATCGATCTCACATTTCGCCTGTTGTATTTCGTAGGTTTCAGCGACACTGAACTTGTTCGCGGGAAAACCACAGGCCTTGAAGGCATCAATCGACTCCAACTGCTCACCCATACAGGTACTCCTTTGATTACAGCATCTCTTAAGGGCATTGAGGGCATACCTAATGCTCCTCCAAACATAGGAAGCGGTGCTCTGGGTTTTGTTGTTGGCTAAAGGATTGCCATATTTAGCCCAGAGAACAGAGGCCCAAAGGGAATCTTTTTGTTGCACCGCTCTCCACCCTAGTTTGATAAGGAGGGCCTTATTCATAAGACTGAGGTTCTTGAGACCTAGGCCGCCTTCCTCTTTAGGCTTGCAAACCTGCTGCCAGTTAACTGGATGTATTTTCCTCTTCCCTTCCGTATTACCCCAAATGAAATCCCTATTCAGCCTATCCAGTTGCTTAATTGTAGTCTCTGGCACCCTAGCCGTTTGCATTACATAAAGAGGCACCGTAGAGGCTACCGACTGGACTAAGATGATTCTCGCAATTTTTGACAGCAGGCTCCTCTTCCAGTTTCCTAGCTTGACTTTAACCTTGTCCAGAATATACTGGAAAGTATTATTAGTCACCCTGCCTTGAATGATAGGGATTCCTAGGTACTGTCCAAACCGTTGCGTGCTAGGAATGCCAAAGGTATCACATAGGTCGTTTTGTAACTCCATAGGCGTATTGGCAGAGAAGAACACCCTGGATTTGCCTACATTGACTTTTTCGCCCGACCATGAGCAGAATAACTCCACCGTAGCCTGCATAACCATAGCTTGCTCCTTTGTTGCCTCCCCAAACAAGATTAGGTCGTCCGCAAACATTAGATGGGAGATACTTGGTCCCCTCCTAGCTACTTTCACAGCCTTCCACTCTTTCTGCTCCACCTTTTTATAGATGAGTTGTCCAAGAACCTCCATACACAACACAAACAAGTATGGTGCGAGGGGGTCTCCCTGTCTCAGGCCTCTAGTGGGCTGGAATGACTCAAGTTGGTTCCCATTCCACAGAACACTGATGTTGGCTGACCGTAGACAGAAGAGGATCAGCCTCCTCAGATTATCCCCAATGCCAACCTCCCTAAGCACCCTCTCCAAAAAGCCCCACTCTAATCTATCATAGGCCTTTTCCAAGTCAATCTTAACTGCCATAAGCCCTTTCTTACCCCTCTTCAATTTCATACTATGAATCATTTCCTGAGCAATAATCATGTTGTCCACGCCTTGCCTTCCTGGGATAAAGCTACACTGGTTTTCCCTAATCAAGTCAGGGAGAACGAGCTTGAGCCTGTTAGCCACCACTTTGGTAATGATCTTCACCACACAATTGCACAAGGAGATTGGTCTAAATTGGCTGATACTTTCTGGCACACCAACTTTAGGGATAAGTGTAAGTAGGATCCTGTTCATCTCATTATCGAAGCTCCCATTGATAAAAGCCTTCCTTACGAACTCCTTAACCTCTGGGCCTACCACATGCCAATAGTTTTGATAAAACAAAGCGGGAATTCCGTCTGGACCAGAGGCTTTGTACGGGCCCATTTGGAAGATAGCTCTTTCAATCTCCGTGTCACAAACATCAGAGTTCAGACCCTCCACCACATCGCTTCTCAATTTAGGGAAATGGCCACTCCCCTGAGGCCAAGAGACATTAGGATCCGCAGCATAGAGACTCTTATAGAAGTTAACAGTAGTAGCCTGCAGCTCCTCTTGATTTTCCGTCCACTCTCCTTTAGAATTCATGAGTCTAACAATCTTATTTCTCCTTTTACGATTTATAGCAGTGATGTGGAAGAATCTTGTGTTCCTTTCCCCAGACACCCTCCAATTCAGTTTTGATTTCTGGAACCAGAAGGTTTCTTCCTGACTGAGAATCTCATCATATTCGCGAAGGAGTCTCTCTTCAAGTCGTTGCAGAAATAAGGACCCCCTAATCCCTGCTGCCTCCTGTATTCCCTTGAGTCTAGCCAGGCATTTCGTTTTCTTGTGGAAGATGTTACCAAACACTTGAGTGTTCCACACTCTACTCTTCTCCTTAAAATCTTGAATACATTTATTAAGGGGTTTACCCCTATCCCACTGAGTTCTAACGAACTCCTCAAATTCTCGATGTTGCATCCATGCCAACTGGAAACGGTAAGGCTTGCACAATGGAGCTGGCATGTTATTGAATAGATGTAAACATATGGGACTATGATCCGAATAAGTTCGTGGGAGATGGTGCAGTTGAGCCTCATGAAACTTAAACTGCCAGGCTTTGTTGACCCACAGTCTATCAAGCCTCTCTAAGATGCCATCTCCCTCAACCTGTCGATTAGTCCAAGTGTATGGTGGCCCTGAGAAACCAATGTCGATGAGTTCGACTTTGTCAATCATCCTCCAAATATCCCCCTCAAGCCGGGTTCTGACTGTCCTGCCCCCCTTCTTATCACTCTGGGTCATCACTTCGTTACAGTCTCCCATAATGCACCACGGTAGTTTCATATTGGGACCTATCCTCTGACAGTACCTCCACAGTTTTTGTCTTTCGTTCTTCTCTGGGGAAGCGTAAATCAGCGTAAGAACCCATTCCACGTTGCCTCCTTTCATAATCGCCACATTTAGAAACTGGCTACTATAATTAATAACCTGTAACTTAATCTTACTATCATCCCAAAAACACCAAATCCCCCCCTTATACCCCTGTGCTTCCACCGCAACCAGGTTTGTCAGATACAGTGATTTCAGGATCCTGTGTGCTTTTGTACTTTTATTCTTAGTCTCAACTAGACAAATAATATCTGGCCTCTGTGTGTTGACAAGGTCTTTAAAATGTCGCAAAAAGGCAGGGGAACCTGCCCCCCCTGCAATTCCATGTAATCACACGCATTGATCAACAATCTGGTTAGTGTTGCAGGTGCACCTGCTCTGCTTCCATGTTGTCTTCTATTTCGTTCATTAATATCCTTGTAATATCCTCATTATGTCGCCCCGTTGTTCCCCTATCTCCCGGGTCAACTTCCACCTCCATCGGTTTGGTGTGCGTGTGACCCGAGGCCATCCCGTCAGGTGGGTGCTCCTTCATGTTCACCGCCTTGTCTGGTATAAGGTTCTGATTTTGGTTTGGGTTAGGATTATCAGTCACTAACGTCTCAGGATGTTGTGTCTTTTCTGTGTGTGGGTCTTGCTGTTTCTGTATATAGAGGCTTTCGGTGGCCTGATTGATGGGGTTTTGTCCCTGTACCAGTGTTCTTTGCTGAATGTTAGGGTTCTTGTTTTGGTTTTGGTTGGAGTGTTGTATTCTTTCGGGTTTGTCCTGTGTTTGTATTTGTGTGGTAATGGGTGTTCCTAATCTGGCTTTGGGCTTGGGTTTCACCGGGATTCCTTTCTTGGGCCTCTGGCCACTTGGGCCCAAACTGGCTTTTGTAGCAAAGCTGATGCTGGTATCGGGCTCGTCGTCTTGGGCAGCATTGAAATTTCGGGTGACTTCATCCATATCTTGGTGGAGGGCCTCAGATCCAGTTGCATCCTCCAAAACCATAAATCGAGACCCGCCAGGAAAAGTCCCTTTCCTATCTCTGATACGTGATGCCCCACTTTGACTTTCATTAGCATTGGTCCCGTACACTTTAGCCCCAGGTCTTTCAGCTGTCACGTTCTGATATCGTCCTCTGGCCGCACTCTGCGGTACGTTGGCCATTACGTGTTCTCTATCCCTCTGTTTTGCAGCGTTTAGCAGTCCCGGTCGTCTTCTCCGGTTATTCGCCGGAATCAGCCACGGGCCAAACGGCTTCTCTGGTGTAGGTATCTTGCATTCCCCGTTTCCATCCTCCTCCCCGACTTCCTCACTCTCTCCCACCTCTCTACTCTGGTCACACTCCTCCTCCTTATGGCCATAGCAGCCACACTTGAAGCAGATCGCATGAAGACCTTCATACTCAATCTTCTGTAACTGGTTACGTGGTCCTTTCAATTTTATCTGTGGAATCAGCTTCTTGGAAAGGTCCAGCTCCACACAGACTCTAGCGTATTTTCCTCTGTTCGCTTTCAGTGTATGCTCATCAATTTTCACCGCTCTGCCCACCAAATTCCCTATTTCCAGAAGCAGTTCCTTCTCAAAAAATTCAACTGGTAAGTTGGGTAATCTCAACCAGACCAGGGTGCTTAGGACCTTGTTTTGACATGGGTTAAAATATGGTTGCCACTTCATCACCGTAAGGTAGTGTCCCAATAGTGTCCATGGCCCGTTTTCCAGAACATAACAGTAGTCCTGCATCTCATAAAACCTCACCATGAAGTAGTTTTCCTCTAAGTCAGTCAGTTCAAACCCTTTTTGGAACTTCCACAGCTCATTTAGCCTCTCAGTCAGGACCTTCAAACTAATATTTCTCCCTAGGAGCTTGATAATCAGCGCCCGTCTCCAGGGTTGCCAAAGTGAGAGCAGCCTGCTACTAGATATCTCCACAGCTGGCCATTCTTCATCATGGCCATCCTCCTCAAGCTTCTCCACATACATTTGGTCCATCAGCTCAGTCTCCCAATATTCATCCTCCTCTTGGCCGCAATAAATGGGTCCTTTAAATGTCACTTCCTTCAAGGCGTCAGCAAAGCTCCTTGTGCCCCATAAGTTCAGGGGTGAGGATGGTCCATGCCCATGGTCGAATCTGTCAACCAGGTTACTAGTAGTATCCCGTTTGTTTTTCTTAGTGCTCCGCCAGAGTAGATCCTGTTCCTCCGGCGATGGTGCCGGTGAAAATGACATATCTCGAGAGAGGAGAGAAAGAACTTCCGTCAGCTTTTAGAATGGTATCTACAAAGAAACACTATAAAAAAAGGATGAAACTCTAACAGGACAGCTAGACTGAACCTACGGTTAGATCTTCTTTTCTTCCTTATTGTTGAGGCCTTTTTCTACTTCTGTGGCAGAGACTGTAGTGACTGTGTGTAGCTAACCAACGCCGACTGAAAGAAAGGGTAACGCATAGCAAATTTATGAGCTGGCGGATGCAGCTCATCTAATTTATATTTTCCGGCCGAGACACATATTGAAAGGGGCCTATGGAAGACGAAATTGGACCAGCAGAAAAAAAAATTCAAAACGAACCATCCTTTGTACAATGATGTGTGATATCGATCCAGCTGATATTCGGGTTGAAAAATTGCTCTAAAAAAAGTCATAGGTTCGAACCAGTGATACGCGTGGTGTGGGTGAAAAACTGCTCTCTGCATCAGTTATGACTAGGGCTGTTTAATGTACCGAACAGTTCGTGAACTGTTCAAGTTCGGTTCGTATTCGTTCGTTAATGGTCGGTAAACGACCTGAATTCGAACAGCTATTTGGGTTCGTTTACTAAAACGAGTCAAACTATTCGCCTCGTTTAAACAGTTAAAGGGTTATCAAGCCGAACTTGAACCAAATTCAAAGTTCGCTTAGCTAAACGAACCGAGCCGAACAGTTCGTTTACCCAAACGATTCCAAATTCGAAAACTTATTATTCGATTCAGGTCGGTTCGTTAACTCCTCTGGTTATGACTATATATTGTATTCGGCTCAATTACGTTAAAGAGTTGTACCAATTTGGATTGAGCATTCAATGACAATGGAAAAAGGGGAGGGGGGGGGGAGTGAAAAAAAGGATAATCTGCCAATTGGGTTGAAAATTTTCTCCGACTAGTGTGTTAAGGTAGGTGATTCAAGCATTAACAACTCTCATAGCTCATCCTTCTTAACCCCCCCTAAGCCCCCCCCCCCCCGCCCCAAACAAACGAATTGCAACCACAGTATGTGAAATGCTCTACAAGCATTTCAGCTCTGTCCTTCATCAATGATGGGAGACTGTTGTCTATTGCATCTAGTTATACTTTCGAAGAGGGAGACAGACCGTGAGTAGATTACCTTTTGTGCATTCTAATGCTCTTTTAGTTATGTTTTATGTGTTTTGATTTCTGAATAGATAACACTTCTTTTTTCCTCCAAACCAAGGCCATGACCCAGATCAGATACTTGTCCGCAGCGTGAACGAAGTGGAAGCGAAGCCGAAGCCAAAGTTGTTGGCTAACACTGCTGCATGATTGTTAGTGGTGGAAGAAATAGTTGTTTCTTCCCAGTTTGGATGAACTAAATGCATTTCTCCTGGGACTGTAATCTTTTGCAACTTACATATGCAAATAAGATTACATAGAAAAGATTGTTTCAAGGCTTCTAGTTTCTTTTTTGCTGGAGATTTCCAAAGTTGTTACATTCTTGTAGTTAAGTTGGTAATCTGATACCAATGTCCTGTGGTGTAGTTAATTCTTGAACCATTAGTTCAAGAATTGGTCCTTTGTTGCTTCTACTGTGCAAATCTTCTCCGAACAGTCGAAAGAAGCCTCTTTTCGCAGCAGCTAACAAGAGTTTCATGTGAATACACCTGATCTAAAGCACCCATGTCGCTTGAGCAGCTAAGAGTTCATGTGAATACACCTAACCTAAAGCACCCATGTCGCTTCAGCAGCTGACAAGAGTCATGTGAATACACCTGATCTAAAGCACCCAAGTTGCTTGTGTGGAACAAACATGACCAGGCAGCAGATATTGGAGAACAATAATTTATAATCTAATCCAACTGAGACGTCATGATACAACAGTATGTGACATCATTCATTGAATGTAAGAAAGACATATAGCTAAGTTCCTCTTTCCTGTTTTTGCTTTATGTATGTGGCTACAAATAGAGCAAGAATCAACTACATAGTACGGGTTTGTAGCAGATCTATGAAAACTAGTTATTACAACTAACCAAGGAACTGCTCGGACGCACTTGAAATGGAGATATGAACCATTAAACTCTCAATCTTGCGGTGGCTTTCTGATCATCTGAACCCAGATGGAGCTGCTTGAGGGCCTGCTCTTGATGCTCTCATGGCTCTCGATTGCGCAAGCAATTCGTCATAATTCTGTGAATACATATTAGTTATTAGATAGAAAGCCGTGTACAGAGAAACTCACAGATTGAACAGTTTAAGTTGTTGGTTACCCTTTTTTCAAATGCTGAATCCCTCGAGTCAATAATCTTGTCTACAATGCCATAATCAATTGCCTCTTGAGCTTGGAAGTATTTTGGACGCTGGACGTCTTTTTCAATTTCTTCTTTAGTTTTCCCAGTTCCTTTTGCTAAGAGTTCAATGTAGTAATCTGTGTTTGCGTCTAGTTCTTTTGCCTGATAACAGTAATGCAGGAAAATTCATCAGAATTGAAAGATAACAACCAAACAACATTGAACATAGAGAGAGAATGCGAAAGCGACCGACCTTAATCCACATGTCTATTACAGCTCCACTTGATCTGCTGACTTTAGGAAGATACAACTTTGCTACATGATCAACACATACGACGAAATATCAGGAGGCTGAAGATTTATGATTATTTCTCAGCATTTTAGTGGTACATAAGTTATCATTCAAAATGATTGTATCATGATTCATGCTCAAAATGCATTAGAGCTATGTGACCCTCTGCAATATTCTAGCCACAATAATTGAACACTGAATGGACCTTTTAGTTGACGAAGGGGATCTTATTTTAGTTGATAGGAGAAACTGGACGCCATGGACAATTTACAGAGCCAACTAAACACAAAATTAAAATGTATCCGTCACCAAACAGGTTGTATGTAGTTCAACATGCAGAAGAGCATTGTTTTTCTTTTCTTTATAAAAATGGAAATGTACATGCTGGTTTTGCTATGTGATAAAACACATAAAACACTCAGCAAGCAAATGCAATACACATCTCACGGATTAAGAATCTTCTATCTTATGATTATTTCAGGTAGTAAATCCTCTGGTTTCCACATCCACTAGATCTCGTGTTCGTTCACAAAGCTACTTAGAGCATACAGGACATATTCAAACGCAAAGTGCCATCCATCCAGAGAAGGGAGAGCATATCGAAGGAGGTTAACTAGTAAAAGAGGGAAAAGGGAAAAACCCAGATATAATCAGGACTCGAGAAGGTGAATGATTCTAAAATGACTCCAAACATTATAGCCGATCTACTCTCCGACAGGCCAGAATCACACTGAAGAGTAATATGGCTACAAAAGGGATCCCTGATTTTTCTATATACTTTATCTTTAACAAGATCATAGCAAATGCATAACAGACTCAAATTCTTTCACAAAAAAACGGTAATCCTATGCAATAGTTACTTTTTTGTGATAGAGACAAAAAGAATAGTTACTTTTTCTGAAGGGTGAAGAATAGTTACTTTTTGTGTCATTTATACAGGTACATATAGAGCAGGGGTATTACTGGAAGCAAAATCTCTATCCTTTAGGATGGAGGTATTGTTTGTCTGAGTCTCACACTCCCCAGACCCTAGCGATAGCTTTTGCTATCGTTGGAATATACTGGGTATATGTTATTGTTGTTCAATTTCGATATGCTATATCCATCTATATGTACCTCAGTTCCCTTTAAAGGGGATATTCTGCAACCTTCATCTAAGTCCTCCAGTAACTTGCCCCCCAAAAAAAACCTCTCGTCCAAAATACTTAAAGCGTCATGGCAAATTAGATGATGATTACACGGTATTCACACATCCAACTATTCAGTTACATCCACAAATTTCTTATGAGCCAATAATTCAGTACGCAGGCGATGGCTTCTTGACAATGGTCTTATCGTTTCGGCTTCTTGACAATGGTCTTATCGTTTCTACCATCTACATGGAAAAATATCAAGGCAAGAAGTAATTGCATCCAGATTCTAGACATATATTAGAGCCAATAAATATGTGCAAACTCAACACCCAGGTCATAAGTAATCAGCATAAGAGAGGTAACAGAAGAGCACTAATGAAACAAGAACAAGAAATCTTACAACTATGCCAACATTTTAAAAAGTTCTCCAAATAATGCGACTATGCTGATGGCGGTAATCGGAGTTCAGATAGAAAAAATGTGGAGACATTGCTAAGGCAAAACCTCGATCGAGTGTAACTTCCTACTAACATGCCAACAAACAGTTGAAAAAATTCTCTAAATGAAAAAATTTCCTTTTACAGAACAGTATAGCATAAGAGAAATTGAAACTTACTAGAAGAGTTTGGCTGTACAGCACGGTGGCCCTTTGCTCCAAGTGAGAGAAGCATTGCCGCTTGGCCGTAAGCCATACCACAGTTCACGGTATATACATCTGACTTGCAGTACTTTTGCCAGAGTTTGACAAATTGGGAAGTTACCAATTGCACCGGGACGCAATTCAACAAAGAAACTCAGTAGTCAATTTCATTCTGTTATGGTTCAATCAGTATTCTTAACAGCACGTGAAAAATCTATTATCTTCTGGGCAAAAAAGTAACTTACCATAGTTCATATGTTAAAAAATGTATTAACATCAAATACATTTGCATGACAGAACATCAAATCACTTTTGATTATCGGATACTTACAGACATTGTATCTGCAATTGCATATGCCTCTGTTTCAGAACCAACGGTCTCCATCTTCTCATTCTAATCAAATAAACAATCAATTTGGTTTTGTCAGTGGATGAATTTGACAAAGCCTTCAAGCATAAAAACCAAGCCAAAGTACCTGTGTGCCAGATGAATTTATATATAGATAAATTGGTTTGGAAGGATTGTCATAGTCCAACCACATAAACTGAGCTACAAGAAGTTCAGTTACAGCTGGAACAATCTATAACAAAAAAGCAAGGAATTAACAAACATCATAAAAATTGGAAGCATCTTCAACTTACACAAGTACGCATGAAACATAAAAACAAGAGTGGAAGAAAGAGATGTCTAAAAAGTCAATTTCTCATCAACAAGTTAGTTTACCGGCATGCCCAAGTATACAATTCGAGCATCGAGAAGCAAAGATGGCAAATCAGGAGGAGCAGTTCTTGGCCTCCCGGATCCTCTTGCTCCTCCACGATACATGCTGACACTCATACTATATTGTGAGGGACCTCCTCTTCCATCCATTCCAGACATACTATACATTCCCCCATTGTTCAGATAATTGCAAGCGGATGAGATGCTCATCTGTCAAAAGCAAAATAAGCTATTTTCATTTTCAAAAACTGTGGAATACCATAATTGAGATCAATCAAAAGTTACATATGTAATTAACGCATGAAATAACAGAGCACGACATTCAGTTACAGATATCCATATTGAGAGAGTAGAGAAGATACCTCCGTGACACTTTCAGCCTGTCGCCGTACTGGATTATCTTCAGTCATAAACATGTCCATTTGTGAGGGACTAAGACCATAGAGATACTGAGGAGTATTCTTGTAGTTGTCCATTACTACAGACAAGAAGATAAGAAACAGGAAGTGAATGACATAAATACAAATAATAGAACTGACAAACTTTCCTTTTGACTAATGACTAAAAAACACTTCGCAAGAGAAGTAGGGGGATAGAAACACTGAAAATCACCATATAACAAGAGAATGAGCGGAATTTCCCAAAATGACAAGGATAGCCAAGAGCAAAAGGACAACTTAGCAAGATACTACAACACAGAAACTTGATGGTCGAAAGAGCCAGTTGGAAGACCAACTGGTAACTGTCTTAGCTGCGTATTTTCTGTGAATGTTTCTTCTAAAGCAGAAAGAGAGATGGTTAGGTTGTGCGTGTCTGGCATGTTGTCTATTCATGTGAACTGCTGAACAGCAGTATGGAGGTTGTATATTTGCAGAACCAAATCAATGTAGGTAATCTTTTTTTTATTTATTAAAAAACAAAGGAGGAAAAGGAACTATGAATCTGATGGTGGGATGGTCATTATCTTTCCATCCAAGTCTTGTCCATGGGAATACAAAAGAGTTAAAAACAAACCACATAATCACTCCATAGTTCCTAATTACTATGTGGGCCTTTAAACAAATTTCTTGATCTCCTTCTTTTTTGTAAGTATTCTTAATCTCGTTTAACTTTAAAGAACAGTGAAATAGACTTCAAAGGATCATGATGTATTTCAAGCAAAGCTAAATACCTTCCTTTGAATCGCTAATATGTACACCTGTTCTCTCCTCTAAACTCACAGTTGTTAGCGGTTTGCTTTTCCTCCTAGAGCATGGTATATGTTCCAAGAATCTTTGTTTATCGAATTTGACCATTTCACCGGGCTAGACCCTTTCAGGGCAGCAGCAGAAAGACTAACTATAGATAAAGAGATGCATACTTCTTCAAGCACAAAACTAAGTCCCACGATTTTGATACAATCATTAGAATTCCCCTTTATTAAAATTTTGATTCTTTCAAACAATTCTCCCTCCTTGTCTGTTTTTCATCACTGAAACTATATTTTTTTGACATTAATACAATATTTATAAAGAAACATAAGACCAAGAAACCGAAGGAAAGACTTAAAGAAAGCTGTATTATAACCTTTCAGAGTAATTCAATTGGAAAAAAAAGAAATCGAAAGCAAAAAATTGATAAGTGGGCTCACATCCATCCTTGAGATTCTCTTCTCTGAACTGTTTTGGTATGTGGTCCAAAGACTTGGACACCTGAGCTCTGTAACAACATCTTCTTCGCAGCGATTTGGGATTTCTTGAAGATAAAATATCAGGAAATATGAGCTTTCGATGCTGAAGAAATGATGATCTTTGCAACCCAAGTGCAGAAGAACCTAAGTCTCTGTTTTCAAAAGCGCTGGCTGCAGAGAGAGGAGAGAAATCCACATGGGAAGCCATGGAAGCACTCACTTTCTCTATCTAAAAAGAAGAAAACTTGGAATTTTCTTCAAAATGATTCCAGAGGCTGACGACTACTTCACACCAACACGATAGGCTGATTTTTTTTTTTCCTTTTGTTGGTTTTTAGATGGTATTTTTTGGGCTTTTTTGTGATGAGTTTCGTTTATAAGCATATCAAAGGCCCACGACATAGAGCTCAGGGAACTTCTTAAAGGCCTAACCGATGCGCCTGTGGGTCTCACTGTGGGCTTTCCGTTTTAATTTTTTTTGTTGGGGCGGACGCTGCTCCGTCCATTTTCTGTGCAGAATTTGCTTTCCACCTCAGGCGTAAAAAAAAAGTTTCCGTTGCATTAGGATCTCATGTTTGTACTGAGTCAGGGAAGAGACAACATCATTTCGCGATTTGATCTAATGTATGTAATATTACCGTACACTTGGTGCAAAAATTTGTTTCTGTGGTTCAAACTTGTGATCTCAGAGGTAAGAAAAAAGTAATATTTTTACACTACAATGTGAGTCTTATAATTACTCGTCTCCTTCCGTTTTTCATTTAGTGTTTGTTACTGCAACAATGGGTTCCATGTGTCCTGGACCTCCTTGTGCAAGATTCATTTTTACAATTTTTATTAACAAATAAGAGTTAGAATATTAATTAAAAACATCGGTGACGGTCGGAAAAACATTGGACTGACGATTTCTGCTTAGATCCTAGCGCATGGACATGATTGCTGGATCTCTGCACGAGGTTTACACAGTGAACGTGTTTCTTATTCTCGTCTCGTGAAGTTCGGTAAAAAAAAAAACGTTATAACATCTCTAGTAGCTCGGTCTAGTTATGGCTCATTGGCCGAAGCTGATGTTAATGATCACATGCACATGTTTGAAATTATAAACTCATGCACTTATTTTATCATTCTTATCTTCATGGTTTTGGAAATATGTTTTTAATCCGTTTTGTAGATTGACAAAGAGAAAGGTACGAACTTATGTGATTTGCTATTGTCCCTGAACACACGTAAATTCATTGTACTATTTATAGCTTACATGTGTTTGCGAACTCTTTTAAGTGTGGAGGATTAGGATCTATGGACTAGTGCAGAGGTTTATGAGGGCTACAAAAGTCTACAATCTGCCTTGGATCAGAATGACATGTGAGAATTTAATGTCGATCTATGTGAGTAGACGGGGACAAGCACCGGTGGAATAAAGTTACTATTTTATGTTTCATGCATTTCTCTACTTTGGAAATTAGAACCTATAGCTAGTATCCTTAAGTATTTATCCATTTGTTGTGTTATATTTACACCTATTCTTGACTATAAATCTTTATGTATTTTGTGTAATTGTATCAAGTTATTCCCCATATAGTCCTATGTACCAACTATGAATCTCAGTGGCCCAACCGTAGTGTTACATCATATAGTTCTAACAGTGACGCGTTATAGCAGAGATCCCAAGTCGATACCAATCGAATGTACGTTGTAATATAAAACGTACACTTATATACCAGAAGCAAAATAACTAAAACATTTACTGGGCAGGGGGAGTATGTGGGTTATTTTTGGAAGAAATTGAGAATGAGTGGAGAAAAAGTAGATATAATTTGTTCACTTGTAATTTTTCTACATTGTATAAGAATTTGTACAGAAAGATGGGGACATAGAGAGTGGCGTAGCACACCGAGTTCAGGCAGGTTGGTGTAGATGGAGGGCGGCCTCAGGGGTACTGTGTAATAAGAATTTTCAAATTAAATTAAAGGGAAATTTTTATAGGGTGGCAGTGCGGCCAGCAATGTTATATGGAACAGACTGCTAGCCCATCAAGAGGACACAGTCACAGAAGATGGAAGTGGCAGAGATGAAGATACTAAGGTAGATACGTGGGCATATAAGGCTAGACAAGATAAGAAATGAGATATACAGAGAAAGGTTAGGGGTGACTAGTGTAACAGATAAGATAAGATAGGGAAGACTGAGATGGTTTGGGCATGTCAAGAGGAGACAGACAACGGCGTCTGTTAAAGCAATTGAAAACCTCGCTGTAGAAGGGAATAGGAGTAGAGGCAGGCCCAAACTGAGGTGGGATGAGCAGATTAGACATGACTTACTAGAGTTGCACCTCTCTGAGGACATGGTCCAGGATAGGAGTTCATGGAGGCAGAGTATTAAGGTTAAGGGAGGGTAGACAGGATATAGGGCACCTTAGAGCATACTTAGAGGATTAGATAGTATTTACACTTTAGTTTGACTTTGCATATTTTGTTTCGGTCCTTTTCTTTCAATTATTTGTGCATGTTCACTATTATGACCATTTTAATATCGGAAGACTTTTGTATATGTTTAATAAAAGGAAAAATTACAGTTAAACCCCCTGTGATTTGGCTTCATTTTAAAAATCTCCCCTCTCGTTTGGAATTATACATTTATATCCCCTATAGTTTGGGTTAAAAACGCACCAGCTATTTTCTAGCAAAACCACAGGGGGTAAACATGCCAGAAATTAGCCGGTGCAGTTTTAACACAAACCATAGGGGAGGTAAATGCATAATTCCAAACGAGAGGGGAGGTTTTTAGAATTAAGCCAAACCACAGGGGATCTAACTGTAATTTTCCCTATAAAAAGACAAATTTTTTGTTTCATTAAATTATATTCAGTTCTATATGCATATATATATATACATATACATATAGACACACACACATAGATATATACTTTTTATTTTCTATTAAGTTCTATTCATTTAATAAAAATTTTATGTTTCATTAAATTCTATTCAATTATATATATATATATATATGTGTGTGTGTGTGTGTGTGTGTGTGTGCATGTGTGTGTGTATACGCAAACACACACACACACACACACACACACACACACATATATATATATATATATATATGTATACTATTAATTTTCTATTTAGTTCTATTCACTTAATAAAACACATATGTATTAACGTCTTTAATATAAAAAGGACAAAATTTATTTTTTATTAGTTTAGATTCAGTTATATATGCATATATGTATATACATGCATATATATATATATATATATATATATATATATATAAGCATTCATGCATTGAATATTGTTATTATCTCTTATTTTTATTAGGCAAGCGCAAAGAAAAAAATTACAGTTAGACCCCCTGTGGTTTGACTTAATTCTAAAAATCTCCCCTCTCGTTTGGAATTATGCATTTACCTCCCTTATGGTTTGGGTTAAAACTGCACCGGCTAATTTCCGGCATGTTTACCCCTGTGGTTTTGCCGGAAATTGGCCGGTGCGTTTTTAACTCAAACTATAGGGGAGGTAAATGTATATTTCCAAACGAGAGGAGAGGTTTTTAGAATTAAGCAAAACCACAGGGGGTCTAACTGTAATTTTCTCTTAATAAAATATCTTCACTAGTACATATTCTTATTATTATGATATCCGTGCAGGCACATATAGAGCCGGAGGTCTCACTGGAAGCAAACTCTCTATCCCTTGGGATATGGGTATTGTTTGCATGCCTCTCACTCTCCCAGTCCCTAACAATAGCTTGTGCTGTCGTTGGGATATACTAGGTATGATGATTGTTGTTGTTGCAGTAGTATAAGAATTTAAATGGAAGAAAGTATACGATTTTGTTTAATAAATTGACCGAAGTTGTGACTAGAGCTTCGCAATCTCTCTTAAAATGACCCAGTGGACCTAAGGGTCAGGACTAGGATATTACACTATCTGCTGACAGGGAATAGTCAATGTGAGCACCAAGCAATCGGCGTGGACACCAACCGGTCGGTGTTAGAGTTTGATCTCAAGTTTTAAGTTCAAACGATCAAGTCATTTTAAATTGAGGGTTCAGTGTGAGATCGAATGGTCGATATGTCACATAACAACAAAAAATTTCTATTGTATTTTTATAAAATGATATAATATTTGTAACTTGAAATACTTAGGTTCAAGCATAAACGATCATAAACTAGTTTCGAAAATTAGATTATACAATGAGGTCTAAATATTAAACCTTATATCGTATGCATGTTAAGTTGGTTCTTTTAGAGTCTTATATTAGATTAGAATTCTAGTCTAGTAATAGTATGTTTTGCATTTTTAATGGAGTCAAATGCATACATTCCTTGATCTTAGAATTTGATGGAATAAAGCAAAATGATTCACTAAATTAGTTCTGCTTCTTATATTATAAATTAGCTGTTGATCGACACAGCTTGACGCAATTTTCATTGTGGATAATCAAGAAACAATATCTTTGTATTTCTAACGTATAGGTATGGTTGCGTACATTCGATACTCTTATACCTCACCATGAACAAAAGCATATAAACTATTAGGGTAATGTTGTTGTGGTCATCGTCTAATTTTTTTCCTAGACGGCTTGCTTATCCTAGTCACTTACATTTCCATGAAGAAAGCAGCCAAAAACATCCAGGTGTCAGCTACTTTTTCTTCCTTAGAAGATGAGAGTCTCGACGTGTTCCCAGAGAAAAGGATCTACGTGGAGTTCCAGTTTGCCAAGAAAACGGCTGGTGAAGTCCCCCACTCCTTCTGGTTCATGTCTTTCTCTTCTTCACTCCACAACACGTCATGAGATCATTTTACAACACTCAGCAAATTTTGTGCCAACTACTAACACACATGTTTAATGAAGTCCATACATACTGATGAATATTTTGATATATATTAAAAGGTTTTCATACTTGTGATTATATTTTAAATGATTTATTTCATCATTAAAGCAAATATAAAGTTTTCCAGATATTTCAAAAGGTTTTCATACTGGTGATTACATCAACATAAATGCTATGATGAGATTAAAATCAACATAGATAACACAACAACAAATGCAAACATATCAGCTGGATAGAGCTAAGACTAACTATGTCTTATAAGGAAACATGTTGTTCTGTGATATTTATATAACACGAGGTAAGATGCAATCAACACGCTAGTTTATATGACAAAGTTATTTTAGCTCAACACCAGTTCGCTAATTTATAACAAAACATTTTGGAAAAGATTGGAGAGAGAAAACACTTTAAATCCGCCGTAGATATATTTGCAACTATAAAAATCTAAATTCGGGATGACGTCAATCGATCTATGTCTATACTTGTATTATATTTTTAAACATCAATATTAGACAGTGTGTTTTTAATTTTGAAATTGACTACGTTGATCGATCGATGTGCTCTGTCTGCATATCGACATTGCACAGTTTGTTTCTAATTTTGAAATTTACTGTTGTCGATTGATCAATGTGATTTGTCTGAAAGATCGACGGTGGACAATGTGCTTCTAATTTCGCACATTCACACATAGATCGATCGATGTTAGCTTTAGATATCAATATATACCTTGATTTATGTTTTAGATATCTACATAAAACACGTGTGTAAAAAATGCTACTGATTATCTCATTCTCTAATTTTATTCAATTTTCCAAAGAAAAGAAGAAGAAGAAGAAGCAAAAACATGTCATTCTTCCACGTGCTCAAATTAGAAAATACGTAAGGGAAGGCGTGTCTTTTGATTTCTTATCGTCAAAGGTCTGAAAATGTAGTGTCAATGATTATAAATTTAAGTATATAGAAGTCACAGGGAAAAAAGGAGCAAAACTGATTTATCTAAGAGAAATTTTGTTCCATGATCTCATTTCTCACGTAACATACACCGTCAAAAAGGAAAAAAACTATATAAATATACATGTCATAATAAGTTTTATACTCCTCCGTTTTAAAAATATAGTCACAGTTTGACCTGATCATATTTAAAAATAAACTGTAATCAAATTAAATTGTGACAATATTTTTGAGACGGTGGTGGTAGTGAAATTATTTCAAAACAATCACACATTAAAGTATTATAACCTATTCATTTATTTCATTGAGTTACTTATCTTATGTGATTAAATTTTTTTTATTTATTCAAATATTTAACTATTATCAAATCAAACTGTGAGAAAGTAGTGGTTTTTATTTCACAACAATCACCCATTAAAGTGTTGTAACCTATTCCTTTATTTTATTAAGTTACTAAATTTCCTCACTAACACACTTGATGATGTTGGATTTATCACCAATGTAAAAATCGAAATATCTGGGGTTCAGGCCGTTACTCCTCCGTCAATAATCTTTGGAAACCTGAGAAATGAAGGAAAGCGTTAGGGGACCCAGGGCGCTGTCCCAGGAAAACCCTCCGACGCTCAAGTCAGTTGCGGGCATTTTAGCATAAAGCTTATGGTAGAATGGTTTGTATGAAACCTGTTTGAGGTCAGCCAGAGTGTATTAGCCGAGCCGAGACAAAAAGTGGTGGGTCTTCTCTTTCTGAATTGGTGTGGCTTTGAATGATTTTTTACAAAACTTGGCCTTCTTTCTGTTGAGGAAGCCCCTTTTATACTTAGTGAATCTAGATGATGCGTGTCCCAGATGGATAAAATGAAGACGTCTGGCCATCTTGCATGACTGCCGTGCAGCTACTGAAGATTGCTGTGCTGGCAACTTCTCCCCATAAGATGGACATCTGGAGAGAAGCAAGATTGCATGTATGCCACGTAGCACACAGCATTATGACTGTTGTAATCTGGCCGAAGTCATTAGTCAGAGACCAGCGGCTGTAATAAAATCTTTTAGATGCCCGAGATGACCACTTGGTTACCCGAGATGACTGGTAATGTAAGGTCATCATGCCGAGATGAAAATAACCAGCTCCATAGAACATTGGAGAACCTTTCATGATGCTCGTTGCTGACACCATAAATGGTGGCCCGAGATCAGTGGACAAGCCAAATCCGAGGCCGAGCACAAATTACTGGCCGAGATGGAACTGTAGCCCGAGACGGGGCCTTTAGGCCGAGATAAGATCTTTAGCCCCCAGAGGGCACTGGGACCCTATAGCCAAGATGGCCGAGAGGCCCGATGGGCGAGGTGGCAGTGGGGCCTGGTGGCTGAAATGGACCATTTGTCCGCCTGTGATCTGGTAAACCTCCGGGCCGACCTGCCATAGTTAGCCATTTCTACACCTTACTTCAGCGTTGACCGTTATTGACTAACGAGCAGTATTTTTTTGGCTCATCAACACTATTATATTATACCTTCATTATTGTTTTATTTATACAGGTACATATAGAATCGGGGTCTCACAATCAAATTCTCTATCCGGTTCTCACAAGCAAACTCTCTATCTCTTGTGATAAATGTATTGTTTGTCTGCTGCTCACTCTCCCCAGACTCTAACAATAGCTTTTGCTGCCGTTGGGATATAATGAGTATGATTGATTGATTGACATTGAGGGGTGTTTCTTCCCAGACTCTAACAATAGCTTTTGCTGCCGTTGAGATATAATGAGTATGATTGATTGATTTACATTGAGGGGGTGTTTGGTTGGGGGTTTCCCATTAAGGGTATGAGTTTGAAGGAATCTGAACCCATAAAAGTTGTTTGTTTGTTGAAAAAGGGGGTATAAGTTTTGGTTTGATATCCAAGTATTTCGCAATAGATATTGTTTTTTTTTTTTGATATACTAGCCTCCTTGTCTATCAATATGAGGGAATGGGGGCATGGTCGGTTAACGCTGGTCAATGCTACCGGCCATCACGCCGGCCAATCACTATTCCGGCCAGTCAAATTTTTCCGGCTACCCACATTCGATACCCATTTTAATTTCGATACGTTTCAAACACCATTAATGTCTATCATATCTATTCTTACTTCAATATCAAACAACTATCACTTTTATGCCCAAACACATATATTCCAAACTCATATCTTGTTATACCCATTCTCATTCTGATTCTGATACCCAAATACGAACTAAACGCTACCTGAGTTACTTATCTTGTGTATTAACCTTTTTTAGTTATTGAGTTACTTATCTTGCTTGGTTTTCCAAGGAGGACAGAAACCTAAACACCGGTAGGAGGTGGAAATTGAAACTTCAAGGCAACGCTCTCTACATTCTAGAAGGAAATACATATGGCAAAAATCATTACACACGTGGCGACTTGGGAAGGTAGTAACAACTGCAAGGTCAGAATTTAGGGGCATATTCTGGACATCCAGCAAAAAGGACACCTGCAGAACTTAAGTACACTCAACTCTATGGTTAATATAATATTGTATATATATTCTAAAATTGGATATGGTCTAGTGAGCTGTCAGAATGGACAAAGAAGATGACCAGTCAGATGCCGACCAGTTCTCCTTTCGGTTGGGGTATGCGGATGAGATCTCCGCAGGAAAAAAATGAGGTCAAAACTGAGGCCTCCAATCACGCGCCGCCACGTGTATAAAATCAGCTTTTTTTTAAAAAAAAAATTTCAACACCAACTTGCTTTTGTACACGTGGCGACGCGTGATTGGAGACCTCATTTTTTACCTATATTTTTGCCTGCTGTGATCTGACCCGTGGGGTATGTAGATAAGTATCAGAATACACCTCTGCAGCCTACCGACCACAACGCAGGAGGAAGCTAGTAGCTAAAAGAAACATCACAAATTTCACAATCTTGAAACAAACATATCATCAATCAATTATATGCATTATATCCCAACGACATCAAAAGCTATCGTTAGAATTTGAAAAATGTGAGAGGCAAGCAAAGAGTCTCTTCATCTCAAATAAAGAGAGTTATCGTTAGAATTTAGAGATGAAGTTATCGTTAGGACTTGGAGAGGCTGAGAAGCAAGCAAACAGTACCTCCATCTCAAAGAATAAAGAGTTTGCTGCGAGTGAGACTCCCGGTCTATATGTACATGTATAAATGACATAATAATAAAGAATGATGCTCTATTTATTTTTTGATCAGTCAATTATATGAGATACATACAAATTTATATTTTGATCATTCACTTTATTACGTGCATGTAGATAAATTTTATACGTCATCATCTTATTGTATCACTAGTTGATATATGACTAATATAAAATTTCTAAAAAAACATATTGCGTACAAAGTAACTGAGCTGAATTCAATAATCACGGACAAATAAAACAGTAATCCCATTGTTTTAAATTGTTTCTCGGGTCAAATTTGCACTAGTTTTAGAAAAGTTAGTTGACAAATTATGTAATATTTATTACTTTCTAACTTGTCATTAAAAGCAATCTTTAATATTACAAAATAAACATAATAAGTAAGGACATTGTAGTCATTTAACGATTTCTTTTTTACTCTTTATGAAATGTATACAAAGATTGCTTATGTCTGTTTACAACGGATATAAAGGTTTAAATTTGGTATAACATCGATCAATCTATGTAAGCTATGATATGGATCGATCGATATTCTTTAAGCTGAAAGATCGATGTTGGATAGTGTATTTTCAATTTTGCACCAAGCATACATCGATCGATCTATATATATTTTTGAGAGATTGATGTTCGATCGATTTGCTTGAACCTGAGAGACCAGTGCTAGACAGTGTACTTCTAATTGATGTCATTTCTGAGAGATCTATGTATACATAGATCGATCTATGTAGAGTATGATAGATACATCGATCTCTATTTTTAGAGATCTATGTAAGGTATGACGTCACTTCTTTATTTGTTAAAGCGTTTGTTATTTTCTAAGTTTCAATCTTTTTTCATACATTTTTTATACTTCATTTAAATAACATTACATTATTACCCAGTAGTTATTTTAGAAACATATAAAATCTGTAGAAAGCTATATATATTAACAAACACCACATCATTAAAATAACTACTAACCAGCGTCCAATTTTTCCAAGACAACTCAAGAAAGGTCTGAGATCATATCAAAATATGGATATACTCTAATTTATATAAACAAAGTACATACAAAAATAAATTAAATTATCAAAAATTTGAACGGGTTCAATCACTTTGTTGGCGACCACGATGCGTACACAATGAGATACGGTTCAAAATTAAATTTTCGTTATCCACTTTATAAAAGTTTATATGTTAGGTTCCTAACCAATCATCCATTATCCTTAATAACTCTTATAACAGAGCATTTTTGTATGTGTGGCATATTATGTTATAAAAATATTCACATACAATCTATTATTATTTAGGACCAAAAATTTTCAGATAAGTACCAACTGATAGTAAAGTGAACAGACACGTTCTTCAAACACATGGCAAATGAAATAAAGTTATTTCGACTTTTCAGTGTTAAATCACATTATGTTAAACAGCCAAAGTGATCTTATATTTTAAGACGAAATAAGTATGAGCTAAAGTCCATAGCCGACCGGTTTTTACTTTTCTTTAATTATTCTTTTCCATAACTACACTAAATAAAAGGATTAGTGTTATTGATTTTATCATTTTCTATTTTCAATGGAATCAATGACACATTTTTTTTTGACATAAGAACATGATAGAATAAAACAAAATGAATCAATAAATTGGATGTGATTCTTATATTGCGAAGTAGCAGTTGATTGACACAGCGTGACTTTATTATGGGCCATCGGAAAACAACCGTGTTTCTAACATATGTGTATGGTCGCGTAGATCCAAACCTCTATATTCGATTATATACGGAAGCCTCTAAAATAATGGGGTAATGTTGTTGTTGATTTTATCACATCACCGCTCTTTTTTTCCTTATTTAATGAACATAGGTTACCAAAAGTAACGAACATATGAATAGAAAATGTATTCCGTTTGACTTGACGTCACATTATATATTAAAATTTTCAATTGCAGATTAATGACCGGATATGCTGCGCTCATCCTTTTGCATTTCGTACATATATCTTTATTCATTCAACCTCCAAAACCAATAATATTGCCTTCATATTTTTTATTTTGAATTATTTTTTTTCAAATTTTTAAAAAGTAAATAAAAATTATCTTTATGACGTCAGCAAGATGTCATGTGTTATTTTTCCCAATAAATATGGATACCAAAAAAATTTTGTTAAAATGCAGATGTCACTTAAAATTTTATAGATAACTTTTAATACCAGATTGAATTAACTCATAATCGAAAGATAAAGTAAACTTATTACTACGTATACTTATAGTCGAAATATAAAGGAAACTAATCAGCATCACGCCACCACGTATCTTGTGTTTTAGAAATTGACTTGTTAAAACTTAAGACAGTAAGGGCAAGTTACGGCATCACTAACCGCACAACACTCCTAAAGCACTGCGTGTATGTGTGTGGCGGCATCTGCCTAAACCGCCAACTCAGCTCTAACAGACATCTTCCTTCTTCCTTACCACTTACCATATCTATATTCCATCATATTCTTGATAAATACTATCTCTCTATTTCATATTTTCACACTTATTAATTTATTCACATAATTTATACTATATAATGGTCTCGCTGGAATCAAACTTTCTATCCTTTGAGATGTAGTTATTGTTTGCATGTCTATCATTTTCTTAAGTCTATAGCGATAGTTTTTGATGTGGGATCGATAGTTTTTGATGTCGAGATATAATGGATATGTGTTGTTATATAATATTATACCGAATCTCTGACGTCACTCTTTCGTGTTGCGGATCAAAATTGCATAACTTCTTCAATTTCTCCACCGCCTTAAGTTTCTTTATTTGAGTAGATCTCTCCCTATATATATATAGTCCACTCTCGCTTGCAACTATACTTTCTTTCAGAACAAATAAACAGAAACCCCTCTTTTAATTCTCTCATAATTTTCTGATGACTTTTCAACACTTGAAGTCGCCGGCGAACGGCTGCTCGGGGAAAGGTGCTGCTCCGGTACTCGACGGAAAGATCAAAAGGAAGCGTTCTCGCCGCGAGTCGAGTCCACCAGAGGAAATCAGATTGGCTCAGACTCTCATGTCGCTAGCCAACGACACCGGAGGCGGCGCCTCCGTCCGTCCGCCGCGAACCGCCGCCTCAAAGAATAATTCCGAATTGAAACCTCATAAGTGCGATGTTTGTGAGAAAATCTTTCCGACTTATCAAGCTTTGGGTGGGCATAAAGCAAGCCACCGCCAGAAGGTTAATAATATTTCCGACGATACTAAACCCTCCAGCGCCGCCGTCACGATCGCCGCTGCGGGGAAGAATTCTAATGAAAAGGCGCACGAGTGTGGCATCTGCGGCCGGTCTTTCCCAAAAGGCCAAGCGCTCGGCGGGCACAAGCGGCTCCACTACGACGGCAATAAAGGCGGTAAAACTGACGGTCGCTGCGTTGGCGGCGATTCGAATAGTGTTTTTAGCAGTGTTACGTCTTCAACATCTGAAGGCGGTGGGGTGTCTACTTGTGGGCCCCGGGACTTCGATTTAAACCTGACGCCACAATCGGACGGCCAGGATTTGCAATTGGAATTGGGATTGAATTTTGGCGGTGATGAAATAGGTAAAGACCAAAGTGCCAAGAAGAAGCCACGTCTGTCATTAAGTTTGGGGTTAGGGTTCTAATCTCCAGGATATTACAGACCAGATTGTTGTTTGTAGATTATTAGGATTAGTTAATTACTTGTTTATGTATGTTACTTATGATATTATATAACTTCGAAAATATTATTATTTTCCTCTCTTTTGGGTGGTGTTTGTAGATGCTTTTAATAGTAGATATGTTGTACTTATCAGTTTTATTCCTTGATTCTTCGAGATAAATTTTATGCCGTATTCTCTATCATATCTTTTATTCTATCACTATCTTTTATTATTAGATGTGTGTTCCTAAAATTTGTGTACATGTAATATTATCTATTGAGACGAATGAATGTATGTAAAGGATATATGTTTATGTTCGTAAAATTTCCATACGTATCATCAATGACAGTCAACGCTAGAACAAGAGTATGGAAATGACTAAGTGCCGCAGGTCAGCCTGAAGACTGACCAAGTCATATGCGGACGAATATTCCGTCTCGGCCACAGAAGCCCCACGCCATCTCGGCTACATGGTCAGCACCCTAATGGAAGTAACAGTTCACCTCGGCCAATACGGCCTCACCACACCCTAAAGGTTTTCACCTCGGCTCAATGGTCATACCTCGGCTAATGGATCTTATCTCGGCTTCAGTTATCTCAACTGGAATAGCCTGGCCAGAACCTCGGCCCAAGCATTATTACAAGGTTTCGGCATTTCTGCCCTTCAAAATGGCACCTCGGCCATAATAGCTCAGTATCTCGGACATCTAGAAGAGGTCGGCTATACATCCAGATCGGCCAAAGGAAACCAACCCTTGGTTCCTGGCTAAGCCTTCAACAGTTCCATCTCGTCCAAAGGAACACATCTCGGCCTCGGATCTGGTCTGACCACGGGTCTGATTACTGACCTCGGCCAGGTTACAACAGTCACAGTGTTGTATGCTACGTGGTCTACATGCAATATCCAACTTTCCAGATGTCAATCATACGGAGGGAAGGTGCCAGCACAGCAATCCTTAGCAGCTGCACGGCTACCATGCAAGCGGGCCAGACGTCGTCAACTCAACCATCTGAGACACGCAGCTCCCAGCTTCACTAAGTATAAAAGAGCTTCTCCAACAGTAAGAGGGGTCAAGTCCAAATTGGAAGTCCAAACCACAAGTCAAAAACACCCCGCTGCTCTCATCTCAGCTCGACCTACACTTTGGCCGACCTCAAACAGGTTTCATCAAACCTATATTTCAGTTAAAGTCATACGCTATAATGCCCACAACTGACTTGAGCGTCGGAGGGTTTCCCCGGGGCAGCGCCCTGGGACCCCTAACGCTCTCTTTCCTTTCTCAGGCTTCCTAGGGGGACAAGTGACGGAGAGGTGACGGCATTAGACCCCGGATATTTCGACTTTTTACCTTGGCGAGACAATCCGACCTCGTCATTATCTATTTAGGCGAATGAATATTTAGGCGAATGAATATATTCAAAGAATGTGACGAGGTCAAAATTATCGTTTAAAAAAACAAATTCTTTTTCGTTTGATCTTTATAAAGACGTAAGTCATTTATGATTTACTATGCGGGTTCAAATACACAATTACGTCGTCGTAGTTTAAAAGGCATAAGACGTGTTTTCGGTCTTGATCAGAATCTCGGGTTAGTATCAGTCAGTCTAAATTAAAAGCGTCGAAGTGTGGTCATTTCATCCACATATATCACTTCAGTATTCAGAGGCGTCAACGGTTGGTCGTCTCGATCACAACCATCTCCTCAGTATCAGCTGTTACCTCGGTACTAGTGTACACATCAGTCATGTCCAACGGGTGGACTATGGACCTAATACCTAAAGCCTTTCAGATCGGCACAGTCAAGAAGACTTCTGTACACGACTAGTTTAACCGTGCAACTCAGCACATGACGACATAAGACAGTTATACACAAGTAGGACATGAACATGGTATTCCTCTCTAACTCCTAAACATGCATTGGCTCATCTCAACATATAAAAGGCGCAAAAAAAATGTCTAGCAGAAGGCAATCTATGACATTTTTAGTGGAACTACACAACATTCTTCTCGAATAACAGAAATTCACAAAATTTTCCAAATATTCCATCATATGCACTTGCAAATAAGGAAAATGCCACCATTGTTACAGAGTTTTTCCTAGAGTAAATTTTAAGGCCTATAGCGTTACTGAATTATCATGATATCTTTACAATGATATTTCTATAGTCTCATCCGTTAGTTTAAACATTAGGATCATTCGGTGATCCTAGACGATGAACTAACTTCGCCAGTATGTAAATAGAGAATCCCCTCCGTTGATCTTTCTGTTTTAAGTTATTTCTATTAAGTTATTACTCTAAAGTGAATTTAAGAGTTCTGGTCACTTCTTGTTGAATGTGTTATAAGCCTCATTAATTAGAAGAACATGTGTTGTTGTCTGTGTAACTAATTATGATAATAAGCAAACATGCGAGCATGTTCGGTGAGGGCACATGCATAAATTTTGGTATTTGTCAGCAAAATCTTTAGATAAACCCGGTTTTCCATTAAAATCTCGCTAGTGTCAGCAGCGAAATTGTAAAAAATAATAGAGAAGAGAATTGTGTGTATATTCTGATAAACGATAATTAAATCGTCTGTTAGTCAACAACAGTCAATGGTTCAGCTCCAATAGCTCAATACTCAAGTATTGCAGTTCAGCAGTTCAGCGCCCAAGCATGGCTGTTCAGCTTTGGCTACACTTCAGCAGGGCGACACGACACTTATTATATAATTAAAGGATATGTCAAGTCTTGCACCTCGGCACCAACTTCAGTTTATGTCCCAGTACGACACTTCAGACCACTTCAACTGGGCAAGGTCTAGTCATACACTTCGGCAAGACGTGATCTTGCACTTCGGCAGAGCTCAGTTGAGGACTTCGGCAAAGGAACCATGCGTGACATTACCTCGTGGGACCCTTGGACAGAGGTACAATTCAAACATGATAGCTACAGCTGGTTATTCTTTCTGAA
Source organism: Eustoma russellianum (assembly GCA_036186865.1). Lineage (NCBI taxonomy): Eukaryota > Viridiplantae > Streptophyta > Magnoliopsida > Gentianales > Gentianaceae > Eustoma > Eustoma russellianum. The sequence continues at coordinate 1,147,540 of AP025055.1, read as the reverse complement.
CACGCCAAGGTCACAACAGTCGGCCTATGGGTCACATCAGCCAGGCCGGCCTATTAGTCTTATCAGTCAGGCTACTGGTCACATCAGCAGACCTACGGCGTCCTAGGCTTTCTGCCCCAAGCAAACGTCTTATCCACTATCAGAAGCTAAAGGCGGGAAAAGGTCTATAAAAGCAAGCCAACCAAGACAAAGAGGAGGATCCGGAATTCAAACACTCAAATCCTAAAGCAAGTTCATACACATTGCTCTTCGGCCCATACTGTGAGACATTCTTAACTCACCATCTAAATTATAATCTCAGTGAGATATGACCCAAACTGACTTGAGCGTCGGAGGGTTTTTCCCGGGGCCAACCCTCCGGGACCTCTGACCTGTGCTTTCTTGTGCAGGATATTTTAGAGGTTATTCCAGCCACAATTTTCAATCCAGTTAACAACTCTTCAAGTTAACTGACGGAGCTAATTTGAGGTCATCTAGACCCTTGTTGAAGATCTAGCTTCATCATTTTCATTTAGCGTCCATACAAGAATGAAATGTCTCTCAAATAGTTAATTAAGAAAGGAATATATACCAAAAACGAAATAAAAAAGAAAAGGATAATCAAAATCGCATATATGCACATCAACATAACCGAATATTTCCTTATACTCCTCCCAGAGCGTAAAGATTTTAGAACGCCCAACTTGGAAAGAAACGGATGAAACTCGTGACGACCTGAGGCTTTAGTTAACAAAGCCACGAGCTGAAAGTGCATGGGAACATACAAAGGGCGGAACCAAAAGTGATGGCATAATAGACAAAGTGACAGTCAATCTCAATACGTTTGACGCGTTCGTGAAAAACAGGATTATGAGCAAGATGAAAAGCGATGCCACAATAGACAAAGTGCCAGTCAATCTCAATATGTTTGACGTGTTCGTAAACAACAGGATTATGAGCAAGATGAAAAGCCGTTTGATTATGAGAATGTAAAGGAATGGGAGCCAAAGTTGGAACGCCAAAGAATGTCAGCAAAGTAGTTAACCATTTAAGCTTCGAAGTAACCAAGGCCATAGCATGGTATTCCGGCACATCAAAGGAACGAGATGTTATAAAATGAGGAAACAAGACAACAAACAAGAGAATAAGTATGTGAAGAAGCTTGGCTTGAGGCGTGAGAATCACTTTCCGTAAGGAATATTTGCCCCCACTAAATGCTGCAGGGTTATAGGCAAAATTCCACCTAGGATACAACAACCAACAATCTCTAATCCTCAGCAAATAGGATTGAGATTCAATGAACTTTCAAGAACAAGAGTGAATTTGAGTAGGATGAATAATATAAAATGCTAGAATGAAATAGATAGCAAGATGCATCTACTAATGGGTTTTAATAGCCTATTTATATGCTCTCAAACTCTAAGAAGACGTTGGAGGTCGTTGTATGACGATAGGGTATGTCCCTTGATGCATAAGTTGTGATTTTTCATGAAAAATCACTTCTGTCAGGACATCGATCGATTGATGTCATCGAGTAAGCTCCAATTATATTCTGACCAACATCGATCTGTCACATCGATCGATCGAAGTCACTTTGATCGATCTATGTGATCGATCTATGTTGGACAGAAAGTTTCAACTCTGCACCCAGGATACATCGATCGATCTATGTGACATCGATCGATCGATGTCATCGATCGATCGATGTCATCGATCTATGTCCGGCAAAATACTCAACTTCATTTTCAAGCCACATGGATCTATCCATTTGATACATAGATCGATTCAAGTCACGAGTCAAGCTATTCTTGCTTATTTAAACACCCATTCACCATCATCTTTGATCTCATACATCCATTCTTCATCCCATTGCCTTCACAAACTATTATAACACGAGAAATCGTAACTTGGTTTCTTGATCTTCCGAGAATAGCAGAAGACTCAAGTAAAACCACATGAACAGTTAAAGAACAACGAGTAAGAGGATAGACCATCCACTCCATCACAATAAACTGTCAAAGTCAAATTAGAGGTAGCAGAAAAGAAAAGACCTTGACCAAGAGGACCCTTTAAATAATGTACTACCTTAAAGTCAGCGTGCCAATGATCCATTTACAGAGTTTTCATAAATCTCGTTAGTGTCAGCAGTGAAATTTAGTGATCAAAAAGCATACTTACATGGAGAAAAAATACCCGAAGAAGTATTAGCGATTTCTAAACCTCAAAAATAAGAAAGTTCGACGAGATCTTTCAAATGGAAAAAAGTGCAAAGATAGGAGTCAAATGGTTACATGTTATCACAAGATCATCAACGTATGACAAAACATATATTTCAATGTCAAATCGTGCAAGCCGAAATAATTAATAACCATGATAAGAATGAGTGAAGTCATAATCAAGGAGATCTTTAGAAAACTTGGAGAATATTGTCAGTGGTCCCACCACATTCAAATTTTTTTTAAAAAAAAAAGACAATTTTTTTTACACGTGGCGGGACGTGATTGGAGGACTCATATTTTGCCTCCTTTCCAACCTCCTCTGATCTCACCCGCCAACAACGAGACACATATTTCAAACCAAAAAGAGATTTATACGAGCAACAAACGGTATTGGGTAAAAAAAGCCTCAAAATCCGGAGAAACACATGTAGACTTCTTTATCTAAATCCTAACGTTAAAAATCATTCTTGACATCCAGTTGACAAAGAATAAAATTAAAAGTAGCATCAATTGCTAAAAAAACACGAACTCTGCCCATTTTCGTAGTAGGAGCAAAGGTTTCATGGTAATCAATAACCTTAATTTGCGATTACCATAAATTACCAACCGGGCTTTAGGTTCACTACTTGCAGTTATAGAAGCCAAGGAACCGGGAAACAAAGAAGAAACTTTATCGTAAGAATTAACCTGTGTAAGAAGAAAACGAGTACCTGTTGATGCAAAACAAGGCGATGAAGCAACCAAGGGAAGAGAGGCCGAAGAGAGTATAAAGTCATTGTGCCAAGCAGGAGGTTATTTTTGACTAATGCCACGCCCTAACACTTCGAGAGGGTCATGAATAGGCTTAGTGGAAGGTGGAGAAGAAGGAGAAAGTGTGAAGGTCGAGCTGAGTTGACGTCCTTGTCCGAGAGAGCTGAGCTGACCTTTCTGCTGACGTACTACGCTGTTAACTTTGTGTTGAACTAACCTGATGTGCTGAGCTGACCTGAGCTGATCTGCTTCCTGCTGACCTCTTACTTACTTCGACCGAGTTGACTTAGGATATTGCGCTTATCATCCGAACTGCATCAGCTTTGACTGCTCTGGCCGAGCTGACTGGACGAGGTTGACCATACCAAGTCCAGCTCAGCAATTGGATAGAGATAGGCAGGTGTATCTGTATTTATCTGATTAATGATCTGATTGATTCTCCATAAGTGTATATCTGTAATTGATTTGGTTTGCATTTATCCACTGTCCTAATTGATAGTGATTAGATTAGCTGCTAATTGATAGTGATTAGATTAGTTTAGATTTGTCTTTCTAATTGTAACTCTATAAATTGAGGTGTTGGAATACAGAAAAGGCGGATTTGAAATGCCAAATTATTTTAGAGAAAGTGAGGGCAAAACAGAAGGAGTAATAGCAGCTGGTTGGGAAGGAGATAGAGGAGGAGGGCTAGGTAAAGTAGTAATCAAACAGGATGGCGTTAGAGGGAGCGGATGGGGATGCATTTGAAGGTATAGAAAGAGAAGCATCATTAAATAGTATGCGGGCATGGAAGTGGGTGGAGGTGCATTTGAAGACATAGAAGACTCGGCAAAAGGAAAGTTAGATTCAAAAAACTTGACATTGCGAGAAGTAAAACACGTACGATGATCAAAATGAAAAATACAGATGTTGTTTTCCAATGACCCATAATTTTACAATATAAGAAGCGTAACCAATTTAGTGATTCATTTTGTTTTGTTCTATCATATTCCAAAGTCAAGGAAGAGTGTCCTTGACTCGATTGGAAATGGAAGTCAAGGACCAGACAAATGTAATAAAATGAATCATTTGTTTCATGGTCAACTGTGCCTTGCTCTAGGTTTTTTAGGAGTTGCTGCTTACTTCATAGCTCTATACTTTGCCCATCTATACATTCAAAACACAACACTTCACTAATGAAGATGCATTACACACTCATCACCTATATACTTATTAGATATTTCATAGCCAAGCATGTAAGTGGACAAACTATGTGAATAACACATTCCACAGGAAAGTCAGGTAATATATACATTTGTATCCTTCTTCCTCTGAGAAAGGGAAATAGGATAACTGAGTTTCTTTCTAAATCTAATCAGTGAATCAGTGAAAAAGCAGAGTCCCCAACTGGTTCGGGACGCAAAGATACAAAATATGCAGGCTGAGGGACCTCAATATTTCCCAAAAACCTGTATTGAGAGACTCAAAGTAGTCAGCTTTTCTGTCTCAGCATGAATCCAATCTGCCCATTTTGAAAGAATGGATGATTAGGGTATAATGTGTTAGGATTAGAACTGACAGTAACCTTAAGATCAGTGGTGGCATGTCATGTCAAGCAGTTGGATAACCGGTTATGTTGTAAGATGTGCGTCCTCAAGCTACAGTCTTTCACCTGTAAATTCCCATCCAAGACAGATTATCAAAGAAATGGCACACGAAACTCCTCTAGAGAGAACAAGGGTTGGTCTGCAAATTTACCTCAGTGGCTGCTAAACTTGCCAAGAAATCTTTGCATTGTTTGATCAAAGCCTGTTCTTTTGCAGCCACTTTAGCAAGTTCACTCATCATTGCATTCACCTCATCAATCTGGAAAAAGTTGTCAAATTGCTCAGGGCAAGTTCCTCAGATGCATCTCAACTGAACCATCTATCTACATGGAATGACGTTACGGTGACAGAGTTCATCAAAATATGGTGTATGTTAGCATGGATGTCCTCACGAGTCTCTCTAATTTTCAGGAAGCTAATTCAGAATATTAATCTTTGCTTACCGTCTTTCGAGTATCTAACACCTGAAGAATTCCTTCTTTCTCCCCAGGGGAAAAACAAAAAATAAGAATGAAGGAATGAAAGTTGCATGAGCTTTCTTGCAAAGAAAATAATCTAGGCTAGCAATCCACTTTTAAGTACTACCAACCAAGTCTGCTTAATGCACAAATACAGGCATATGTTTTTTTTTTTTGGGTAAGTTAAATTTTCATAAAAGGCCCAACAAGGCAAATTACAAGATGCTGACATAGCCAAAACAATGAAATGGCTATGCAAAATAAAGGTGGCTTACAAATTGCAAGCTATAACTAGTGCCAACCTTTAAGCAAAAGGTGGTCCATATTGACCACAAGATTACAACTAAGCTAATTACAGAGAAATTACAACGAGAAACATCATGAATCAGGAAATAGATACAAGCATATGTTTCTTGAGGACACAAACAAATAGGCCAAATCTTCATAACTGCATATATTTCGCAGCATCCACCAAACTCTTATCACTCTTATATTTCAAATCATCCAAAAGACATCAAGGATTTGCTCAAACCAACTCTAAGCACTACTTTCTTTTTTACCCTTTTCTTTCCACAGTTCTATTACCTTAAGTTACAACCCTTTTACATTCATAATTTGGCTGCAAAAAATTCTATGGACAAGCATTGTCCGATCACGGATTGGTAAAGCATTCTTTACCCAAGAAACTCAAAGCAGGTTTAAACGAAACTTCAAATCAGGATAAGCTACTTGAGATCCTGGCCGGAGTTCATATGACCCTCCGCTAAGTGTTTATGCCAATTGGCAGACCTTTTTTTTTTCTTTTCGTGGAAAAACTTAACAATATTCCAACACGCCAATTCATACATCAATTTAATGTTAAATACTTAAGCATAAATGCTCAACATAAATCATGCAGAAAATCATAATATCTCCTCCGTGCAGCAAAACAGCTTAAAATAATCATTGGATTGCAAACCATAGTGTTGGTAAAGAGCGTAGACCATAAGAGCGAACTTTATTATTACCTTCTGCAGAAGAGAACATGTTACGGATGTTGTTGCCTGCATCACATCAACTGCCGAACCAATAGCATCCCTCAAACTCTGGATGTCAGTCTAGAGAAGTTATATGGATATAATCAGTATTACCCTCAACTGTTTAACATTAATAAAAATGGAAAAATATCTTGCAAATCAAATCAATAGTGTACCCCCAGAGACATACAATTGCTCCCCCAACTATTGGAAGGCGTAGAGTGCTAGCTTTCAAAGCTTCAATTGCTCCAAGCAAAGATATGGATTGGTCCTTCTCTAAAGATGCCCAATCTTCTAAATATGTTACCTGCAACATAAGCAGACAATAAATTGACACGATTCCCAGTGAGCAAATAAAACCACGAAGCGGACTAGACCAATCAAATTGTATTACACTAGTTCATGGCCTGACCACAATTTCCAAAAATTAGCATAAGTTTCGTGTTCCTACACAAGCTACAATGCAGTTGACATCTTATAGCCAATTCTGATTGACAATGACACTGAAGTGGCAACAAAGTTAAATCGATCACCTAGCAAAACCATTTCACAAAGGCAAGCCCACACGCTCAGACTAACCTCTAGGGAAGTGTTAGATTACTTGAAGAAAACGGCCATGAACCTAACGTATTTTGATACAAAAGTAAAGATTTACAATATCTAAACCTCAACCAGACTAAATTGAGACTATACAATAGAACTTCAGAATCTGGTAAAGGAGCATGCAGTAATTTCAAATAGCTTTTTTCCTCTCTCTTTTTTTTTGGGGGTAAATTATTTCAATTTCAAGTATCTCATCTTTCTGTTTTATACTTTTATTATGAATACTTAAGTATACAGGAGCTTCAAGATCCCTTGCGTACAAGCTGGACATATCAAAAGTTAATGAAGATGAAAGCTTACTTGGCCCTTTAGAATGGCTGTCAGCTTTAGTTTTTGCCGAAGCAGCTGCAAACGGTGCCGTTTCTTTGTGACTGTATCTTGTAGATCAGAAATTGTAATCCAAGCATTCCACAGATCCTTCTGCAGAAAGAGACTTGGATCAGGGGAAGAAAAACACAGACACATGCATGCACAAACACAAAAGACACATGCTATCCCAACACTAAATAGCAACAATTATACCCATATAAACATAGCGAAAGGCATTTACAAGCGTCCACAACAAACTCAACAGAGGAGAAAATGTACATCAACGAAACATGATAAAATAAAGAGACGTTGCTGTCCTTCCTCTGTCCCCCCTCCCCCAAAGGTACCCCTCCCTCTCCTTATTGGTTTTCATTTCATTACGAAGACGGTAGAATGTACATATATCTTCAGAGATGACATAGTACAGTAACTCTTTTTCTTTTCCCTGTTGAGATGCCTATATGTTGTTCAGATCGTGAGAACAGAATACAACACTCAAGGACTTGAAAACAGGATGGTCATAATTATCTTCTTTTATTGATTTCCCCATTCACTTCTATAAGGTAAGAAAGACACCCTTTTTCTTTTTTTCTTTTTCTTTTTGTAGGTACGTCAGAAAGACACCATTAAAAGCACTATAACAGAACTGGATGACCCCCTTTTCATTTTCTTCTTTTTTCCCTTTTATACATATATAACAAAAGGTACACCCACTTGGCAGCTTGTACCCTCGTATAAAAGGAAAATTCTTCAGAAAATCATATGTACTTCTTCATCTTTTGACAAAACTACAACCAATATTGCAGCAGCATCATTGTCAGAGTTGTCTAACAGTGGCTATCTCAATGAACAGCAGAATTTTGAGATACACAGGCGTTTGAGTTAGCAAGAAACACAAGCTGGAGTCCGTTACAATCTTTTGTTCTTCGTTTTCTTCTTTTTTCCCTTTTATACATATATAACAAGGGGTACAACCACTTGGCAGCTTGTACCCTCGTATAAAAGGAAAATTCTTCAGAAAATCATATGTACTTCTTCATCTTTTAACAAAACTACAACCAATATTGCAGCAGCATCATCGTCAGAGTTGTCTAACAGTGGCTATCTCAATGAACAGCAGAATTTTGAGATACATAGGCGTTTGAGTTAGCAAGAAACACAAGCCGGAGTCCGTTACTATCTTTTGTTCTTCATATTATCATAATTACAGTTGACTTAAATCAATCTAGTTGAGCTCAAACTTGCCTCAAGCATGCCTTTGTTCCAATCACAAATAGTACAGAGGCTTGTAAGTCCTGCACCTGATGGGGTATAAAGTATGTGTGTACCATATACCATATAATTTTTAATTTGGGAGTAAACTTACAACTACACCCATAAAAAATTAGTTTGCGAGATCTAGTTTCCTAACTTAGCTTTTAGAGTTATACTTTGCCAAATGCTGGATACTGCGACCACAGGTTAACTTAAGATTTCTTTATATCTTATCCTTAGATGAGAAATGGCCTTTGGCAGACAAAATAACCTTAGGACGACACAGAAGCAAAGATTCAGAGCGGAAAGGACAAAATAAATTACAGGTCCAGTGAACAACATCAGAGAAGGCAGAGCAATATCAAAGAGATATTAAACACCCTTAAATGACGTGACAAACCAAGTTCCAAAGCTCATAGATAAACTCATTGTTCCTAAGCAGATCCTGATAATTATCATCTCAAAGATCAATCTACAACTAATTTTTAACATACAAAAATGCCAAATAAAAGGATTAAAAAAGGCAAGGAATAAAGAGCTACAAGCTTCTGAAGAAAATGGGAACATAACACAGAAAATGAACACATGAACCAGTACCATTAAGTAATCCTAATAGATCCTGATCTTTCCTGTATGTAGTCATCAGACCTATTTCTCCTCGAGCACTTCAATAGACAGATATTGCAGAATCGTCATTATAAGGATCCAGAAAACCAAGACATGAAAATTTCTTGCTATCCTTCATCCCACAAATAATATTGAGTTATTGTAACTCAAAACCATGCCACTAGTAGAAATACATTTAGCACTATCGGCACGAACTATAACGCACTCCTTATATCGCAAATAGTGTTCTTCACACTACAAAATGGCACCCAGATCAATTTATATGCACATATCGTTCTGACCTTGCGTAAAGACATAGATTAAAAACATCAACTTCACAACTAATTGAATATCTAACTCTAGCTCCCAAATTTTATGAATGATGGCATTTACTTAACCATGACACGACATTGGAATTTTGAGTACAGTGGATACTTTAACCAAAAGTATGCCAATAAAATTAGATTATCTCACCTCTGCACTGTGTTTTTGAACCTGCAATACAGACTGAGTTCTTGCATTCACAAAACGCCATTGCATGTGACGGTTATACAGAAGTCTCAACAGGTGAGCATCAGCAATTCGGTTATCTCCAACTTTCGACCTCCGAACATCAACTGCAAAACTAAGAACTGAAGGGGTCTCACTAAATTTAGTAGAAATGGTGCTAACAACATTTCTGATCCTTGATGGACTAGACATTCCTCGTGAAGGAGATGATGCAACTGATGTCATAAGCTTACTGGGAGAGGCAGCTCTAATGGGACCTCTAACAGGTGATGAAATTGTCCTTGGTGACGATACCGTCGCCTCACTTGGGAATTTCTTCAAATTGGATGGCACAATCAATCTTGAACCAGGACTAGTTGACATAGGTGACCCCGGATCTTGCAACCTCCTTAGCCTACTATTAGTCTCTTGCCAAAATCTAGCTGAAACTGAAATCCCACGAAGCCCACCTTTTGCACAAGAAGTTCCGCCACCCTCACGCACTCCAGAAGTACTATCTGAAGAAACACTATCTGTATCAGATGCAGTAAGATCAGATGCATTAGAAGACTGATTGTGCAATGAATTGTCATCTGGGACATACTGTCTTGAATTCGAAACCTCAGAATTGCCTAAATCAAGACTAGATCTTATATCAATGGAAGCCCGTCTATCATCAATCATGGATTGCTGCAAGGGCCTAATCACATTCCCTGAACCAATCAGCTTATTCCTGTCACCAACAGTACTATCAAAGCTCCTTGAGGAGGGATTTATTTCACGTGTCCTTCCGGGCCACCGATGCTGATCAATGGGCTTAGAATTCTCCACTTGATCTCCACCTCCATCAATCTTTCCCCTGCTTGGAGTACCTGTCCTCCTCCTCTCTGGTGTACTCTTTCTAACGCTACTCAAATTACGTGAGGGTGAGGCAGCTCTGGTCTTGCTGATTGGAAGTGAAAAAGCTTCACCTTGAAACGAAACAGATAAGCTCCTAGTGGCAGTAATCAGCAATTTTCCAGTTGCAGAAAGTTCAGTAGCATTACTGTGCCTAGCAGCAAGATCAGGGGTTAAAGGCCGAGCAGCAGCTACAGGCCGCCTCCGGTCCACCGATACAGACCTTTTAGGTACTAAAGCAGGGGAATTTGCAAAAGTACTTAAATTTCTTGAGACCAAAGGAGAAGGAAACCGTCTAGAGGAAGAAGAAGTGGATGAAACTGAGGAAGAATTCGAAGTGGATGTGGAAGCTGAAGGTGAAGGTGAAGGGGACATGTATCTTGAAGAAACAACTCTTGATTTGGGCCTTTTGGAGTTACCATTTCCCTTATTATCCTTCTCAGAAGGCAACAATGGAGGCCTTCTGGGGTTAATTTGAGTCTCATCTTGTGAATTTACTTTTGGAATCTGAAAATTTTGTGGGTCTGTTGAAGCTGCTCCAGAAACAGCAGCCACCATCATCACAACCACATACAATCATACGTAAATACCACCAAATATACAGGAATTAAACCCCCACTCACTCACATTACCATTTCCTCGAACACAAAGAATGCACTTACCCAGTGAACCGCTTTAGTGAGCTTTAGTGATTAACCCCACTGTAACTTGAACAATTCCACTCTTGGGCTTAAAGGGATTCTACATTTTCACAAGATTCGAGCATAATGTGTGCACAAAAAGCAGCAAGAAAATCTTGAAGAAGACATGTCACTGAAAAAAGAAGTGATTTTTTTGGGTAAGGAGATGCAGGTTTTTGCCGGAGTGCAAAGAGGAATGGAGAGAAAGAGGGTGAATGGTGAGATTCGAGAGCAAAAAGAAACGGTACATTTTTACGAGTTGCTTTTGGGGTTCTGTGAATCTTTGGAGAGACGTTACGCTAAACCAAATCAATATTTATAATTTCAATTAATGATTATTTATCCATATAATTCGTATTCATTCTTTTCAAATTTAGGTATTGTTTGGACCCGATTGTAACGATGAAATCTAACTTCTTTGTAACTGTATTTGAATATATTAGATATGTACATTAAATTATCAAAATAAATAATAGAAAATATTAAATATAGTACTCGTTTTGATCTTTGAAATGAGAACTATCATATGAGCTAATCAGTTTTATCAAACAATATCATTAATTTTATGAAAAATTATTTTTTAATAAAGTAAAAAAGTATGGGAAAAAACTTAGTTAAAAATTTATTGGAAGAGACGTGCTGTAAAAAAAATTTTGGAATTTAAAAGTGGTTCCAAACTGTGCCTAATTACAGAGTTCCGAAAATTTTTATATTTTATATGACTTTTTGGATTTGCAAAGTTCAAAATATGTGTGCTCGTGTCTGTCCAAGAAATTCCTGCCCAAATGATGTGGATAACGGTCTAATAAATTTATTGTAATAATGATACACGAAATGGACGAAAGCCCTTAACATTAGTCGATATACAACAACAACATTATTCTATTGTGTCAAAGTCTCCCATCTATGATAGGGTGTTAGATTTACGCGACCACACTCATGTGTTATAAACGCACAAATGTTGTTTCTCGATGACTTATAATGAAAATTACGTCTATCGAAATAATTGTTACTTCATAATATAAGAAGCGCAACCAATTTAATTAGTCGTTTTATTTTATTCAATTATATTCCAAAACTAAAGAAGAATATGTCCTTGACTCGATTGGAAATGAAAATTTTAACATGATAATTTTATAATGAAAATTTTAACATGAAGCGATTTAAAAACTTCTATTATTTGGAACAAATCCTATTCATTTTTTTATTTTCAAATGATAGCTGAAAAGAGTAATAAAATCAATTGTGAAAGTAATTATTATTTTGTACAGCAACGACACAAGTCAACCTTATGCATGCGTGTAATAGTTTATGCCTTTATCTAATGTTACAGTTCATCATCATAATCTTTTTATTCTTTGGTTTTTCTAAGTTACCAAATTTCACTTATAACAAGATTCAATTTCGATCAAATATATATACATATTTTTGTTTCTACGTATATGATTATGTGAGCAATGCGTACAAAAGCAATTGGTAAGTGTTACGTTATGTTATATCTTATTGCATGGTCTCTTAAATTAAGATTTATGGTCGTAAACACAAGTGTCTTGCTAAATTATCTCAAGAAAAATAAAATAAAGACCCGTTAAAGAATAACAGTAGGTTGTCAATAGAATTCAACAAACTATGAGTGTTACACACATGCGACCTTTGTTATCTATATAAAGTTTTATCAAGAATATAAATCGAAGTACATGTGACATGTAACTTACAAAGAGTCAATGTTTAAAGTTTTGGCATAATTTTTACCCTTAGGTCATATTAGTATCTGTGTTGTTAAACACCATTGTATTCTTTTACTAGACTATACCCTTACAAGCCAATAATAAGTTTCATAATGAACTTTGGTTTAAATGATTTTGTATAGATCAGGGCTGCCAGAAAAAAGACTGAAACTACTGATAATGTGGAAAATGACGGCATAATCTAAAAACTACAAAATTTAGGGGTAATATTTCCTTTCTACCTAGGAAATATTTCCTTTCTACTTAGTCGTGAAATAACCTCAACGTGTTTCTAACATATAAATATTGAAGAAACTTGGGCTTACATGAGGTGAGGCACATATCCACTCAAAACCTTAACGCAATGGGTGGTGGAACCTCATCATCATATAAGCCATGCATTTCTCAACACCCGCCTTCACGTGACAACGTGGCTTGACATACACACGCGCCCTACAACCCACCCTCAATCACAAACCACAAGCCAGGCATGAACATCTGGACCTAGGTGAGGGGAAACATTAAGTGACCAACCATGGGCCAGACAAAAGTTGAGTCCACATTTTAAACCTGGCTCTGATACCATGAAGAAACTTGTGCTTACATGAGGTGAGACTCATATCCACTCAAAACCTTAAGGCAATGGGTGGTGGAACCCATATCCTCATATAAGCCATGCATTTCTCAACAAATATGGTTGCGTACGTCTGATCCTCTCATACCCCACTATAGACAGAAGCGGCAATGGGATAATGTTGTTGTTGTATTTATATTTCCTTTCTACTTAGTCGTGAAACAACCTCTACGTGTTTCTAACATATGAGTATGGTCTCTCATACTCCATCATAGACAGGAGCGGCAATGGGATAATGTTGTTGTTGTATTTCGTTTGTACGTAGGCTTTGCTTTGGAAGCATTGTATCCTCATACTTTGCCCTTCTTCTGCAGCACTCCTCTGCTTTTTCTTACTTTTCTCCCGATTCTTTCTGCATTGCGTGCGTTCTCAGTAGAACACTTTCCGGAAGAAAGAGTTGGTGCATGAGTAAAAATGAAATCACATAAGTTTTAAATTCATTACTTTGTTAAACCTTTTTTTATTATACGTACATATGTGAAACCTTAACCTACTTCTATTTCTATATACACACATAAATATACATATATATACGTGTGTGTATATATATACAACAACACTACATACCAGTATATCCCAACAACATCAAAAATTACCGTTAGGGTCTGAGAATTGTGAGCCAAACAATAACTTCATTTCAAATGATAGAAATTTTACTTATAGTGAGACATCACTTATATATGTGGCTGCATGATGACACGGTAATACGGATATGATGTTAGTGTGGGTTATATATCTTTAGTGAGAAGATACTTCTATATGAATTTGATTGCTCGACTCTTAGGTGCTTTTTAAGATTTTGTTTAGTATTTCTTTTTTAATACATATTTTGATTAGTATTTCAACATGTGGGAATTGCGATTATTTTTAGTTAATTTCAGGTGACTGGTGAATTTGTCGTACTTACCTCACAAAATAGAAGGGGGTTGGCATCTCTTTACCCTCACTTTTCTCACCTCTTTTGTGACCATGCGACACATGGCAGCAAGAAAGGATGGTAAGGCTAAATGAGGGTCACCTGTATCTTGCCTCACCACCCCCTCTTGCTGTCACGTGTCGCACGGTCACACGTTACTGCATCTCCTTGCGGTGAAGGGATCCTATCCCAATAGAAGGACCTACGCAAAGTAAATGACGCATGCATGGTTTTACACTTTTACTAGCTTGTGTTCCTTTTTTTTTTTTTCAATTTACCCCTTTTTTGAAATAAAAAACCATACTCTAACTCTGAAGATCTTAATCGTTTCAGTTTCAAGATCGTTTCAGTTTCAAAAAGTAAAGTGAAGAATGTAAATCAGGGACTCACACCATTGACCCATTTCTTATCCTACGTTTTCCTTAATAAATTTTTTACTCATATTTTATACTTTAATAAATTTGAACCAAGCAAAAATAAAAGACTTTTGTATAAAATAATGACATAATTATAAAAGTTAAGAATCTTATATTGAAAAAAACATGTTACGATAATTAAAATAAATATTATGTTGAATATTTTATGTTATCCTTTTAAATAATTATTGTACATCATCATCAGAAAATGTGGACACAGATTTATTGCTTTATTTAACGGAATTTTCTCCCTTAGGCTACGGTGTCACACGTATATCAAATTCTTAGCATATCAAACTTTACTTTTGCTTTGTAACTTTTTTCCCTTTTCACTAGCGGAGTATAACTTAGCATATCGAATTCTTAGCACATCAAACTACTGAGATGACCAAAGTCTTTTGGGTAATTTCTTCTCATTGGGATTGCAAGTGGATATATGAGCAAGTCTTGCTTTTGCTTTATGTCTATTTTCACACATCAATCGATTTGAGTCTTATTTGAAATAAAGTGACGTTTGGTTCGTATTCGGGTATCAGAATCAGAATCAGAATCAGAATCGTTTAATTGATAAGACTTTTTATTCCATATTTATCTTCATATCCTAAAAAAATACTTTAAGAAAATATATAATAATGAACAGAGTACAAACTCTATGAAAGTACATATAGGTTCATTTAGCTTGTTGAATAGAAAATAGTCCCATAAGTCATCCATGGTATTGTCTAAGGTAGAGCAGAAGTGCCCTTCTATGTACTTTATATCATGGAGTGTGATATACACATATAGGCTTTTTCTTTGATGAGGGAGTGGGTTCTCCCCCACCCACCTGTACTAAAGGCTCCTTAGCCAGGTGGGATGTAAATCGAGGGATGTACTCCACCGGCAGCCCTGTAAAGGGAGAGGACACACAAGATTCAGCCAACCCAGAGGCAACTCTTGTAATATTTCAACAAGGATTGTCTCCACACGGACTCGAACTCGGGACGTCGGGGTTCTAGCTCCAATCACCCTTGTCACTTACCAGTGGACTATGCCCCTGGAGGCAACATATATAAATTCTTGTACGATATTGAAATCACAAAAGGGATTTATGGTGACCCGTGACCTTCTTTGTGACACATTAGATAGTGTGAAGTTTTAGTGAACATTTTGTGTGAGTTGTGTAAAAAGTCTTACCAATCTACAAAACCGATGAGTTTCTGATTTACATCTTCTACGAAACTTTTTAGAATTAAAATCGTATAAATCTTCAATGTCAGGATATGATCTTTTGAAACTTTTTAGAATTAAAATCCTAGAAATCTTCGATATCGGGATATGATCTTTTGAAACTAGATAGTCTAAAGTTTTTTTGGTCACTACATCCAATTATGCCTCCAAATTACTTTGAACTTTTAACTTTGGTGTGGGGATAAGATGACTGGTTGTTGGGAGTACATGTGCAACCTCATTAAACTGCCAAAATGGAATAACAGTAACTCTTTCATCTGCAAAGAAAATATTCTCCTTAGTGTCTATATGGTAAGACTAAACGTGAAGTAAAATATGAGGCATTAAATCATGTACCGACACGTGTAAAAAAAACAGTTTTTTTTTAGCAATCTGAAAGTCCTAAAGAGAGTTCTAAATTATATCTTTGGATAGGGCAAGTTTACTGTTTGTAAGCTCTAAGTCATATTCTTTTTATTTAGAGAATCATTGAATATCCGATTTGCATCATATAAAAATTCTATAGGAGTGCAATAATAAGGACATTCAGAATTAGGATTCAATATTTGCAACTCAGGAACTATATGATGGATTCCGATGTGCATAGTCCAAGAGCTACATTTGATATGCATGCCAAGCCTTTTTAAATTGGCGGTTTGGACGTGGTTAGTTTTCTTTGCAAGTTTCCTTCAACTTCGTGTTTCTATTTACAATGGAGTCAATGACACATTTTTTCTGTACTTTGCAATATAATGTAAGAAAACAAAATGACTCCCTAAATTAGTTACACTTCTTATATTGTGAAGTTGCAGTTAATCGGCAGACGCAATTTTCATTATAGGTCATCAGGAAACATCATCTGTGTGTTTCTAACATATGGATACAGTTTCGTACGTTCAACTTTCTATACACTGCTATAGACGGGAATCTCTAAGATAAGAGGTAATATTGTTGTTGTCGTCAATGGTCCGTTCAACTTGGATTCTCTCATAAGTCTCTGATCATTTAGATTACATCTTTCTATTTATAATGTGATAATAACAAAAGGTTTATATGCAGCCGGAGTTTTTCGAAATAGTTACATAAATTAAGCAATTTGTCCGTTACCCAAAATATATATGATTGATACAATTTTGAGTTCTAAGGTTTTTACAAGAACTTACAACCTTATTCTGGTAGTTGGAGCATTTAATGGTATATTAGGTTTTTATAATATAAATTCAAACATCACCAACAATTTTTTTTTTTTGAATTAAACATCAGCAACAATTGAGGAAATGATTTCAGAAATAAAGAAACAATATCTTAATATTTCAGAACCATGAAAGTGACCATCAAGAATGATACGTAATATGCACGTACCTCTACTTTATGACGTCATATACTTTTCGTGTATTTGAAGGTTTTGATTAGCTTGTTGGGTAAAGGTTGAACCCCAACCAAAAGGGCATCCGCCGCCATAGCCTCAAAGAGCTGCGTAAAAGATGTAAATCAGGAATACAACGACCTCTTAGATTGGGTGAGATCTTACACAGTTATCCACACAAGGTACCTCTCACAAACCATACATTTGGTCTGGCAGCATAGGAACACCCACACTGTGCGCGTCTCTGTATTCGAACTCATGATCTCTTGTTGTCAATCTCCAACCCGAATAACAACTAGACTATATCATGAGGTAAAGTTTGATTAGCTAATTGACTTGTATGTTGTATGATGTATTCTGACTTCTCTTATTCTATAGCTTGACCTTTTTTTTTTTTCCTTTTTTCTTTTTTAACTTTCTCATAATCTAGCTTGCATGGGGAAATTTATATATTCAAGCGCCAATATAATCAAAAGGCTTCCGTTAAAGATACTTGGATATCGCTAGTTCAAGTCTAACTATTATTAAGTGAAAATGGTTATGGAAAAAGGGGTGCGTGTTTTGGAACAACTGGTAAGTTTAGTGTTTTATGATCTTGAGGTCATGGTTTCGTAGCCTTTTGCACAAAGTGTAGAGTAAGATTCATACATCAAATCGCGAAGCGACCCTGTCCCTCTCTAAACTTTGCGTAAACACGGAGTGCACCGAAAACGTTCTTTTTTAGTGATGGAGAAAGATAATAGCATATTTTATAATAGTTAATAAAGAATTAATAGACATCTCACAAAGTATTTCACAACCAATAAGATATATACAAATAAAAGCTACTGAGTGTGAGCAAAAAAAAACGAATGTGCTTAAAAACAGAAAATCTTCCGGTATTATTTTATCTCTTATCGATGGATAAACAACAACAATATTATCTATTGATTTAAAGGCGTCGGATGTACGCAACCATACTCATGTGTTAGAAACACATAGATGTTGTTTCTCGATGACCCATAATAATACATTAAGCTATGTCGATCAACTGCTACTTCACAATATAATAAGCGAAACCAATTTAGAATTTGTCTATTGATAAACAACTAATGGAATGTATTGTAACTTTTACTTGTCTATTTTAAATTTTGTCTTAATTGTTAATATAAAGTGACCACCACGACGCATCATTAAGATATCGGGCCAATCAGATTGTACAATACAATAAAAAATTTTCCTTTTTATGGTAGAGTTGATTAAGCCAAAAAAAGCAAACCGTGTTCCATAGTTTTCCTCAACACTACTTAAATATAGATCGGTTGAGATCACAAGAGGCAAAAAGTGAGGCAAAATATGAGGCCTCCAATCACGCGCTGCCACGTGTACAAGTAACTATTTTTTAAAAACAAAAAAAATTTAAACTTCTTCCACTTTTGTACATGTGGCAATCTGTAATTGAAGACCTAATATTTACCTCATTTTTTACCTCCTCTGATCCCAACCGAATACAGAGAGTGAAGACAAGCAAATGCAGTGGGGAAAGCTGGAAAAAAGAAATAGTTTTTACTGTTAGAAGAACAGAAAGCTCTAGGCTCAAAGTTAAAAAGAGACAAAAAGTACACGAGGGGGCATCGGACAAGAGAATCTGTCGTGGTAATTAATCGATAATTTACTGACACAATCACTAATTAAGGAAGATCCTTGTTTTAAGCTGACTCATCCTATTATGGACAAAAGTATTTGTTAGTAGAAGATAAAATCAAATAATTATTTTTTTCTACTAAAAATAAGTATTAATTAATTTCCCTTCTCAACGACCCCCACAAGTGCCGTTCCAAAAGGCATGTGACTTAAAGTACACTCAAATGTACCATTAGTAGTTTGGAAGTCACACTATCCACCAGGCAAAGCAATGTTTGTTAAACTAACTCATGGTTAGGTGGCTTCTTTCCAAGTGATCAATAGATAATTGGGCAAATTTTATGGTAGTAATTGAAAAAAATGCTAATAGTTATTCAACCATCGATAAAAAAGATAATAATTAGAAGCAGAACTCCGCTTTGTAAATTCATCATCGTCACGTCAGTTGCTCTTTATCTTATTGGTTCACAAGTGTCTAATAATTAGTCATTGACCACCATAAACTTGTTAGATAATTGTGTAGTATCCAACTATGACCAAACTCAATTACTACTTGATCGTTTACATCAAACACTTCAAAATGAAATATTACAATATATATATATATATATATATATATATATATATATATATATATATATATATATATATATATATATATAGACACACACATATATATATGACATATTTGGTTGGAGTGGCCTAGGTTATCTATTTTTTGGTTTTCCCTAAGCCAAATTTCCTTTTCAGATTGAGACTAACAATAGTTTTGTAGGGAAAGTCAAAGCACTTAACAATTGACAAACCACCCGAATTTCATTTTCCAGGGGAAGCTGAGGATCGCTTCCAGCACGTTTTAGAGCAAGCCCAGATAAGGAGAACTTCTTGAAAGGCTGGGAGAATATAAAATTTTATTTGCATCTCTCTCATCCTTCCTATACTCTATCGATAGTTTTTGTTGTTGTTGAGGTATACTGGATGAGATATACTGGGCATGTCTATGGATAATTTTTGCTGTTGTTGGAATATACTGAGTGAGATATACTGGATATGTGTTGTCGTAGTATTTAAATATTCAGTCTTTACTTTAATCGACATTGGTGCTACATTTTATATAAAATCCTCCACACAGAATAAGATTAAAATTACGTTACACTGTTCTTCGTGTGTAAAGCAAAATAACTCACTAAATTAGTTGCGTTTCTTATATTGGGAAGTAGCAGTTGATCGACATGCAATATTCATTATGGGTCATCGGAAACAACCTCTATGTGTTTCTAACACATGAGTATACTCAGACCCCCCATACCACGCTATAGGCGGAAGCCTCTAAGACAATTACTCCTCTAAGACAATAGAGTAATGTTGTTTTGAAGTAATGTTATTGTTTTGAAGTTTTACCAAACGTTGCTAAATTAATTTATGTGACAGAATTTTATTAGTATGATGTTAAATATACGATAGAAATTGTGCTAAAAAAATCTTTATTTGGCTATTCTAGAAATGAAAATTATGTTTATAAACATGCCTGATCTTCCCTACACAAATTTTTGTATATGTAGATACTAATGTCTATGGGTGTAGCCCCTTTTATAACAATATTTAACGTGATCATGTGTTTATACATACATTATAAACAGTCTAAAGTTTACCTCAAAAACATAATCTAAAATTTAATATCATATATGCCAACACAGATAATACACGTTTACTGTCCCCCCCCCCCCCCCAAAAAAAAAAAAAACCCACCCACTCACCCACTCCCCAAGTTTATGCACGAGTTGTGCTGTTGAGAGTAGTTGAAAATGCATTTTTCCATTTCCAACGGAGTCAAAAAACACTTTCTTTGAATTTGGAATATGTTGAATAAAGCAAAATGACTCAATAAACTAGCTACGCTTCTTATATTGTGAAATTGCAGTTGATCGACATAGCTTGACGCATCATTATGCGTCATCGAGAAACAACCTCCGTGTGTTTCTATCTAACACATGGATATGATCGACATACCCCGCCATAAACAGGAGCCTCTAAGGCAATAGGGTAATGTTGTTGTAGTAGTTGAAAATGCACAACCGTAGTTTTAATTTTCCATTAGTTTATGCCAATGCATCACATATACATATTTGATTTCTTTATCACCAAGTCCATGATCACAAATAAAAGGCAATGCACTGATACAAATATAAAAACATAGAACCTGTAAAATGAAAGAGAAGAGACAAGTAAAACCCTAAACAAAGGGAGCAGAGTTACTTCTCGGACCGGGATTTTCTGTCGTGTTTTCTATCACCTTTCTATCATGCTAGGTGTGATCATGCCAAGTGTACTAGTTTGACATTACTTAAGTCCACGTGACATGACCCTAGCTAGAGTGAGAGAGAATGAGATATAGATTGGAATAGAAGATCTTTTCTCCTATTTATGCCCTTTGATCACAATGCTAAAAGACTTCATATGCTTATGACAGCCTCGTTCACACACATGGCTGAAGCTAAATCTAAGACACTAATGACTACCTTCTCAATACCATACCTTCCCCACATACCCTTACTATCATAGTTCCTTACCCCCTCCTTTGATATTACAGTAACTAATCAACAGATCCATAAACATTTTCCGAATAACAACAATAATAACATTACGCCATTGCCTTATAGGCTCCCGCCTATAGCGGGGTATGGTGGGTCGGATGTATTCAACCATATCCATGTGTTAGAATTCCAATAACTATTGCCTAAATCGTTGATGCAAGTATGCAGAGTATTTGGAACCGGAGAAAGTACTTAAAGCATCAAAATATATGGAAACAGCACAAGTTCGAATTACATGATAGTAAGTCAGTCAACCCCCACAAACAAGGGGTAGGAAAATTGTTTAAAAAGACAAAACAATGACACAAACCAAATAGTTCTTTTTTCTTCCCATAAAGTGAACTTCAGCGGTACTGTAGGAATTCACAAAATGAAAAAGAAGACACCGTTAGGCAATCCATACAAACAACATTTGCATGCCCCATCAAAAAGCTAGAATAAGAATGTAATTAATAATGCACAACTGATTTTCAGCACTGATCATTTACCTTGATGAATCCAATCTCCTTGGCATTGCTGCGGAAACACTGTCTGCAGCACATCAGTCCATACTTTCTAATTATTCCATGGGAATTCCCACAAACTCGACTGCACAATGCAAAATAACATAACCAATATTAGGCATTACAGTGCATCCAACACAACAGAGATTTATAACAAAACTAAGGAGTACAGACAAACTTGGATTCACTAAGGCAGAAAATGTTAGCTGTGATATGTTAACAGCACATCAGTCCATACTTTCTAATTATTCCATGGGAATTCCCACAAACACGACTGCAAATGCACAAATAACACAAACAATACTAGGCATTACATTGCATCCAATACAACCAAGATTTATAACAAAGCTGAGTACAAACAAACTTGGATTCGTTAATGCAGAAAATGTTAGCTGTGATATATTAACAGCAAAGTTTGTAGTGTATTAGCTGGATTTTCCATGGCCCAAATGTAAACAAGGATATAGTAACGGGAAGCTTATTATAAAAGCTGACTATGTCAAGACATGTGCTTAACACCTCATTTTCTGCCCTTAAAACGAAAAATCAGCCACAGAGACAGTCTGGACATCAGATACTGCGGGCAAGTCTCTCATTCCAGACAAAAAATCAAAGGAGAAGTTAGAGAATAGGCCATTCTAAAACATAGACAACCAATCTAACACATTGCAACATGCAAAACTCTTGCCTTCACAAGCAACCCTTAAAAAGCCTAGCGGTAAAAAATATATTTTCCAGTACTGAATAAAAGGTTTATACCTAAATATAGTTCGCACCACATTTCTCCCAAGGTCAGTGGCATAGCCAGTACAACTACGTCAAAATTTCAAAGAGAAGCAGGAATACTTGACCAGACACTATTACAGAACAATGTGATCCTGCAGCAACTTAATCCTCAAATTCCAAGAACAGCTCTTTCCATTCCTAACTTTTAAGATTCCTATTTTGAAGTCAAACCGTTTGGGCTGCATTAATAAGGTTGTACTGAAACTCCAAATCATGTTCAGCTAAACATTCAATGTAAGTCAAAATTACAACTGAAACTCATTGCCCTCTGAAAAATATACATGAAGCTTAGATAACTCTGGGAACAGATCATAAACACTAAAAAAACATAGAAAACCTCCAATAGCACAACAATCCTGCGATCTATGATTCATGAGTTACCAACGTGTAAAATAGAATCAATTATAACAGCAAAGACAACAAGGCCTAATTTCTAGTAACCTAATAAGCTTAGACAACGAAAGCAAAAAAACATAAAAATAAAAAATAATAAGAGGAAAAAGAGGTGGCTGAGGAATTGTGCATAAATTACCAGGCGCGAGAACCAGAGCCATAGCTCTTGGGATGAGAATTCCAGACGTTTGAGTGTCCCATTTCCTCCTCCTTTGCTGCGCCGAAAGACTCACCCGAAACTGCTATAAACTACTCAGTCGGAACACTGCGACCTCATTTGTAGCTGATGTATTTCTTAAACCCTAAGCCTTCGGCGGCCAATTAACAGAAAAAGAATCGGGCTAGACATGCGGGAACAATTTGGGTTGGGTCAAAGAGATGGGCCAATTTTGGGCTGGACGATACAAAACCGAAACCAGTTACGAGGAAATACTAAAAGGACGTTTCCTTTTCGGAGGTGTTTGGTGGGGGGGGGGGGGGGGGGGGTTGATTAAGGAAATGGGTTTGGAGAAATCCAAACTCATTAAAGTTGTTTGCTTGAGGAAATGGGGGTATATGTATCGGTTTGATATCCAAATATTTGGTAATGGATATCGTTTTTCGATAAACTAGCCCCCAATCTATCAATATGGGAAATGAGAGGGAATGAGGGGTATGACCGGTCAACACCTCTGGTCCGCCGCCGCCAGCCGTTCACTATTTTGACCGGCCATTTTTTCGGCCGCCCACATTCGATACTCATTTCAATTCAGATACGTTCAAACAACATCAATGTCTATCATACTCATTCTTACTTCAATACAAAACAACTATCAATTTTAGGCTCAAACCCATATACTCCAAACTCATACGGTGTCATACCCATTTTGATTCTGATTCCGATATACAAGTGCGAACAAACGCCACCTTAGTATTCTATCATTGAGGATGATGATGAGTGAGAATAGTGAAGAGATTTGGAAGATAGTTTCAAGATTTGATATATTATTAGTGTTTGAGTTTGAATTAGTATTTATGAATTTAGTTTGTGAGAGTTGTTATTTTGAATGTTAGATTAGTTTATTTTAAAGATGCCAAGTTTATTTTGATAGAAGATTATTTTAAATATTATGTTGAATATTTTTAGTTATTTTTATTGAGTTTTACTCATTTAAATTGGAAACTAGACGGATGTGACGTCTTAGATCTAATGTGGTGTTTGGTTGGAGGGTTTTAAGAATAAAGGAATGAGTTTGGAGGAATCCAAACTTGTTTGTTTAGGGAAATGTTTGTATGAGTATCATCTTGATATCAAAATATTTGGTAATTGATATCTTCTTTTTGATATACTAACCCCTGTCTATCAATATAGAGAACGAAGGGTATGGACGGTCAACACTGCCGACCACCGTCCACTGCCGACCGGTCATTATTTCGGTCGGTCAAATATTTTCGGCCATTTTTCCAGCCGCACAAATTCAATATCCATTTCAATTCCGATACATTCCAAATATCATCAATGTCTATCATACCTATTCTCATTTCAATGACAAACAACTATCATTTTTAAGCCCAAATTCATATCATCCAAACTCATACCTTATTATATTCATTCCGATTCTGATTCGGATATCCAATTTCTAGCCAAACGGCAACTAAATGTTTGGGGGTGACGGTAACTATGTCTTCTTAACGTGTAGGAAGATAAGGGGAAAGGTAATTTTCTGTATTCCAAATTTAGGTCGAGGAAGCGGAATCCCGATATTGCGATGGCCGCTTCGTCTTCCTCTTTTGTACCAGTGGAAGAACACGACGCCGGCGGCGACGAACTTTCGTTGTACGGATCGGAATCGGGCTGGGTAGAGGCCCGAACTCACTGCGATCACCTTGCTTCCCTCTCCTCCGATCATACTCACATCCCCACTCCAGACACTCCTTGTCAAAGGTGAGCTTTGCCCTAGATAAGCATGGCATATCGTATTCGGAGTTTCTACTCAAAATTTTAGCAATAAACTGCAACTTAATTTTGTTTTGGGTGAAGTTGTCAGCATCCTTCGGAAAATTGGGTATGCTTATGCTGCAAAGATGTGCTCTGTAGCCGGTTCATCAATAAGCACATGCTTCAGCATTATCTCCAGAAAAATCATTGCTTGGCACTGAGCTACTGGTAATGCCGCTACGTATATTCTTACTTGAAAACTATTGACTTACTGGTGGTCGAATAGGATACTGATACCGTCATTTGGAGAGGGGGGGGGGGATGCTAAGTACAGAGTGTTGTGGATACTGTTTATTGAATCCTTAAAGCATGCTAATATCATAATACAACAGACAGACCAGTGACAAATGTTATAGTTTTAATGACCAGAGTGATGCTCTTTTTCTTTCTGTAAGTTAGAAAACATGAAAGTGACCAGACAAAGAAAGTATTGATCATATGTATCTGTTCTGTTGATTATAATTATCTGTTGCATCATGTAAGTGGTTATAGTAATCACATGTGGTGTCAAAGGATGACAATTCTGAGAATGTCTTGTTATGGTTTTTGCCTTTTGAGGAGCATGCAAATTGAAACATAGGCATGGTGCACGAGACCAACTTATATCGCAACTGTGTTTCATTAAGTAGCAAGAGATCCAAGTCAGGGGAGTTAACACGCAGGAATCTCCTTACTCTCTTGCTGGTTAATGAATAGATCACTGGATAATTAGGACATTGCCAACCATAGGGACACACAATTGAACACTAAATATTCATGGTAGGCAAAAAAAATGTGCATAGATGCTACCTTGCAGTGTCTGGAACAGACTTTACCCGAAATTAACTTGTCAATGAGACCCTGCTACCAATGGAACGGTGACACTATTTTTGTCTCCCTAGATCGTATCTCAACCCTCTGTTTTTATCTGGTACTATCACTTAGGTTCATTTTTGCTCTTCATAATGTACCCCTAATCATGTAAAGTTTTTGTGAGCTTGCATATCATTTCAAAAGAAGTTTAGTCAATTTTGTTACATGAAAGATGCTTCTTTGTTTTACTTACATCAACATGCTATTAAGTTCTGCCGATATTTTTGCGCATGCTGATGCAGTATGTTTCCAGTGCTTAGTTTGATCTTTGCTCTAAGTAACTCGGTTTTTGCTTCTTTCTTTTTCTTTCTTTTCGGCCTTGGGGTATCAATGTGATATAGTGACCTGTCAGTCTGGTGTTTCGCCTGTGATGCCTATTTGGATGCGCAAGTGATATTGCCACTGCGGCCCTTCTATGAAACTGCCTACATCCTCAAATTTGGTGAAGCACCGCCATTCCGCACCAGTGTAGTTGCAGATGATAAGGCACAAGCTGCCACTTCCGGGGGTCAATCATAGTTCCTCACGATTATGTGTGAACTGGTGGTAAGGCATACTCCCTTCCCCTTGGTCCCCCCGTCCCCACCCTTTTCTTTGGCTTCCCTGTTCTTTTTGCCCATGGTTGATTATGTACTTGATTTGAAGAAGACTTGTGAGCTGTATAGTCAGTTGAATCTCTACCTGTTCTTGGTTTGAGCCCTTGACACAAATCAATGAATCAATCTCTCTTCTCCCTCTCTCTTCTCCCGAGCATACATCAACGATTAAAGCTTGAATTGCCAGAAGATCGGATGATTATGAACGTAATTGACTCGCTTTAGCCTTCAAAACAATTGCCTGAACCCTTAATGATGCCAACTTGCTTCTTGTTTACTGGTACTAGAATTATGTACTAGAAAATGGTTGTGAAATTTGACGTTGATGTCACACAAGTGATTGCAAGATAAGTCGTTTACGTGATGAAATGAGATCAAAGAGCATTTGCATCTTGTTCATAGTAGCAAACTGGTAATGTTGCTGTTTTGTTTTGTGACCTTAATGTCACAGGTTCGATTCGTAAAAACAGTATATTACCTAAAGTGTAAGGCAAAGATGCATACATCAGACCGCGAACTGATCCAGCCTATCTCTGGACCCTACGCAAACGCGAGAACCTAGTGGACCAGAAATGTTTTTTATGGGAGCAAAATTCGTTTTGCATTGGCATGACCACCAAAGAATGTAAGGTATACTGCTATGAAAAACTTATCACCTATTCAATACGTAATAATTAATCAGTCCTACAATTACGTTAAACAATAGGGTCGGTCCTACAATTACGTTAAACAATAGGGTTCGTGCACAAAGAAAGTAAATATCTCAAATACATGTAACCAACGACAACAAGAACATTGTGCTTCTTTCTTTACAGAACTTCAAGAGCTCAGTATTTTTTTTTCTTTTTCGGTTTTTTCTTCATTTATTAATTAAAAATAAAAAAAGGAGCAACACTTGAAGAACTTAGTTACTAAGTAACGTGCCCTTGGCTGGGTGGTACTACAGTGCTTACATAGATGGCGTATTGTAACCACCAGCGACTTTGACCTAAATAGGCTTCCACATACAATACAAAGATGATGGCGACTGCATTTCCATTTTCAATGCGACACAATCTTCTTTGACTTTAGAATATATTCTTTGACTTTAGAATATAATAAAATAAAACAAAATGACTCACTAAATTGGTTGTGTTTTTTATATTGTGAAGTAACACTTGATCAACATACTTGATGCAATTTTCGTTATGAGTCATCAGAAAACAAACTATGTGTGTTTCTAACACGTAAGTATGGTTACGTACATCCGATCTATTTATACCCTACCATAGGTGAGAGACAATTGAGTAATATTGTTATTGTTGTAATTTCTATCCTTCTAGACTTATTGGATAAAATTTCGATATTATTTTTCTTCGAAAAGTTTATCTTATGTTGATTACTTATTCTAAGAGCATGGTGGAGGACGAAAAAGACGAAGACACGACTGTGGATTTTTCTCGTAGACTTTTGGGTGTTTAAATCATATAGATATCCACAAGTATAAGGGCTAAAATAATTTTAAATATGATTTAAGTGTATATGTGTGCATGATATGTAGCGTGTACATAAGTATTATTCCCTCCCCCCTCCCCCTCCTGCACTGCTTCACAGAAATACTGTGAATAGTGGACTCGAAGCGTTACCCACAATATAAAATCATTAGAATAAAAGAGTTTTGTTTATAAAATCATATACACCTTATATGTACATAACGTGTATATGTACATATACACGTTATGAGTATTTTAATATCGGCAGTCTCCTCTTTGTATTTCTGCATTCCTTCACCAACACACTAAGTACATCATATCCCTATTATTATGTCATGTATGCAAATACATATAGAGCCAGTGGTCTCATTGGAAGCAAACTCTATATCTCTTAGGATAGATGTATTGTTTGACTGCCGCTTACTCTCTCCATACCCTAGCGATAGATTTTGCTGTTGTTTGTTAAGATATACTTGGTATGATTGACCATGATGATGATGATGATATGCGCAGTAAAACCTTTACTTCTAAAAAACAAAACTGCCTGCTAGATGGGCTTAGAAACTGTAGTGACAGATGCATCAAGACAGGGGATAGTACATTAAGAGTTCATGTCTAAACAACCAAGCTAAGCTATTATATACTTTCATATAATCCCACTATTCAAACAATGATATGACACAATCCCACTTGCTATAATTAGATGATTTTTCATAAGCTAACTTTGTTTTGTAGAAATCAAGCATCAGCAGACCTGTTCAGCATCCAAAGTCATATGGAACCAATCCTTGAAGTTCAGGTCCATTGAGTTTGTTGTGTTCATAGCTGAATCAAAACCCCCATGGAACAGAAAATATAATAAGCATGAAATGAATTATTTGAGTAATCAATCATGCACTTTAACTGATATATAAGTTTGAGCATACCACAAGACTGGCTGAGATTACGTAGCAAGAGTGTTGTATTTATGATGTAATAAAGCAAAATGACTCACTAAATTGACTGCGCTTCTTATATTGTGAAGTAGCAGTTGATCGATACAGCTTTCATTATGGGTCATTGGAAAACAACCTCTGTGTGTTTCTAACACATGGGTATGGTTGCGTACATCCGACCCTCCATACCACGCCATAGACGGGAGCCTCCGAGGCAATGGGGTAATGTTGTTATTGTTATTTGGGGACAACTCCTAAAGTGGACAATGAAATACGAGAGAATGTGTAAATAACTTACTTTCTATACACTTTTATCTTTTCTATTTGTATTCACTAAATTCCTTCATTAACATACTAGCACATCATATCCCTATTAGTGTGTTATCTATGTAGGTATATATAGAGCAGTAGGTCTCACTGGAAGCAAACTCTCTATCATTTATGATAAAGACATTGTTTGTCTGACTCTCACCTTCCCTATATTCTAGCGATAGCTTTTGTTGTCGTTAAGATATACTGAGTTGTTGTTGTATCACGAGTGCAAAGTAGTATTTCAAATGGAGTGCTCTAAAACAATTACCCCTAGATTTCATTGAGGCAGTAAAGAATAAGGTAAAAGGAAGGGGGGACAAAGACGTCATTGGGGCTTTCAACAACTAGACAACTTTTCTGATGGAAGGAAAATATTGTATTCGATCTAAAGTATTGATAAAATGCTTCGCGATAACCATTCAAATCTACAAGGTGAGTACTCAGAATATAGTACAACTGGTTCCGGACAGGAGTTCTCGAAAGTGAGGTCAGGGGTTTAATTCTTGTCAAAGACAAGAAAGCCCCTTCCCATCAAGAAGTGTATAGTGTGGGAGCTTCTTGGCCTGTAGGCTTGCCTGCAGTGCTGGGGCTCCTTATGCAGACTACTGTATAAATGACCAAGTTCCAGCTAGCGGGCCGTTGGATACCTGATTTACCTCTCTATACTACCTTTGAAACTGGATGTGGCAGGGACCCTTACTGGTTGGGGTTAAACCTTTTACAAGGTGATGAAAAAGGCATGTTGCTGTTAGTTTTTTCTTTTTCGTGGTTGTGGCATTGAATAAGCACATTCTGAAAATAGAGCATTTCTACTTTCAATGGCTTCTGAGAGATATTTCAACAAAAAGGTTTCTATAGAATATGAAGGAAACTGTGAAACTTGCCACGAAAGAAATGAATAAAAAGTGGAGATCTAAGAAGCCTCTCAGACCTTAACAATAGCTTTTGCTGTTGTTACAATATGCTGAGTATGTATTCTTGTTGATCTGAAGAAAAATACAAGTCATTCTTAACAAATCATAACACATTACAGAGATCCTCCAGGACCACGCCTATCAAACCGAGATTGTTATTTTACCAACACCCAAAAATCTTACTCTTGGGGTTAAGGAGTGATTGTTCAAGCTTCGTCAATAACAAACTTTAACAATAACACAAGAATCAGAAAAGTGGTCTATGCAAAAGCAAGAATCAAGAAAACCGGGGGGGGGGGGGGGGGTTAGAAGTGATACATGATTATAGAATACCTTTCCATGGGAAAACTAGCAAATGGACCATCCACAGGGATTGTACCACAAAGTTGGTTGTTAGAAACATCACTGAGAATTTGAGGCACAAAACGTCAGTCATGCAGAACTGAAGAAGTTAAAAGCGCAAAAACTCTTCATCATCATGTTCAGTATATTCCGACGACAGCAAAAGCTATCGTTAGAGTCTGGGGAGGGTGAACGGCAAGCAAACAATACCTCTATCCCTAAGGATAAATAGTTTGCTCCCAGTGAGACTCCCGGCTCTAGCTGTACCGGCATAAATGACACAATAATAGGAATATGACGTGCTAGTGTGTTAGTGAGAAAATTCAGTAAATACAAATACGAAGCTCCCGATATGAAAATGGTCATAAACGTACATATGCACTTATAATGCAAGCCAAAGATATAAAAAAAAACACAACCAAAAAGCGAAAACTCTTCATACCACAATTTATTCAAGCATCAACTTACAGAATCTTCAAGTTAGAAAGTTTGGTGATTTCCCTTGGAATTGACCCTGATAGCTTGTTGCCATTTATCCGCCTGTATCACAATGTGTGAGTTGAATTGAAGAGCTCAAATGAAAACAGAACACAGACTAGAAATCTGTAGTCACTGAACATTAATAATACTTACAGAAATCTTAAAGACTTCAACTTAGCAAATGACTTGGGAATTTCCCCTTCGAGTTTGTTGTCATAGAGATCCATGCTAATAAGGTTTTCCAATTCACCTAATTCCTTGGGAATTTCACCTATTATGTTATTCTTGTAAAGTTCCCTGCAGTATATTAGCAGGTTAGTTACTCTAGCAGAATACAAATCACAAGCTTAGATCACACACAAAGAAGCATCAAAACCAACAGAAGTAAGACTGAAACCAAAACTGAAGCCAAAATTTTTTGGGCCTGTCAAAAAGGGAAATTAGAGTACAAACATAGTACCAGGTCAGTTACATGCAAAGACAGATTATAACAACAACATTATCCCATTGTCTTTGAGGCTCCCGCCTATGGCGGGGGTATGGGAGGGTCGGATGTACGCAATCATACCCATGTGTTAGAAACACACAAAGGTTGTTTTCCGATGACCCATAATAAAAATTGCGTCAAGCTGTGTCGATCAACTGCTACTTCACAATATAAGAAGCGCATCCAATTTAGTGGGTCAGTTTGCTTTATTACATTATATTACAAAGTCAAGGAAAAGTGTGTCATTGACTCAATGGAAACATGCAAAGGCGGAGTGTAAGATCAAAATACAGATTTGTCACTCCTATTGGAGAAAAAGCCTACTCCAGTGAATGTCTACTGTGCCATTGTAACAAGAATGGGACTGTATCCTAACACATACACTTCTTTTTTTCTTTTTTGCATGACACAGTCCCATTGAATTCGTGCAATGTAGACTTCTACCACGGTGTAAATAGTAAAATGGACCCAGGTTATTAATAGAACGCCTAGTAGTTATTAACTAATAAGAGACAGAGAAATGGAAAGTGTGTATCCTATTTTAAACACAACCACCATGACATGTCATTCTTCTTACATTGTGTATATCATATTGGTTAAGGATTAACTACATGACTAGGTCACTGTGAAAAACACCCATGATACAAGGAGCCAAAAGGCCATCAAGACTAACAAATTCATTTCAATTGGCGTGTAGAGTCTCAAATTTAACTTCCTTTTCTTCCCTTTTGTAAGTTTCTCATTACAAGAAGAACAAAACCAAAGGAAGCCATTAAACGCCCAAGGGACAATAAAACCAAGTACATGTTTATAAGCACACGAATATTACAACAAAGGGGCAAGAATATCAAGTACATAGTTAGAACCATACAAGTATTGCAAGTGCTTGAGTTGGCCAAGTTCAGGGGCCAAACTTCCAGAGATGTTAGAATTCCCCAAATCCCTACAATTAAACACAGAAACGTAACAAACATGAATAGAGAAATATGCACGTCCATAAAGATTATTTCTTGCACTACATCAACAGAAAAAGTATAAGGGCAAGAGTTCACAATGAGATTGTAGCACTTTCAATAAGACATATTAATAATTAATAAGTAAATTAAACCAAGAAAGATTCAAATCTTACAAGCGAACAATGTGATTGTTGGAATCACATGTAACATGGAACCAGGTACAAGGATTGACAAGAGTGGGGTCCCAGCTCTGAAGCACATTCTTGGGGTCCGATAATCTGCTTCTCAGAGCATGCAAAGCATTTCCTGAAATTAAAAAAAAAAAAAACACAAAATTATTAAACTTGAAGATCAAATATAAGCAAAGACAGCATTGAGTTAGTCTAGCACATAATTCAACAGTAAAAACAACTGGTTTTTCGGTCAATTGCATCAAGAATGAAGAATATATTAAAATATTGGTAATCCAAGCTTGCAAAAATTAAAGCTTGGGAAGTGGATTCTTGATGTGGGCAGCTAAGATCAATTACCTTCAGAATTGGTGGAGAAGGAGGGGGAAATGAAGAACAAAGCTGGGAAGAGAAACAAGAAGAGAGTGGAGGAAGCCATTGAAGAGAAAGAGAAGTAAAAAAGAGAATTGGATCAAATGGTGGAGTAAAAAGGTTATAGAAAAAGAGGAAGGCAAATTGGTGAAAGTATGTGAAGGAAAGCGAGAGGAAAGAGAAATGCGTGACTGTGGGGTCATAGAAGGGGTCATGTCTTAAATGCGTGACTGTGGGGTCATAGAAGGGGGATAGGATCACCTCACCACAAATGGGATGCGGTGACGCGTGACCGCGCGACACGTGACGGCAAGAGGGGTGGTGAGGTTAGATGAGAGTCACCCGCATCTAGTCTCACCACCCCTCTTTGACGTCACGTGTCGCATGGTCACAGAAGGGGTGAGGAAAGTGGGGTTAAGAGATCCCAACCCCATAGTAAGAGCGACTTGTACTCTAGTGGACGAAATTTTAGAGTAAAAAGGTGAAATCATTCACCTCATTATACTCATTTATCTAGTCTCAAACAGTATCGTGAATGATGTAAATCAGAAATTTATTGGTCTCGTAAGTTAAGTGAAGACTTATCATTGACCCACATAAGATGTCTCCCAAAAACTAGACTTTCGGCCTATTAGCAGTGGAACATCCGCACTGTGTGTATCCCTGAATTCAAACAAACTCTTAGAATAAATACAAATCTAATTACCAACTGGAATATCACCTAGAGACCCAGTGGAGAAAATTTTGGAAAACCTTTTCCTTTTAAACTACGTCAAATTTCTGGATTATAGATTCTACTGCAGTTTTATAAAGCTGTGTACATTATAAAAATCAGAAATTTAATGGCTTGATCAAACGTTCTCATAAACATACACAAGTTACCCGATGTAAATTAGATTAGCAAACTTTTAATTTAATTACACCGGATATAATGATTCTGTATTCACGCTGCGCGTGTTTCAATTCGAATATACGACCTTTTAGTTGCAATGTCAGATTCGAATAACAATTAAACTATGTTATACATTTGTCTTTTTTCCCTTATAACAAGTTTCTAACACATAGTATGGTTGCGTAGATCCGACCCCCATACCCCGTCATAGACGGGAGCCTTTTAGGCAATGGGGTAATGTTGTCGTTGTTGTTGTTAACATTCTTAGTTTGAATATTTAAACTGAGAAACCAACATGGTTGGTGTGGTGGTTCAGCAAATCGTCCCTTAAACATGTAGTTAAGTGTTCAATCCTCACCCATATAAATGGAACAAATCATTTGGTTAGTCCTCTATCAATTATTGTGTTTACCGTAGTCTTCTAGCTTTCTTCTTGGACAAGCAAAAACATTTAAACTGAGAAAGTCAACAGATAGCCCTTCGAAGTTTCTGACATCCGGTGAAAATGCAGGAGATTCAAATTAAAATTTTTGCATGAATCAAACATTCTAGTATAAAATTCATCAAACTAGATTGTTTTTACGGGTTCAGATCGCCTGACCCCTCTTTAGGAGGTATTAAATGACCTGCTGACACGTGTGACGTGACACACATGGGAGGTGGTGAGACTGGGTGCGGATGACCCCCATCCAGCCTCACCACCCCCTGTGTGCCACGTGGCGGACGGTCGCGAAAGGGATGAGGCGCGCAAGGATCAGGGGATCCCGCTCCTGTTTTTACACGCTTTAATACTTTTCCTTCAAGCTATGTCGATCATACACTTTTTCTCTATCATGGAATATGTTTCAACTTTCAAATATTATTATTCGTGAAATTCTTACTCTTAGTTTACTAAATGGATATAAGTTAACATACAAGTTGTTAATTTTATGAACAAAAGAAGCCAACCCCAACTTGTTCTTTTAGTTTTTTCAGCTAAGAAATTAGGCATGTACTTATACATGTTTGTACAACAGATTTAATCATTCCGGAAAATTCTATTGATGG
Source organism: Eustoma russellianum (assembly GCA_036186865.1). NCBI lineage: Eukaryota > Viridiplantae > Streptophyta > Magnoliopsida > Gentianales > Gentianaceae > Eustoma > Eustoma russellianum. The sequence goes on along the minus strand of AP025055.1, from coordinate 1,112,722 downwards.
ACCATGAAATTGGTGGTTTAGATAACTTGCCAAACTACATATGCTATAATTAACCTCAACGTTTCTGATAACTCTATTGTGCAGTAACAAGATCTTAAAAAGAATAACATTTTATAAATATTCAATTGTTCATCGTGGCAACTTCAAGTTTGTAATTAGAAGTTAGAAAATAATCCGCCAATTAGTAAGAGATAGATATTTTAAAAAGAATAATATTTTATAAATATAGTTCTAATGCATGAAACACATTTCATATGTCTATTTCTTATTAATTAACCAGTAACTATCCAGATGAATTAACAAATCGTTTCAATACTTGCCTGCCACATAAGGTGCTATACTTCATCAACTAATGTCATATACGTTCTTCGATTTCCATCTCAAAGTACTATAGTAACATGAGTTGGTTTTAGTTTTTGATAAATGAATAACAAGTCGTCAATATTAATGTGTTAGACGAGTTATAAATTACCATATTTGACATTTGTTGATTCGCTTTGCAATTCGAAGATTTGATTAGAACCAATGATTTGGTCGATTGGTAACATTTTCTTCGATTTGTAGGCGATGAGCCCAGATCTCAGCTGCAGAATATAGGGCTGTAAATGAACCAAGCCGTTCGGCTCGTTTGGCTTGAGTTCGAGCTCGAGCTCGGCTCGGATAAAAGGTTAATGAACAGAGCTTGAACACCTTTTTTCTGTTCGAACTCGGTAAATGGCACCGTTCGTTTAAGGTGTTCGGCTCGTTAATCTTGTTCGTGAGTTAAACGAACCAAGCTTGAACAATTAAATATGTTCGTTTAAATAAACAAACAAGCTCGGCTCGTTCGCTAAGTTAAATGAACCGTGCTTGAACAATACAATGTTCGGCTCGTTTACAGCCCTACTACCTTCTCCGCTAAACAAGCGGTCAACTGACAGAAAGTCTAGGTGCACCTCGGCTATGTGCACCTCGGCAGGGTGCACCTCGGCAACGTGCACCTCTGCTCCGTAAGACACTCGTTTTTTATAGTAACGTGCGCATGCAACTTATAATCCTCTCAAGGAGTCAAGTTCGGCCTCGGCTTCAACCATTTTCGGAGTTTACCCCCTGCTAACTTTACCAGGTGAGGCCCTTGCCAGGTGTCAGATGTGGCCCAATCCAGCCAAGCACAGGGCCACATGGCAGGCATACAGAAATAAGAGTCACCGTTGCTGGCTCACCACGTGTCCTTTCTCCTGCTCCTTCGCACATGCATTGGACGGGACAAGCACATAAAAACATTGAAGAAGAAAGAGAAAGAACGTGTGGAATCCAATGCAAGCGTTGATTATCTTCCTCACTGTAAAAAAGAAAAAACCTCCAGGTTTTACCAGAAACCTACAACAAATTATTCTGCAAATATATAAACTTTCCTCATAAATGGCCCAAATTGACTTGTGCGTTGGAGGGTTTTACTCGGAGCCTTAGTCCCTAGGTCCTCTAACGTATTTTCTTGCGCAGGTCAGCAGACGGAACTACACCCGATCAAGTTAACGGGAAGTTAACGGCGTAACCTCTCCGGATCATCTTTGGTCTTTGGTGAAGACCCGACTTCATCAGTAAGTTTAATAGAGAGACATAGGGAATTCGTTAATTTTCTAAACCAAATTTATAATTTCGCGAAGTTTTATTAGTCAAAAGAACAGTAGTCAGGATACCTATTTATTATTGATTGACTATATTAAAAAGAATAGTTGTTAGGATACCTATTTATTTGTTATTGATTCATTAGAATTTTCTTACGGTAAAGTTATAGTGTCCGAGTAAACATCCAGTTCATCATACAAGGCGTCGAAAATATTTCGAACAAGCATGGGATTGCGAAAACATTCGTGTGGATCAGTTTCAAAACATAAATTTGAACACGAACTTGTAAATTCGCGGGTCATGTTTGGTTGACCTTTCAATCTGGTTTATATGTTTGACGAATTGAATGAGTTTGTTATGTCAGATTTAACGAATTGGCGTGATACTTTTAGATTTGGTAGACTAGTTAGATTGATCGGCAAGTCATTTTAAAGATTCTTGTGTTATCGGACCAACCCATGTTTTAAACGAGTTTGACTTGATTTTTACCAAAATCCACGAAGTCAAACATCAATTTGAAAAAATATATTCGACACTGTGTCGTATTTATGTATTTTAAAAATCCATAACGAGAAGTTAGAAAGCATGATAATAATAAGATTCGATGAGAAATTAAAAATTTTGACAATATTAGACTAAGTTTTGATAATTGTCTATTTAGGCACATTGTTCGATTTAGTGATTTATAAAACCCTATAGAGGAATAATGGCAGTAGTTGGGAATTCTTTTTTAGACACGGCCGTTGATTAATCCAGCATTGAATCATGGTAGGCTGACACTTGTGAATGTTTGCTCTTTGTCTATCCTTTGGGAAAAGTTTCAATCACGCGGGACCGGACGCGAAATGACGCTGTCATGGCATCTTACAAGTTTAATTTTTTTTTTATTTTTATAGGGAGACACGTGTCAAATCCTTATTAGACGCGTCTGACACGTCCCCTATTACCGCGTCACTGAATCTCGTCTCCTATCCTTTACTCTTGTAGTCCCAAGCTTTGTTTTTAAACTCAGAACGGACCGTTTGGTCGGGCTGCGACTCGACAAAGTAACCAATCCGAGTCGCACTATAAACCGGGAATGAAATATCTCTGTCAAACTCGATCAACGTCCGGAATGAACCGGTTCACCGGAGGTATTTCAGGACCGGGCCTAAAATCAAGCGAAGTTGAATTAAAGCATATTTATTTGCGAATTTTTTTTTGTTGGAATGGGATCTCTTTATTTATCATCTTAAAAAAAAACGTACATCCGTGTATCAATACAAGAAATGCGCTACATCTAGGTTGAATTACTAGTATTCTCTACACACCATGCAAGGCGTATGTTCCTAGCTCGTTCATATATTCTTCGCACTATAGCACTAGTTTCTGGCAATACAAAGGTGTCATCAAACAAAAGCATGTTTCGTAATTTCCAAATAGTATGCACCTCCTCCCTGAATAAATACATCCAGTCTTCCTGTCCATGGTGATGCCCAAATGTTCCCCTTATGTTCATGTCGATCCATTGCACTTCATCATATCCAGAGAAGAAAGATGTCCATTCACCTTGTTGTAATATTTGCTTCCAAACTCTCATGACCCATGGACAGTCTCTAAGTGCATGCAAAGTGTCATCCACCGTGTGCTAACAAATATCGCATTGTGGTGTGAGTCAAAGATGGCGCGCGTGTAGCAGGGCTCCGGTAAGTAGTCTTTTCAGCCTTGCTTGCCATAGAAAGATGCTAACCCTCTGCGGCCCTTTTGCTTTCCAAATATTCAACCAGCTATTCTGCTTCAGTTGGTCCTGCAGTGGTAATTGAATGGTGTACGCCGTGGAAACAGTGAAGCTCCCGTTTGGATGTCCAGTCCAGCCGATGTTCATGGGGTTTGGTAATTTATTGGCGAAATTGAACCGCCTGGAGGGGAGGCGGCGCCGGGGTCCGCAATCTCCTTATGCTGTCCACCGGGGCTAGCATCGGTAGTGTGTAATCTCCTTTCTCATTTTTTAGGAAATTATAGAAAAGTCATGTTTTTTAAATTTTTTTTAACAAAAACAATTATTATGAGTTTAAAAGTATCAGTCCATAGGTATATTCAAAATTAAGTATGCAAATATCCTTTTCACTAAAAGAAAGTATGCTAGTTCTTTTACACGAGCTCATGAGTAGGTATGTAAATGAACCGAGCCGTTCGGTATGTTCTGCTCGTTCGAGTTCAACTCGCAAAGGGTTAATGAACCGAGCTTGAACTATTTTTTTCTGTTCAAACTTTGTACGTGACACCGTTCGTTTAAGGCGTTTGGCTCGTTAATGTTGTTCTTGACTTGAACGACCAGAGCTTGAATAATTAACATGTTCGTTTAAATAAACAAACAAGCTCACTCATTCTTTACATTAAATGAACCGAGTTTAAACAACGCAATGTTTGACTCGTTCGGCTGGTTTACAGCCTTACTCATGAGTTCTTTAATTTTATTTCACTTCTTTTTTCGTGTTGTTAAGTAGATATATAAGGGTTCATGTAATGTAACATAAAATCGTTAGTATCCAATTGATTTACAAGTCAATTGATAATATAATCTTTTATATGTTTAAAAAGATGAAATTACTGATTACATACAAACATATATATGTATGTATGTATAGATACATACACATATACATACTTATATACCTACATAAACATATAAATATACTCACAAACACATATATATCATATATATATACAACATATATACATACATACATACATACATACATACATACATACATATATATATATTATATAAATATATACACAAAGATGTATATATATTTGTGGATATATGTGTGCATATATATATATATATGTAATTACTTATTTATTTATTTTGGTAAACCGGTCCAATGTCATTCAAACGTATTACCTACCAACTTTTTATATCGACTGAGTCGATGGGGTTCGAGTCTAAGGTGGTGTTTGGTTAGGGGGTTTAGGAATAAGAGATTCGTCTAAACTCATTGGAGTTGCTTGTTTGGGGAAAATAGAAAAATGTATGTCAATTTGATATCCAAGTATTTAGTAATCGATATCGTTTTTTATATATTATACCCCTTTTCTATCAATATGGGAGAATGAGGGGCCGTCGGTCACTATTCCGGCCGTCCATATTCGATACACATTCCAATTTCGATACGTTCCAAACAACATAAATGTCTGTCATACACATTTCCATTTCAATATCAAACAACTATCATTTTTAGTCTCAAACTCATATCCTTCAAACTCATACCCTGTCATATATATTCCAATTCTGATTCCGAATCCAATTACGAACCAAACGTCACTTAAAAACATAGCTCGCAAGTCTTCTCTGAAATTTTTCGGAATCTTTTTTATCCGACAGTTACGCTTGCCAATGCCCCAGGATTATACAGTAGACGAATAAGATCGAAACAGCGATGCGGCAATAATAAGACCTGGAGGATTCGGTCGTACGTGAACGAGGAAAAGATGGTGGCGACTGAATTTTTTTTTTTTAAAAAAAATGCAGAAGTCTACGGATTCCCACCGCCCTGGCCACCTGGCTCACTCCCCGAAGAGACTCTTGTGACATTCAACGTGACGCTCTTGACATGACCAAGGCGACAACATTAAGTCTCCATCTAGATGATAATATTTTTTTGGGGGACATGATCCCCTAACCGCAAAGGGAATGCAGTGACGCGTGACCGCGCGACACGTGACAGCAAGGGGGAAGGTGAGCTAGATGCAAGTGACCCTTATCTAGCCTCAACACACTCCCTTGATGCCACGTGTCGTGTGGTCACAAAGAGAGTGAGGAAAGTAGAGGTGAGGAGATTTAAACACTTTTTTTGGATGTTTTAACTTAAGCATCGGAATCTTTATTATTGGAATTGGAATAGGTTGAGTTCTAAACCTGTATAGGTTTGTTATAAAAGCTGGAATAAATATCAGTGTCATTACCATGTGTTAGAACGCATTTGAGAAAGAATTAGAATTAAAACGCACTCATATACACGGTGGTGGAGTGGTGGTGGCGCATGATGGTGACGCAATGGTGGCACGTGGTGGTGGCGCAATAGTGGTGAAACAGTGATGGGGCGGCGAGGCGGGGCGGTGGTGGAGTGGTGGTGCAATGGCGTGCGGTGAGAGGGGGTGGCAGTGGAGTGGTGGTGAGGTGGTGGCACAATGTCGCGGTGGTGGGGCGGTGGCGACACGCTGTGACACACCGAAATGGAGGAATGTGTTTTGATACTTATTGTATCAATCTATGAGTTTGATACATAAATGAAACATATAGATTGATCCTGACACCCTTTAAACAATCACAATGAATATGTTACATTTATTTGATACCTATTCTTTGATTTCGAAACTCACCAACCAAATGCCTCGTTATTTTAACTATCAGGTTTTTCATATTTTATCATTCATTAAAAAGTGAATATCATATGTAGGTCTATTAATATTGTCCATACGCAAATTAGAGATGCAAATGAGTCAAACAGCTTATGAGTTATGACAGCTCGTTTAGAGTGCAAACTATCCGAACCGATCAGGGCATTGAATTATCGAGTCGAGTATTTTTGTTTTATTTGGACTCAAGTTTGAGCTAAAACTCGAGCAGTATTCAAACATATTTGAGCAAAAAAGAAATATATTTTTTAAAGTTAAAAATTAAATGTATCATATATAAACATGCATTTTTAGCTAATATTATTAAATCGCTATTAATTTTTTGTATGAAGACTTATTATCATTAAAATAATAATTAGTTAACATGTTTAATTTATTGTATGTATCAAACAAATATACTAATATAACACCAAATCATGCATAATTTTCATATATAGTTTAAGTTCGAGTATGCTCAATAGTTAACAAGCTGATCATCGATATACTCAAGATTGACTCGTTAAAAATTTAAGTTAGGCCGAATCAAACTGAGGCAAAAATCCAACTCAGACTCAATTGGCTCACGAACCGTATGGTTCGTCTGCACTCCTAAGCCCGTTAACGGAAGTGAACCAAACTCGTTGTTTGACTTGAATTCTTATTAAACTTTATGGAACATTATCCAGCATTTTAATTAAAAAAAATACTTCTCATTTTATCTAACGTCACATCATTCATTGTACATCGCAATTACATATTTAATTATATATTTAGCTTTTAAATATGAATTAATGAGTAAAAGTTTGAATTTCATATGTATATTTGTTTCGAACAATTGAGCAACCTAAAATTGTATTCAAACTTATCTAACCAAACCAAATATTTCTAAACAGATTTTTGAGCTGATTTTGAGTATTTCATTTTATGGTCGAAGAATTTTGAGTCGTGTTTGAAAATCTCCAACTTGAGTATATGTTTGACTCGATAAAAAAAATGTTTGACTTGTCTCAAATCGTTTGCATCATTCATACAAATCGAAAAATGTGTTGTAATAAATCTAAAACATAAGATATAACCCGTAACATTTCAGAACTTGATTTCTGCTTCATTAGAATCCCAAAAGGGAAGTTTTTAATTACACTTTTCTTACTAAAAGAAATGTTGACTTAACCGTGACGGAATCTATGCGAGTCAAAAAAAAAAAAAAAAACTAATCTCACGTTTTAAAAAAAATCAGTATACAATTTACAGAAGTCTACTAATATCTAAAACATAATATATTTGTAATTATTGTTACCATTACGCGTTAGTAAAAGAAAAATAAACACTTGAAAAATGAACTAAAACAGTACGTAACTGAATTGTCAATGTCAGTCTACTGCAATATAGTTATTTCGATTTCCAATTAACTAAACGAAACACCCTTATTTGATTTCGGAATATGATATAATAAAGCAAAATGACTGATTAAATTAGCTGGGTTTCTTATATTGTGAAGTAGCATTTGATCGACACGCAAGTTTCATTATGGGTCGACACACAATTTTCATTATGGGTCATTATAAAACAAGTTATGTGTGTTTGTAACAAATGAATATGATTACATACATCCGACTGTCTATAGGATATGGTTGCATACATCCGACCGTCCATATCTTACCGGGCTGGGATTCAATGACGCTGGCTTGGTTTACGCGGGTCTGACGCGGCCAATGTCTGGCTGCCACGTGGCATTCTCAGCCCAGAAGTGTTTTTTTTTTAAAAAAAGTTCGCTGCTTTTTTTTTAAAATTAATCAAATTTGGCTGCCTAAAATCTACGCGATCCCTAATTTCCTTTATTCCCTTTGACGGCGACAGCAACTCCAAGCTCATTCCAGTAGTTTTAGTATTCCTCATTCGCATTATCTTTGATGCCGATAAAAGCAAACTCTTTTCACTATTTTCCGGCCAACCTAATAAAGAAACCAAATCAAATAAGCTTCGTTATTGATATTATTCTCTTCTCAAAGCAAGAAGAACAAAAACAGAGATCAAGAAGAACAAACAGAGCAAAAACAGAGGAAGTAAATTTGAAAATATGTTCTCGAGATCTCTGTGATTGTTGACAGAAAAGAAAGAAAAGAAATCTTAAAAACATGCAAAATATGTCCTATGATATAAGAAATCTTGACATTCCAATACCTCCGTAGAAGATATTGGGTTGAAAATGGAAAAGCTATTTTATTTGAATGATGATATATTCAGATCATCTAAAATGGGAAATTGGAGAAGGATCGGAGAAAAAGAGAGAGTAAGAGAGAGAAAGAAGGGTTGAAAGTTGAAACACAATTTGCGTGAGGAAGAATAGAAGGAAATTAGGGATCAATTTATCAAGAGAAAAAGGAAAAGGAAAAGGGACTGAGAATGCCACGTGGGGACTGAGAATGCCACGTGGCAGCCAGACATTGGCCGCGTCAGACCCGCGTAAACCAAGCCAGCGTCATTGAATCCCAGCCCTATCTTACCATAGGCGAGAGATTCTAAAAATAATGTTGTTGTTCCCGTAGTCTACTGTAATAAAGTATTTGATAATAAGCATACCTTTTATCGTTTTCAGAGATCTCCAATATAAAAGCTCTACCTTTGCACAACGGCGTAGCATCTCATCACTTTCGTGATTCATTTGATCTTTTTCTGTTCTCAATCCTCCATTTCCCCCACAGATTGCAGCAGCTCTGCTGCAGATTTTTTTTTAATTCGTGCAAATTGCATAGCATCTCATGTTTCTAAACTTTCTATTGTGAGCTTCTTGTAAATTATTCATAGAATCTGCAATTGGTAGAGTTGAATGTTTTCACCCTTGCATGACGAGCGCATCAGTGCTTTTCTACAACCGGAGGTCTCGTATTGGTCGATGCAGTTTCGTAGACCTTGGAGGAGAAGGACTTGATTCTTCAGATAACGATTCACCTCGAATTTCGCACCAAAACAATATTCGTCGACAGCGCCCTCACAATCAACATCATATCACCCGTCACGATCATCGCCGGCTTGATATTGACGGTTGTGACTCTCTTCCTCGCCGTGCTCTGCGCCTGACGAATCAACCGACGCGTCGCACAACTAATTCAGTGAGTAAATCTATTTTAGAGAATTGCCATTGATGTCGTTTTTGCCTTCGCGCAATTGGAATTGGGAGAAAATGAGCTATAAATGTAGTTATATCGTTAGATTTAATTTTCTTTTCCATCGTTAGAAGAACAATAACAACATTAATACTGCTGATTACCAATTTGCTTCTGGTGAATTGCAGTAGCTTTTATAGTCCATTTTCTAATACTCTGCGGTGTCATCAAGCTAATGTTAAGAATACTAATCAAAGAAAGTGGATAAAAAGAAGGGAAGGAAGAATTTTAGCTTTTATAAGTTGATTGGATTGCCTGATGTATTACTGCATATGCTCATGTTTGCTGGCCAGACATCCAATCAAAATGAACGTTGACCATGTTCATAGCAATCAGGTTGATGGCTGGCTTCTGGTTGTTTCACGAGGGCAGTTAGCTTTTATGATATTAATGATATTGATATTAGAACTTCCACTTGGATGGTTGAGATGGAAGATCTTCTGATACTAACAGATGTTTTGCAATGGATTTCTGGTATTCATACATGTCATGGCGTCAGCTTTTGTGGATATATAACAAATCTTTTGTAGTGGCTTAGTATAGTAATGTTGTTATGTTGCATGTTTGAGGGATTTTGAAATCTTAATTTGAGCATTTTCTCGTCAGAGAGGACAAATATCCAGAAAATAGCTTCATTGCCATCTTCAGTTGTGGAATTCTAGCCCATGTTTAGCAATGAGTTAGCGTATTGTAGTATTATTTTGATGGTTTGATGGAATCTTAGTCTTAACTTCGGGATGTTAACTTCTGAGAGGAGGCTGTTTTCTACTGGAGAAGAGAAAAAGGATCTCATATCCTTTTCCTCTTGATCCATGGGCAGGCTGGAAGTTGTTATGCTCACTAACATCTTTTATTTGTTTACCCAGGGTAGTGAAGCAGCTTCCTTGGTCCAAGCTAGTAGCCAAACTGATACACGGAGCCTAACCAACCTGCAGCATGGCAGTACTAGACAGGAAAGGTTTAGGTTCAGTGGAAGTGAAAGGCTTCCCGGTGCAGTTCTAAATGCCAGGGAGAGACTCTTCCAGAGGTTGAGAGGGACCTCATCTGAAAATAGGTTGGTGATGCTTCTTCTTCTTAACTGAGCTATCATTGACTCATTATATGAAGTTTACTTTTTGAATGAATTAAATATCTTTTGTTTGTTTCGAATATAAATTTGGTAATGAGCTTATAACTTGGGGTTGCCATCAAAGCTGATGCTACCATGACTACTCAATGGACTGCAATGTGATATTTTTACTGATCTAAGAACTAGATTTAAAAAAAAAAAAAATTAAGTATAGAGACCTTTGCTTTCTTCACTTTTGTGTGTGACTGGCCTTGTTGTTTGTTGTATAAGCCTGATGGCTTATCAGGTAATGAGGAAAGCTCTCTCATAATGATGCTAAATTTGACTTGTGTCACATGTTGTGTTGGCTCTAATGTCACACACTATGATGGTACCCTACTGAGTTATGTATTATCTGGTGCAGGCAATATAACCGAGATCCACTGAGCAATCTTCATGGCCATCTGACTGCTGAAGAAGGTGGGTTTAGGGCTCCTGATGCTGGAGATAGGGAAAGTTCTATTTCGAGTGAGCGGCTATCTGGAACTCTTCCTTTTCCAGGCATTCCTCTTGAAAATAGTAGTAGACCCCCAGCACTTACTCAACAAGTTCTGAACAGTTTGCAAACAGAGATATTCAGCAGACCGGATACAAGTACTGGAGATAAAGTGTCATGTTTTTCGCAAGATTGTAGTATTTGTCTGGATAGCTTCTGTGGAGGAGATAAGCTGATGTCATTGCCTTGTGGACATAGGTTTCACCACCACTGTTTACAGCGCTGGTTGTTGATCTCTGGCGATTGCCCTTATTGTCGAACATGCATACCGCTAACTGGTTGCTGAGCTAAAGTAAGATGGTAACCTTTTCTTTACATATGCTTCAGTGCCTTAGCAGACTTTCTATCTCTCGGGATAGAGGTATTGTCTGCCTACCACTTACCCTTCCCAGACCCTAACGATAGCTTTTGCTGTCGTTGGAATATACTGGGTCCGAATGATGATGATGAAGTGCCTTGTGCCTCCAGGATGTCCTGGTGATTTTGTTTGTTACATCGGCTGACATACCGCGGAAGGTGATTGGCGTTTTTGAGAGAGATTCAATCATGATGTATTTGTTTGTGTTGTAAGATCTTATGTTTGTAGTTGAATGGGCTTTCTAGGGGTTGAAGCTATGTTATTGTCATGGGTATTAAGTATTAACCATGTCAGGGATAACGTGAGAGCTGTTTGTACTTTGTACATGTAAACGAATATGTTTGATACTCTTTGTCAAGTGTTATTTAAACTAGCTTAGTTTTATGATGCCTCTGGGATCGATACAAATTATACATACAACTAGGTAATTTAACTCATCTTATGTATTACAATACACACACGCCTATGATGTTATACTTATTTAGGTGGCGTTTGGTACGCACTTGGGTATCAGAAATCGGAATGGGTATGACATGGTATGAGTTTGGAGTATATGAGTCTGAGCATTGTTGAAAAATGTGTTTGGATAATTTTCAAAGTTATGATTTTAAGTGTTGATTACTTAAGGAAGTGTCACACATATGATAAAAAGATGAAATATATTAAACATGTGAGAAAGTTTGAACAGAGAACATTGAGCGCTTCATAAAGCGCTTTATCTTTCAGAAAGTTTAAACAGAAACTTTAGTTCAAACATTGAACGCTTTATAAAGCGCTTTATTCAATAGAAAAACTGGGATCAGAGAGTTTACGCGCGCTACACCAAGCGCTTTATCCAATATGAAAAACTGGGATCAGAGAGTTTATGAGCGCTACACTAAGCGCTTTATTCATTTGGAAATTCTGAACAGAGAGTTCTGATGGCAACATGCAGCACTACATAAAGCGCTTAATCTTTGAAAAATATTATTATGTGTTACTTCACTCTCGTAACAAAATGTTTCATGCTATTTAAAATGAGATAAATAGTTGTTTTCATTTACATATATATTCTTAATGTTTCATACATAATTTTGGTGATTTTATTATTTGATTTTTATGAATATTATTATGTCTTGTAACTAATATGCCGTGGAAGTTATACGACTTACCAGAAAGGGCAAAAAGTGGAATTTTAAGTCTTGCAGGTATATTGTCTTCACATATTCTATAATATGTTACTATGTAACATGATATTATCATCTCAAGACTATCTCTATGACATTCGTCATAATTATTTCAAGACAAGACTATCTTTCTCAAAATTTATTATCAAGGGAATTATCGTCTTTTTATTCTCGGAGCATATCGCGACGACTTCACTATGATTATTTCTCAAGGATATTATTATCATCATTATGGACTCCTTATGGTATTCTTGAATTATCAACATCAAGATTATTAATGCTATATTTGGTTTTCGGTATTCTCGGGATTTCTTGTTATGTGACATTTATTTTGTCACACTATATGGTCATCTTATGATATCATTATAAGACTTATTCTCAAATTATTGTGCAGTAATTTCATGTCACAATTGACATGGTAAATGGTTACAACTTTCAAGGAGAGAAAGGTGAAGATAGTTTTTGACTATTTTCTACTTAAATCTAGTCATTCATTTTGAATTCAAGGGCTGAGATTAACTCTTATTTTTCTCATCAAAATGATACATTTACATGTGTACAAGAAGACTATCTCATGTGATGACAAGTGTACAAGAAAATTATGCTAGAACTAATCAAAACTCAAGGATTATACTTGGTGGCAAAAAGTTGTCAACATGGCACACGCATGGCCATTTGGGCGGTTTTTATGGCTGAATGGAATTTAAATTTCTGCATAGATTTCTTCTCCCACATGTGCTATTATGATGGAACAAACTTGGTTAACTTTTGAGAGATTTACTCATCATTTATCTCTTCATTTATCTCATCATTTATCTCTTTCAAATCTGAAATTTCCATGTCATATAATGCTGAAAAAGTTGGTGACATAGATGGACAAATCACATTGCTTGAAGGTGTCAAGTGTGCAATGTCTTAAAGACAAGAACCAATGGTGTAAAGACAAGTGTGTTTGATGACATTCAAGGTGACAAATGGCAATCTTATCAACAAGGGATGCCTCACACTATAAATAGAGGTTGAAGTGAAGAGTTGAAGACACACCTCTCTTGCTATCTTCTTCTTCTTATTGTGCATCTTGTGGTGAAATATTTGAAGTATTGTAATGCTGCTTAGATACATCTTATTGTGGTAGACTTGTTGTAATTGATAAGCCAAGTTTATAAGGCTTAATCAAAAGGTGAAAAGGTGTAAGAGGTGTGATAGTGCTGAAATTCTGTAAAGGTGTTGTGAATAACTTGAATAGGGTTGGTGTGAAGCCCAAGGATCGAGCTAAGGTGTAATTCTGTGACACTGGTGACAGTGAATACCGAGGAAGGTGTCCTCGAAGACTGGAAGTAGGCACATTTGGCCGAACCAGTATAAAATTCTTGGTGTTCTTTACTTTCCGTACTTTACACTTTCAGTTTTCCATTCTCTGTTTTGTTAACACGTTTTATAAATTCTGAAAAAATTAGTAAACGGTTTTCAAAATTGCTAAAATTTTGCAGAGACATACTTTAGTCTCTTAGCTTTCATTCAAAACCAATTTGACTCAATTTGGATAAGTTTAAGTTAATCAAAAGTCCAAAGTTCTGCAACTGCTACAATCTGTTTTTCAGATTTGCAAAAGTTGAGAAAAGTGACTTGGTTGACTAACTTCCCAAGCGAATTTTCCAAAACTGTTTCAACCCATTATTATACATATCTTAAGGGTTATTGTGTTAAATTTTCAAAGATTTTGGACTTGGAGATTGACGGGAAAAAATTTGTGAAGTTGAGTCAGTTTCTGAACTATGTTCTGCAATTATGTGTAGATAAAAAGTTTTTGATTAGTTGAATGTCTTAAATATTTTATTTTGACTTGATATTTTTACAGGAGTTAGAAAACATCTTGAAGTGTGTTCCTGGAAAGTTTCATAATTTTTGGAAGTGTTTCAAAGTCGGAAAAATATTTTCAAAAACAGTTTATGTTTTCTGAGTTTCAGATTTCAGAACTGAGGGGTTTTGAAAAGGGTTTAAAATAGTGTGATTTCCGCTAACCACTATTCACCCCCTCTAGTGGTGTTTGTGCAGGGATTTCGATCCAACAAGCATAAAAGTGATAGTTGTTTTGTATTGAAGTTGAAATATATATGATAAACATTGATGGTGTTTGGAATGTATCGGAATTGAAATGGGTATCGAATGTAGGCGGTCGGAAAAATGGCCAAAAAAAATTTGACCGGCGGGAATATTGACCGACCGGCAGCGTTGACCGGCTATATCCCTCATTCACAATTCTCCCATATGGAAAGACAAGGGGGTTAGTATATTAAAAAACGATATCCATTACCAACTAATTAGATATCAAACCGAAACACATATCATATTTCTCTAAACAAACAACTTTTATGGGTTTGGATTCTTCATAACGAAACACTCCCTTATTATATAACCACTGACAAGATTGCGGTGGTTTTTCTCTTGAACAATTTAAATTTCAACCTATTAAGAAATAAAGAGTCACTTCTCTGAGGAATAGTTATCGGGTTTAAATATGGTGGCAATCATGGATAACTTTGAACCTTTACCGCTGTTCTATACACACACATATATGACTATACTTGGTAAACTTTAATAATATATATCATATATAATTTTATTTAATCGGTTAAAGGATAGGTTCAAAAGAAAAATCAACGATTATGCAACATGTGAAACAGCGGTCTTCTTTGGGGTGTAATTGTAAAAGACAAATTGGCTGCTGATATGGACTTACTCCAGAATCCCCTCCATAATTAAAACTGGTGTGAGGATGAATCCTATTAGCAATTCAGTAGCTGAATCAGTGTGGAAAAGCATTCAATCCTCTCGTTCAGGTCCTAAGAATTTCGCTTTCTCATTCTTAATTAGTTGGTTACCTTTTCTTTTGTGTCCTTCACATTTATTCTTACATTGGGTTCTTCTTCTGTGTCCCAGCAGTCACCGACGATCAGCTCTCAATGTTAGTCGTTTATATTGCATTTCTTTATCATTATCATTATCATCATCATGATTATTATTATTGTTCTTTTCGTTTTTTGTGTGTGTATTTTGCTTTACTGCTGTTTTCACAGATTGCACTTTTTGTTTGGGAAGAATCTTGAGAGGGCGACAAAGATTGTTGACCAAAGAGGAGTGAAGAAAATCATTGGCGAGCCCAGTGGCCGTTGTATTTTTCAGGTTCCAATTTTTATTGCATTTAGTTTTTTGATTCAAGAACTATATGTAGGCGAAATCAAATTCCGAATGAAGTGTTTGATAAAATGCTTGTGAGCCACTTTGACTGGACTAAAAGCTCCGGAATATTGACATCGGCAGAAGCACTATCGTTAATGGATTAACCCTTAACTGTCGAACACGTGGCCAATTTTTATTTACATTTTGTATCTATAAATATGAAGTTCAATAGTTCATGGTGAATCATAGGCATAAAGTCGATTGCAAATCACATCTATTTAGAACTAAATTAACTGACAAGAACGGCTTCTATTTGCAGCTGACTTCACTAACGACAAGTGGTTTGGTTTATCAGATCAGGGATCATTACCGTTAAATGAACCATTTTCCCAAGAAGTATAAAATAGGTAGATGAATATTTTAAATAGAAGTCATGGCCTTTATATGCTAAGTATATAATGCACTGAACATATATGTACAATGTGAACGACTCTTTATTTCATTAAACTACTTTCATTTCTTTGTCTGGATATTGTCTATAAGGATTTCTTTTTCATATTGCCTGTCATTATGAAAACTGACATAACAAAGAGCATATAAATTTTGCTATTCGCATGTTGGATTAGGTGGTGGGAGAATCTCGAAGAAAAGAACAGCATATATGCTTTGCAGAAGATTATTGTGGGTGTTATTCGTTCTTCTATGATGTTGTAAACAGAGGGGACCAGCTTTGTGTTAGTTCTGCTCATTTTATGCCTTACTTTCTACTGTGTTTTAGCTTTCCTGATCCAAGTTCATTTTTTTGATTATGTTACTCCATGGTTTTCAGTGTAAACATCAGCTAGCTGCAAAGCTTTCAGCGTCCTTGGGAACATGCATTGATGTTAAGGTGTCTGATGAGGAGTTAGCTCAACTGCTTACTAGACTATAATGTCTTTAGTGAATAAACTAAAACTTGGTCATGAGTAATCCAGGTGAGTAGGAGAAGAAATTTCATCAGATTCTTATGGCTGGTTTAATTAGTCTTTGTCATACTTAAAACATGATACACATGATTGTGGCCTGGAAAATTATTAATTATTGCTTCTTGGTCTGTATTAATGCCACTAGGGATATTTGCTCCTGCTGTTTGAACTTAACTATTACTGTGCTTATATAACTTTTGGCTCTTATTAACTTAATTTCTTTGATTGCTTGATGGAACTGGATCCGGTGGCATTTTCTGATTTTATAGATGCAGCACTACATTTTCACTTCGTATGCTCTTGGGATTCTATTCTACTTCTACTATAGCCCAGCACTATGTTTTGACCACTGAAATTCTAGTGCCATGTGCAGTATGTTATGATATGTGAACTGTAAACAACCTTCGTTGATGCTAACTCTTTTGACAATTTTTCTAAATTTGCTTATAACTAACTGGACTCCAGAATTTAACTGAACTATGACCTTCATCACTTTCTATAAGCTTGCTTTATATAAGAATTAGTTAGTGACATCAAAAAAACTGGACAAGAATGAAAGTCTCTTTTTTACCACGGGAGCAGATTTTTCTTTTTGTTATCCCAGTCTTGCTGAGCAAAAGCTACATCTCCAATCTTTAACTTTTCAAAGTAACATAACAGAAATATATGCATGCCACGTAGAACAGCATTTCTACATGAGAAGCAAGGAGCATTAAACTCTAGATTCAAGCAGTGGAAAGTTTATGACCGCCATTGGTATCAAGTAAGGCAGTGCATATGATTGACCAATTTGAGTGACAGGTTATCAATTAGTATGTGGACTAATATTACACTGTTTGTTTGTGATCTGAACTGCGTTCGATTTGGTTTTATATGTTTCAAGAGTAACCTTGTTAAGAGAAACCTTTGTGCATGTCTCCTATGATAAATTCATAATAGCTTGATGTTATTATTTCTTTGTTAGCGTGAATATAACATATATGGGCTCTTGTTTGGAGAAGCTCTGCTCTATCATGATGGAAGTGCAAGCTCTGTTCTATCATCAGCTGGGACCGAGGAGCTTGGTTCTCTGTGTTTTTGTCTCAGTTAGTGTTGTTTTTCAGAGACTAGGGTCCTTGTTCCCTCCCTAGATAATTTCCAGATTTCAATGATCAAATACCCTTTATCATTACATAGTCATGTAACCTTAAACAATTTGGTACTTAAGAATTCATTTTAAGATGGGAGGAGCGGTTGACTAAAAGAT
The DNA here is from genome assembly GCA_036186865.1 of Eustoma russellianum. NCBI lineage: Eukaryota > Viridiplantae > Streptophyta > Magnoliopsida > Gentianales > Gentianaceae > Eustoma > Eustoma russellianum. Next base: position 1,095,051 of record AP025055.1, on the reverse strand, counting down.
TCGAGGAAGTCCACTCTGTGTTTGGCAAGTCCCATCAACTCGTCAAGGTTAAGTAAGCTATCTAGCGGTCTCACAGATTGGGCATCATCGCGTTGCTCGTGTCATATTTCCATTTTTAATGGAGTCAATGACACATACTTCTTTGACTTTGGAATATCATGAAATAAAACAAAATGACTAATAAATTGACTCTTTTATCGAAATATGTCTTTAGAATACAACACGCCAGCTTCCATGGCATATCTAATTTGGTACTCGGATTGTGATTTGCTCCAAGAGGTCAAGAGTTCGAATCTAGGTACACGTACAGTGTGGGGGTTGCACTGTTGCTTGGGCGAATGTCTGGTTTGCGGAGGGACACCTTGTGTGAGTCACTGCGTAAGTCCTCAACCAACCTAGGAGGTTGTTGGGCTCATAATTTGCATACTCCACAATGTTCTTTGTGACTCTCCACAATGTTCCTTGAGACTGAGACGGTAGGAGCCCCTATGGTGAGGAAATGGACTTTTACTCCAAGAATAAACACGCCAAAGAATTCTTTAAGACTGCAGGAAATATAATCTCACAAGTAGTATCTATAGCTGTAAAAACAAAGGGACATAACTATTCTGTCAAACCAAAATGACATTTTGGATTGACATAACTTTTCTGTTTCGACACAAAATTTAAACTCTGTTTCACTTATTTGTTAGGCGAAAATCAGATTAGTAAATAAATAAAAAGACTAAAGTCAAACCTTAGTCTTCTTGCTAGCCCACCAAAATTACATAACAGTTTGCATTTGTATTATAAGGATATAGCAAATACTAGAGTTTGGTGGGACTGTTAGTTTCCTGGTGTACCTTCCATATGACATTCGAGTAACGAAGTTCACATCATACTCTACAAGCAGATAACATCCACCATTTCTTAGGGCATAGTCCAGTAAATACTCAGATTGAGATTTATTTCAAGAATTCGAGTTCGAATTCAGAAATACGAACAGTACGGGTATTCCACTGTTGTTAGGCTGAAGACCTGGTTTATGGGGGGATATCTTGTCTGGACCACTGCGTAAGTCCTCACCAAACTTAGGAGGCTGCTGAGTTTCTGATTTGAATCTTCCATAATGCTCTTTGAGGTTGGAAGGATGAACCCCAAAACGAAGGATTTCGCTTTTTGCTCCATGATAACATCCACCACCTTCAACTATTAGTTGAATGATTTTTGTAACTTTGACAGGGCTACAATAAAGAGCACTAGTGGCTTCAACCATCAGGAAAATGACCAATCTGGAACATCATAATGAGATACAAGACCTTTCCCACAGACAGCTAACTAGCACAATTGAATGTGAGGGGTCAGAAAATGCATTTGTAGTTGAAGAGTATAGTTAAATTAATACTCGAATTAGGATATTGTTTTAGAAAAATGTATTGTAGATGAAACGCAATCTATTAAAAGATCTATTGTCTTTGTAAATAGTATAAATCGAATAATGTGTCTCATTGAACAAATTCAGAAATCTCCCTAATCACAAAATATATAAGAGATCCAAGTCTAAACCATAAGCAAAAACAAATTCAGAAATTTCACTGGACGCTAGCCTTTCCGGGGGCAATTACCACATCATATCAATCAATCGTATCCGGTATTTTCCAAAGACAGCAAAAACTATCGTCAAGATCTGGAGAAGGTAAGTGGCAGACAAACAATACCTCTATACCAAAGAGAGTTTGATTCCAGTAAAACCCCGGCTCTATATGTACCTGACTAAACGACACAATATAATTACCACATCATATCATGTTTACTTATCGTTCATCATCATGATTATAGTTGTGATGTTCCACTTTATACAGTTATTATTAAAGTTCTAACCATGTCTTTCTTCTCTTGTGTTTTTTGTACATAGGAAAGAAATAATTTTTATACAAAATAATGATAATTATGGGTCAATCATTATACTATTCACTGACTTTAGAATATGATGGAATAAAGCAAAACGACTCATTAAATTGGTCACGCTTGAAGTAGCAATTGATCGACACAGCTTGACGCAATTTTCACTATGGGTCATCCAGAAATAACCTCTGTATGTTTCTAACACATGAGTATAGTTGCGTACATCAGACCCCCTCATACCCCGCTATAGGCGGGAGCCTCTAAGACAATGTGTTAATGTTGTTGTATTTAAAATACACATTTTGTATAATAAATTGTGTTACACTATCTAAATGCACACTATATGAAACGTTTTACTCCATTTGTATTGATAATATATTGTATCAAATTTATTGAATAAAATGCTTTAAACCAATTCAACCAAACATTATTAAATCCAAAATGGTATCATTTGTTATATTGTGACATGTCTCAAAATGTTAAATGTTATTAATATTCTTATAAATTTTTTAAAGTGCCATTGTATAACCTTTAAAGCTGACATGCTGAAACAAAACATCCCGACATTTGTACATAAGCCAAAGTCGAGACGTAGTTACGAAATGGGTTGGGATCTCCTCACCTTCACTTTTCTCATCCCCTTTGTGACCGCATTACACGTGGCAACAAAGGAGGATGGTGATGCTAGATAAGGGTCACTTACATCTAGCCTCACCGCCCCCCTTGCTGTCACGTATCGCGCGGTCACGCGTCACCACACCTCCCTTGTGTTGAGGGGATCCTATCCCTTAATAAATGTGCTTATAGTTGCACCTACGAAGACAGGCTGTCGATTTAAAGCGGAGATGTATGAATTGTACAAACTATGTTTTTTATGTCCTAAAATCATTCATCATCATCCGTACCCAATATATCCTAACCATATCAAAAGTTATCGCTAGGGTCTGAGGAGGATAACTGATATGCAAACAATACCTCTGTCCTAAGGGATAGAGAGTCTGCTTCCAGTGAGACCCCCGGCTCTATATGCATCTGCATAAAATGACATAATAATAGCGATGTTGTGCTAGTGTGTTAGTGAAGGGATTCAGGATTTATGTCCCAAAATATAAATCTATTTTTGACTTTTGAACATAATATAAATTATACAATATTAAAAATAATCAAAAAAGCTAATATTTTAGAATAGAGTGTGCACACTACTTTTTAATTGTAGGGAATTCTTCTGTCCTTTGAAAGAAACTGCAAATATTATAACTTATAAGATAAGTTTACAAACAGAAAATCATCAATCCACACTATGATAAATTATAATATAACGTGCTCAAACCTTACAGAAAGACCATTGCGACTACTAGTCCGAGAGAGCAGAATTTACTATCTTTTTTTCGAGAAGAGGAATTTTAAGATAGTTTCGAGGTGAGTATGACTAGTTGTTTTTTAACTAATCAAATATATAAAACATATAAATCAAATATATATATAATATATAGATCATTTATATGACTAATCACTACTCCTTTACTTAGTATATAAATAGGTTTTCTTAAATTTATTATTCTGAATGAGAAGTCTTGTTTAAAACTTCTATCTTTTGTTTGTTTGTTTTTTTGGGGTATGTTTTGATTATTTTTTCATGAAAAATTTTATTTAGGATCTTAATTTAGGAAAAAACCTTAATTACATTTTTATATATCATCGTTTCATTGTTCACTAGTTAATTTGTACTTATTTATAGAACAATATAAAAACTCATCAATAAAAAGGAACACGGGTTCTAGGGTATTAGTTGATACTCATGTTAAGATATTGCAACTAAAAAGACGCAGGCTCGAACCAGAGAACGCACGACGTATGTGAAATATTGTTATATGAGTTAGTAATGACTTAAACATAGTATCCGGCCAATTGAATTACATGATGGTTGGCTTAGTTAGCAGTGCTGTGGATTGTTTGGTTAAAGCCTTGCTAATATATAAAAAATTGTTAGATTTGTGATTTATATTATTTACAAAGAAATTTAGGATTAAAAAGTGGAGACCCGAAAGTCTTTTACAACTAGATAAAAAGGAACACGAGGCCTAGACACTGATAGAATCTGGTCACTACGGGAAAGCAACTTGGAGAAGAAAACAGAGAAAAGGATAACAGTTTTAATAAATAATTCAGTTATTCCAGTTGAACACGCAAAATATAAGGTCTCTAATTACGAGTTGCCGTGTCTACGAGGAGGCTAAAATTGAAGCAAAATATAAGGTCTCTAATCACACATTGCGGCGTGTACGAGGAGGCAAACGTTGAAGCCAAGTATAAGGTCTCTAATCACGCGTTGCCGCATGTACAGTTTTTTAAAAAAGTGCACCACCCTATTTAAAAAACTGTTTTTATACACGTAGCTAGCTTGATAAACACTTCATATTTTGATTCACCTTTAATCTAAACCCGTAGAATTGGGGATATGATCCCCTCACCGTAAAGTAGGTGCGGTGACGCGTGACCGCGCGACACGTGGCAGCAAGGGGGTGGTGAGGCTAGATGAGAGTCATCCGCATCTAGCTTTACCACCCCTTTACTGCCACGTGTCGCGTGGTCACAAAGGGAGTGAGAAAAGTGGAGTTAGGAGATCCGAACCCGTAAAATTGGAGACTTTTTTCTCGTGCACTTACTGTAATGATTTTGCCATTTCTGACACCAAATCCATTTGAGACTCTTGGTCGTCAACGGTCAAATTCGCTTTTAAAAGCTGCAGATGTCTCAATAAATTAAAAAGTCATATTACAGGCCCCCAACAGCTCATTCTTTTAACTGTATCACAGATGCACTAGTATCTTCATCCTCAAGGCACATACGGAGGATGAAATCACCTCACCCACTTTTTCTTTACCGTATTTGTCACCGTGCGACATGTGGCAGTAGAAGTGGGTGGTGATGCTAAATAAGGAGTGACCTGTATCTAGCCTCACCACCCACCTCTGCTGCCACGTGTTGCGCGATGACACGTGCGGTGAAAGATTTGAGGTGAGGAGATCCTAACTCGTCAGAAAGAGGCATAACTTCTCAAGATCCAACTGTTTACTTTCCAATGTGTTAGACCCATGTGTTACATTGTAACATGGGAATGCGTAAAAAAGTTTTCGTTACACCAGATTCTTGTGTTTTAAAAAAGTTGGAAAAAAACGATAAAGTTTGGAAAAAAGCTGGATCGCTTTACGATCTGACGTACATAGTCTTATCCTATTTTTTGTATAATAGGTTGTTTTTGCGACTTGAACCCGTGATCTCAAGATCACAAAGCAACAACCTTAACAGTTTCTACAAAACCCGTCCTTATGGAGATGCGTAAATTATTACTAAAATTACTAAAATATGCAAATGATGGGCACTGTTGTAGCTTCTAAAAGTTTCAAACTAAAGAAAATTCAAATTTGTTACTGTACCTTAAAAATAATAATGACAATGGTAATAATAAGAGCCATCATCATCGTCTACTTCTGCAACTATATATTGTAAGTTTCTGATTGTTTAGGGAACAAATCGACCCGCTGACAGGTGGCACACAGGAGAAAAGGTGAGGCTGGATGGGGTGACCCACACCCAGCCTCACCACTCCCTGTTTGCCACGTGACAGGCGGTCCCAAGGAGGGTGAGGGACACGGGGTCAGAGGATCCCAATCCCATTGTTCATGCTTCATCTTTTCCTTTTTCTTTTTTTATTTACAGAAGACTGATCCATTTACACGCTCCACGACTAATTCCACAGTAAACCTTTAGTGACCATTTAAAAAACTTCAAACTTGAGAAATTTAAGTAATTGTCCAAGGTCTTTATCGTCCAAACAAACCCATGTAAGGATTGTTCTTTATAAGGGTCGACATTGCTCGTTAAAGGGGATCAATTTTGAATCAAGAGTCCTATGGTAAACGGGTTTTTTTTTTTTTTTATAGTTTGCCTGCATAATGGTTTTCTCCTTATAGACAATCAGATTAGAACCTATCACTTAAATACCCTAAAAGGAGAGGGTTTTCTTCTTTGTGATGGATACTCAAAAGGGCGTTCCTGGTGCACCAGGCTCTCGCGTTCGCAAAGGATTCGTAGCAGCCTTACCGTAAAACAAGATTTGCACAAAAGACGGTTTGGCAACTCAAATCTATGCCTTTTCTATTCGATCACTGGGTCAATTTATAGTAAATACAGGGGAGCAATTTATGATGACCTATTGCTAAAGATGTCAATACAAATCCTATCACATCTCTACATGGATAAACTCAATGAATAAGATATATTTGATTAGACTGAATATCTACAATCATATCCAGCCATCCATAAACAGCATTCAGATCTGCCGAGCTGAGCTCGACATTCAGGTGAGTCCAAATCATCAACAACAGCGTTGTCAGCTCGACAGTCAGGTCAGCTAGTAGGCAAGAGGACTACCGAGCTAAGCTCGACAGTCAGTCAGGTCACCCGGTAGGCAGCTTAAACGCTAACACATACCCATACTTTTTTGTTTTTTGTGTGCAAGAGACTGTTTCTGCAGCTCGAACCCGTCACCTTAAAGGTTACAAAACAGTAACCTTACCGGTTGATACTAAATGAAATTCTTTATTAAACATTGACAGACGACCGCTAGTGAGTCGAACATTGTTCTCGAGAAGCTGGGCAGAAGAAAATAGAGTGATACCGTTATTTCTGGCAACAATTTTCCACTTGAATGTATATAAAGTGACTTCACTATATATCATATCACTATATGTATAGAAGTTCACCTAAAACCTAGCAGAGAAAACCCATTTCTCTGGCTCAAACTAAGCAAAACCAGCAACCAAGAATTACAACAAAAACTATCCACCTCATCTAGGCACTAATTCTTCACTAACTGCAAAACCCTTGATAAAATAATACAAAGAAACTACTCATATGAGCTATGATATGCATTGGAAGACCAATGGTGAAGCTATTGATTCATTAGCTTCACCAACTCCCTCTGCATATGGGAAGGTAAACTAAAAATAACCTCCACATGTTCCCAAAAGAGAAAAAAATGAGATCCAACACCTTTGTTGGAACCTGCATTTCTGAGAACAGAAATCATAACTTGACCTTAAACATGTTAAATGATCAGAAACTACCTATGGAAATAGACGAGAATCGCGATAATACGTGCGCTGCTAGTTAGACTTCCACTTTCCAAACAAAATTGCCCATGTTGCTATCATGAATTTTCTCAAGAGCAATAACCTTGGCGCGATGAGATGCAAGAGGAAGTGCGTACTCATCTCCATGATCATGAGGAAGCTCACAAGTTTCACTGATAGAACCCGATTTGAGCTCTGCTGGAGGAATGAAGCAGTCCATAGACAATCCAGGAACGTTGAACGCCACCTCTTCAATCGACCAAGCTTCTTCCATCCTGGCCTTTGTGTGACTCATCGCCATTTCACCAAATCTGAAAAGGGTAACAACTGATCTACCAGAGTGAGCGATCATTATACCTTCAACGGGGCGGTAATCCTCTAAGAAAGAATTAATGGTAGTCTCCCAATATAAGGCATCACCACCATTACATTGGATACGTGTAAGATGTGAATCTTCTAAGTAAACAAGAAGACCAGTTTTCTGGCTGAAGTAACCGAACAGGACATGTCTTATGATCTCAGCTGGTCCTTCACTCCTGGCTTTCAGGGTGAGAGGATCAGCTGAAAGTTTCAAAATAAAGCAATCCTCGCCATTAATCTTCTTCTCCCCGATGCAACGGGCATCCGAGAACATACTAGCTGTAGTTCTTGGATCAAGACCCTGTGAGAAAACACAAAAACATTAAACAAATATTGTTTTCTTCTTCTCTTTTAAGTTATACAATAGGGTTGCTGCATCTTGCAGGAATTGAAGCCAAGATCTGAGATTTGGGGTCTCAAACTTAACAGCTAAGCTAAAATATATCAAATTAGGCAACTATAAAAGGAAACTTTCTGAAATTGTGCCTAGTAGCAGGACTCCACCTGAAGAGCTCGGCGTAACGGCCTAACGGGCCCTTTTGCAGAATGAGCCCCAAGCCAAGGTGTGTGCCTCCAAACAAGTTTGCCATTACAGCCAGCATGTACCTTGCTACCACCAACTGCAAGTTCCACATACCACATATCCGGATTCATTTGCCAAAGTACAAAACTTCCTGTTTCAGCAGCTTTGGCGACATTGCGATTCTTCACTACCTTAGAGGCAGTTTCAAATTCTGAAGCAACCATCTTTAGCTTTCCCATAACATATACATTCCTGATGGAATTCTGGAGCTTTTGACCCCCTGATGCAGCAGTATACTGTTGCAATATGTATTGAGCTGAAGAAGTTTCCTGAAAAATTATTGAAGAACTACATCAAACTACTGTAAACCCGTGCTTATACACAATAACGTACGAGACAAAACAAAGATATACAGGATTTAAGGTTCAGTATGCTGGATCATTCCGCGTACTCAAAATTTGTACCTTTTTTTTTCTCTCCAAGTACCTTTTGTATGCTTTTCCAAGTTTTCTTATGCATTTTGCTCACTATTTGTTTCCCTTTTTCCTTGAGCGTTTTTATGCATCTAAAGACAAAATACACAAAACAACGAGCAAAATGTACAACAGAACTTGGAATTTTTTCAAAGAACGTACATGAGTATGCAGAATGTTCATAATTTCAATTTAAGGAAAACCATTTAGAACTATCTGCCAACCATGAGAAACCTTACATTGTTCAACTGAAACAACGTAAATACGTAAAAACACCGAATTAATACACTAAGCAGTGAGTCAAGAAAATGCTAACAAGACAAAAACTAGCCGGTGAGCTACTCGAAATTGATAATTTGTTACACAAACAACAAACTCAGTAAGTGTTGGAGTCTGTTTTTTCCGGGTTAGATCCCTCACCGCATTTCCCTCACCCCACCTCCCACCGTACGACACGTGGCAGCAGGGGTGGTGAGGCTAGATGAGTGTGACATGCATCTAGCCTCATCACTCCTGGCGTCAAGTGTCATGTCACACTCATCTAGACTCACCACCCCTGTTGGCACGTGTCATGCGATGGGGAGTGGGTGAGGAGAAATGCGGTGAGGAGATCCCGTCTCGTTTTCTCCCCCCTCCCCCCAAGAGTATCCTCCAACAGAGGTAAAGACTAATCATCCCGGGACACTGAAATTGCGATATGTTCATAGACTTCCCTCACTAGAATCTGCTCCATTAAAGCATGTGCTGTAGTCAAATTCATGTAGCTAAAACAAAACTTAAAATAAGATATAAACATGGGCATGAAACCGTATTAGTGTGCTTAGTTATGTTACTCACAATAGGAGTGTCTTTGATGCTGAGATGGGGCAAAGGTTCCATGCTACTAACATGCACCGGCGCCAACGGCGCACCCATGACTCCAAGCAACAACCTCAGATCACACCGTTTACTACCGGAGTAATCATAGCCGTTGGATGAAGCAGAGGATGCTCGAGACAGCTGACCTCTCATCCAATGAGTCAAACCACCACTGAACCTCTTTGAATCCCCAATTATTAGACCTCCATTCGGATCCGGACCCTCCATTAACGGCGCAAGAGCTCGTGATTTCGGAATAAGCTGTTCGGAATTCGAGTTCTTTCTTCTGAGAAATCGAGAAAACGGCGAAACACTCCGGGCAGGGCTTCTGGCGCGTGACCGTGACGGCGATAAACCCCTCACTATATCTTCCTTCAAAGCAGAGAAAAATCCCTGCTTTTTCTCCATTTTCATAAGCTAGAAACCTCGACAAAACTGTTTCTCTTTATACAAGGCCAAATCACTGTTCAGATAATTATGCTATTAGTGTCTTAACTCAAAAACGCCAAATACTCTCTATACTAATCAAGCTTTGTAGATGCAATCTCACTTCCTTTTAGATTGTTATAGTATATTCTTGGGAGGAAACAGCAAATGAGGCTAACTGAAAGAAAACCCATAAAAAAGAAGAGATCTTTAGTCGCAAAAATGATTAAGAAATTAAAAACATAGTAACTTAGTCCAAAGAAACATTACTTAACCAAGCTTTTGTTGGAGAATTAAGGCTGGGCTTGGCCCATCGTTGGATGTTGAAGATTGGGCTTTGGCCCGTTATGAAGTTGCAAGACTTGTGCAACGTACTATGAGCTTAATGAATCCTTAACGTGTAGTTAATGTTAGGATGTGATCTCACTCAATTATGTATTGTGTGAATGTGAAATTAATGCTCAAAGTAGATGGAAATGTTGTGGATGGGTGACGTGTCACCCGTATGGAGGAATGCCACGTTGGAAGTGTCCATGTGGCGGAAAAAGGCGTCTGACGGACATCGATCGATGACATCGATCGATTGATGTCACTTCGATCGATCGATGTCATCGATCGAAGTGGATCGGGCAGCTTAGATTGATTGTTGGATCGATCAAAGACGATCAGAGGACATCGATCGATCACATCGATCGATCGATGTCACTTAGATCGATCAAAGTGATCGATTGAAGTGCTCTGTCAGACATCGATCGATCACATCGATCGATTGATGTCACTTCGATCGATCGATGTGATCGATCGAAGTCGGACAGCGGACAGAATCTCTTCTGATTGTGCGGTTAGGTTTCAAACTTGAAACTAACACTATCCTCCGGTTTAAAATAAGATCAATCTGTTATGATCTAATGGTGGCAGAGAAGATAGCTTTGATCTAACGGCCGAGATTTAAACTGTCTTAACTGCTTAACCGAATATGGTTTCCATCTAACGATCCAGGTTTAAACCTGATAATCTATCTTCAATCTAATGGCTGAGATTAAACCGTCCTAATCTGGATAGGAGGTTTTAATCCAACGGCTTAAATCAAACTTCGGTTTTGATCCAACGGTTACGGTACCTCCGACTCCCCTATATAAAGAGGGCTAATGGCTCTTTCATTAACACACCATTTTACAAGCAATCAAGCATAAGAGCATTCTACATTCGTAGCACGTGAGTCTTGCATATTGTCCGGGAGAAGTCAGGACACTCTAGAGTTCGAAGGAGTTCAAGTTCAGCAGTGCCGCTCAACTGAACAGGTACCCGTTGTATCCTGGGAGACGATTGCTCATACCGGTTGGGCACAGTATACCGGAGCAATACGTCTTAAGGACAGAGTCCTTGACTCGCCCCGGGTTTGATTTATTTTGTTGTTACATATGCACACAGTGTACGACTGCGTCTTGGTACAGGATTGATTGTGCCAACAGCTTTTTGGATGCTATTTTCACTTCCGCAAAGCTTGTTTTAGTATATTCTTGGGAGGAGAATTACAAATGAGGCTAATTGAGTGAAAACCTATAAATTTTTTTTTTTGATTTTCAGTAGCTAAAGACCATTAGGAAATGGAAACCATACTTGACATGAAAGGAACAGTATGTTTCCTTAAGAAAGAAAAGCATGCAGTATGAATGTTTCTAGCAAAGAAAATACGGGGTTTGATGTGGTGATGAGATGTACAGTACGCAGTGTGGGGAAAGGTGAAAATGATGTTGGGTGATGGCCTGTGGGGGTGGCGGAGGGAGGAGAGAGGCGGTAGTTAGCGACTGAGATGTTAAGGGTTGTGGGGGTTGTGATGGTGATGTTAAAGAATTGCGCGGAAAAGGAAAGTTGGGGGAAACAGATGGAAATGGAACAGTAAAAGCCTAACGGACTCCAACCTCTCTTCGTGGTTCTTCGTGGTAGACAGACAATACTTATATCTTAAGGAATACAGAGTCTGCTTCTTGGTAAATAATTGTGACGGATAAACTACCAATTCAAATGGAATGAATTGAAAATAATGTATATGTAATACATAAAGCATAGGGTTCAGATCCTCTCATCCATCTTCCCTCACTGCGTGCGTCACCGTGTGACACGTGGCAGCAGGGAAGGGTGTTGAGGCTGGATCCTGCTGCCACGTGTCACATAGTGAATAATGCGATGAGTCACCGCGCGGTAAGGGAATCCCATCGATAAAGCATAATAGTTTTTGGTGTTTACATGTTAAATAGCAGGTTTGAGAATGAGAAACTAGGAGAACACCACCTCTGTGTTTGAATCCTATCGACCATTAGATTCATACAAATAAAAGGACGTTTACGATGTACTAAGCTCCCGTGATTGGGTAGGGTATAGAGAGAGGCCAGATCGCTTTGCGATCTGATGTACGTAGTCTTCCGCTATACTTTTTTATGCAATAAGCTATTTTTGTGGTTTGAACCTAAAGGTTATAAAGCATCAACTTTACCATTATATTTGATCTGTTGACTCATTAAGAATTATTGAATATAGAGGAATTTTTTTAATTCAACTTTTTAGCCTATTTTTCTATTCTATAAGTATAAATTAGTGTTTTTTTAGAAGACTTGTTTTTACACATAAGACAGATAAATGCCCTCAAGATCCTCTTAAAATTTTTGATCTTTTAATCTTCTCTGTTGAACTAAAATATCTTCAAAATTATACACTCAGATGTGTAGTATATATAAGTGAATATATAATACATGTCAAATTCATATACCACACATCTAAATGTGTGTTGTTTTTTTTAAAAAAAATATATTCCGGTTCCATGAAAGAATTTAGAAAATGATTCCATCTTTTGAATCGAATCACGTGTTTCGGTTATACAAAAAATGCATAATACATCTAAATGTAAACCATAACATTGACATAATTGTAGCATTCATGGTGCATATCATTATACTAATTATCTTACGTAAATTGGTCCTTTTCCATTTAGTTATTCATATGTTTTAGCCTGAGTTTGACTGATAGTAGTAGAAAACTATGTTACAAATCTGAATTTATTAAGTTATCCATGTTGTTATTAGCAAAATTTAATTTCATCCAGGTTCTCCTTTTATGTACAAGCATGATGTAAATTAATAGGCCTTTTTCAAACATGAAGGATATAAAGAACGTTATTAATGTATTAGACTCAACATTATCTACAGAAAGAGTAATCCGTCTGTATTTTGGTACCTCCAAACTAACTTTGTCATTACACGAACAATACAGAGCAAGAACAGTAATTTTAACAAAAACCCACGAAGCCACATGTTAAATAGATTAGAGTTAATTCATGTGAAGAAGATCGTTTAACTTGTAAGAGGAAAGATCTTTTAAATGATGTTTATGGTCAAATATGTCAATGAAAAAAATATAAGGTCAAAAACATAAACCAAATAATTAAAGGGTTGCATGTGAAATTTACCTTAACTTGTTAAACAATTGACTTCAAATTTCTCTTAGACAACCCAAATTAATAATTCAATCTAGAATTCTGAAAATACAAACATAAAATGATTTTTAGAAGGTTTATGATAGTAATGAAAGAATAGGTTTACGACCTATCTGTTTAAAATAAGAACAACCGAATAAAACAGTTTTTGGGACAAAATTTTTCTTGTATTTCTCGATGTCTCTTTTCACCATTGTACACACTCATTTATACATGCCCTACTATCTCTATACAAGGTAATATCAATCAAAAATTCAATTATGGTTATCCTGAGAATATTCTACATTTACATCCTACTATGATTCCGGTATCCCTTGATTGGTGGAGCTTGATTTGTGCCTTGATTCATGGAGCTTGATTTGTGGAATCTGTCAACACTCCCCCTCAAGTTGAACCGTGGGATCAACAACGTTCAACTTGCGTAACACAGCTTCAAATATCCTCCCATTGACCGTTTTAGTCAACACATCAGCTAACTGATCCTCTGATCGAACAAATGATAAACCAATAATTCCCCCCGTCTAGTTTTTCCTTGATAAAGTGGCGGTCTATCTCTATGTGCTTAGTCCGATCATGCTGCACTGGATTTTCAGAAATACTGATTGAAGCTTTGTTATCACATAGCAGCGGAGTAGGCAGATTGACACTCAACCCAATATCCTTGAACAACTTCTGCAGCCAAAGTATCTCAGTGATTCCTTTTGTTATTCCTTGGAATTCTGCTTCAGCACTAGATAATGCAACTACACTGTGTTTCTTGCTTCGCCAGGTTACTATGTTTCCTCCTACCAGTGTAAAGTACCCAGAAGTAGATTTTCGATCCGTCACGTCTCCTGCCCAGTCAGCATCAGTGTACCCTTGAATTCTCAAGTGTCCATTATTTCGAAACACAATCCCTCGTCCTGGTGTACGCTTCAGATATCGCAAAATTCGTCTCACTGCATCCATATGGTGTTCATGAGGATTATGCATGAATTGACTTACAATACTTACCGCAAATGCAATATCAGGCCGAGTGTGTGACAAATAAATTAGCTTTCCTACTAGTCGTTGATATTGTCCCTTATCTTTACATGGCGCTCCATTAATGGCTTGCAACTTGTGATTTGGTGCTAGAGGAGTATCACACGGCTTGCAGTCAGCATTCCAACCTCAGTCAGCAGGTCCAGGATATACTTCCTTTGTGAGATATAAATTCCAGCCTTCGACCTCATGACTTCAATACCAAGAAAGTACTTGAGTCCCCAAGGTCTTTCATTTCAAACTTGGTAAACAGACGTTTTCGAGACGAGTCATTTCTTCAGTATCATCTCCTGTTGTAACCATATCATCCACATAAATAATTAAGCACGTAACCAAACCTTTTCTTTTTTTTAATGAATAGGGTATGATCCGCATTGCTCTGTTGGTATCCATCTTCTTTCATCACTCCATTGAATCTTCCGAACCATGCTCGGGGGGATTGCTTGAGTCCCTACAACGCCTTCTTGAGTTTACATACTTCTCCTGCTTTAAAATCTGTAGAGAATCTAGGGAGGTTCCATATATACCTCTTCTTTTAAATCTTCGTGTAGAAAAGCATTCTTTAAATCAAACTGATGGAGAGGCCTTCTGGGTTGCTGCAATGGAGAACAACACCCTGATTGTATCAATGCGTGCCACAGGTGGAAACATTTCTGAATAATCGACACCATACGTCTGAGTGTATCCTTTTGCTACCAACCGAGCTTTGTACCTCTCAATGTTTCCATCCGCCTTGTATTTAATTGTGAACACCCAGCGGTATCCAACTGGCCGTTTTCCAAGGTGAAGAATACACCTCTCCCACGTCTGTTTTTTTTCTAGTGCATTCATCTCTGTAACCATTGTTTCTTTCCATGCTGGCTTGGTTTCGGCCTCTTCAGCATTATGTGGTACCTGTTCTGCACATAAAGACACAAAGAAACCCCGAGCTAAGTCTGATATACCATACATAGATGCTTTTACTGGGTACCTGGAGGCTCGAGATATTCTTTGTAGAGAGTATCGTTCTGGAGGTTTTCCCCTTTTTGTCTGTGGCAGTAAAGTTCGTACCTGCTCCTGTTCACTAACAATGTTAGTATCAGTATGTATTTCAGGCACAATATCATGAGTTGGTTCTGTATCAGTTGGTTCTGTATCAGGGCTATCTGTGTTATGACCAGGACTAGTTTCTGGGACTATATAGGTCGGTGGGCTAGATTGTTCAGTATTTGTATCACAAATTGTTACCTGGAACTCTTCATTCATCGGTGGAGGATCATGAGATGATTCTGATCCTGCAGGTAGTACATTGTTGGGAGCTATGGCACAGTCGGCGCCATCTACTTGTCGTGTTGGAATGGCTGTCGAGTAGGTGGGAGATGACATCAACCAATCAAGGGTTCCTTCGGATAGGTTCTCCCTGTGAACCCGAGAGTGGGGGATATAGTAATATTCTGTTTCAAGAAAGATGCAATTCATGGTAACATGAATCCAGTGGGTACGGGGATTATAACATCGATATTCTTTTTGGATAGTAGCATAGCCAACAAAGATACATTTTTCAGAACAAGGATCAAGTTTAGTTTTCGTGTTTGGGGGTATGAAGAAAGACAGTACACCCAAACACTTTTGGTGGTAGAGTAAATAATGAAGGGATAGTAGTTTGGGTTGATAATACCTGGAGTGGTGTTTAGTAGCCAAGAATTTTGGTTGGGAGACGATTGATGAGGTATGTTGTAGTGGATACAGCTTCGGGCCACAGGCTCATTGGAACATGAGAGTCGTACATCATGGCTCGGGTCGTTTCAAGAATAATACGATTTTTTCGTTCTGCAACCCTATTTTATTCTGGTGTATATAGACAAGAGGTCTGATGTATAATTCCATTATCGGAAAAGAATTGACTGAGATTTCCATCAAGATACTCACCCCATTGTCTGACCGAAGTATTTGTATTTTTGTGTTAAATTGGGTTTGTATCATGTGATAGAAGTGTAGGAATTTTTGAGATACCTCTGATTTATGCTTCATGATATACAACCAAGTCATCTGAGAGAAGTCATCTACAAAGAGGATATAGTAACGGAAGCCAAGGGGGTGTTATATGGTGAGGGGCCCCATACATCAGAATGAACTAATGAAAACATTTTATCAACTTTGGTATTATTGGCAACATAAGAGGACCTGGTTTGTTTAGCCCGAAGACATGTGTCACAAGTGGGATTAACGGTCTGAGATTTGAACAAAGTAGGGAAAAGACGATGTAAATAACTGAATGAAGGATGCCCAAGTCGGCGATGCCATAACCACACCTGTCGACTGGCGGTCCCGGTGGCAAGATTAGACTGTTCCTATTGCGCCACCGCATCAACAAAGTACAACCCTTTGTTTTCAGAGCCACGCCCAATGATCGCTCCCGTATGAATGTCCTGAACAAGGCAAAAGTTAGGATACATTAGAACAACGCAATCTAGAGCTTTGGTGAGCTAGCTAACAGATAATAATTTAGTAGAAAGCGAGGGAACATAAAGACAGTTATCAAGAGTAATATTGGGAGCAACAGAGATAGAACCACCACCAATGACTGGAATGGAGGCTCCATTAGCTGTC
Organism: Eustoma russellianum; assembly: GCA_036186865.1. Classification (NCBI taxonomy): domain Eukaryota; kingdom Viridiplantae; phylum Streptophyta; class Magnoliopsida; order Gentianales; family Gentianaceae; genus Eustoma; species Eustoma russellianum. The sequence goes on along the minus strand of AP025055.1, from coordinate 1,078,290 downwards.
TCAACCGAGGTTTTATTTGGTGGAGAATGTCGGATAAAATCAGATTGGTGATAAGTCATGGTGTCCGTTGCTCCGCAGTCGAATATCCACTGCGAAGTGCTTTGAGTTAAGTGACATGTGGAGTTTGAGACAAAGTTGAATGAAGGTAATTTTTCTGGGGGTAAAACGGGTAAATTTGGAGACTGCAGGAGTGTTTCTGGACTTTCGGGGTTTAGCAGGTGTCCAGGGATAGTTTGCGGAAGCTTGGGAGCCAATTTTGGTAAGCCAAAAGTTCAGGGGCAGCGGTTAAAATTTCAGACAATCTGGGGGTCTCTGTCTGTTGTGCCTGAAAAACAGGGACTGAACTGACATTATTAGAAACAGTAGGGGTAGAGGGGTTAATTTTAAATTGAGATAGGGTATAAAAATGGGTGTTAGGGTTGGAGTTGCCCCCAACCCCGTTACCGCCTCTGTTGGAGACCGCCGTTGTTCTTCTTGCAAGGTCTTCGAAAACTGCGGCTGCCATGGCTGCGTCTCCCCTTCCTCCTGCATGGCTGCGTCTCCCCTTCCTCCTGCATGGCTGCTGCTCTGATTTTCTCTCATCTTAAATCCGTTTTGCAAAAAACGGACAAACTGCTCCGACAAATCTACTTTCACGGGGACGTTGGACTTGTTTTCTGTTGTCACATAATTTCCTTCAACTCTGTTGGGTATCTCTGACATGATTTTGTTGATTGCAAGAAAAAAATAATCAGGCTGGAGTACGTAATTGCTGGTAGGACAATGATGATTATGAATCTGAGCCTCACAAGGACTGCAGATTAGAACAGATACTATATTTGGTTTCAGGTATACTTTTGGCAGTGATGAACTCAATAGTCTTAGCCAACTAATTTCACAAACAGAATCAGATACTACCGTGGGAACGGTAGTGGTACTGGCAATGAAGAGATTTCAATCTGAGCCTCAGAACAGACACTTGATCTGAGTCCAAATTTGGTAGATATGAGAAAGCCAATGATGGCACGCTCCTGAGCCTCAACACTTTTGGGTCTTGGCAATGAGGAGTTAGGCAAAGTCTGAGCCAAAGATTGCTCAAACTAGACAAGATCCCAGCGATCGGCATCGCTCTGATACCATGTTTAAAATAAGAACAACCGAATAAAACAGTTTTTGGGACAAAATTTTTCTTGTATTTCTCGATGTCTCTTTTCACCATTGTACACACTCATTTATACACGCCCTACTATCTCTATACAAGGTAATATCAATCAAAAATTCAATGATGGTTATCCTGAGAATATTCTACATTTACATCCTACTATGATTCCGGTATCCCTTGATTGGTGGAGCTTGATTTGTGCCTTGATTCATGGAGCTTGATTTGTGGAATCTGTCAACACTATCGACCCGCGAGGCCGCGACCATAAAGCATTATAAATATTGTCTTCAATGGACAGTTGAGTTGTTATTTGGGTTGGATTTGTGACTAAGAAGTTTAGAGTTTGATTCCAGAAACATCCACAGTGTGTTTCAGCCTAGTTTGTAGAGGACATTTGTGTGAATCTTTGCATAAAGTCTTCAGCAAACTAAAAGACCGTTAAACTTCTGATTTGCATCATCCACAATACTACGTGAGACATGCAGCCGGATCTCTCAAAATTAGAGTATGCCCTTTTGCCACCATACATTATGGATCTTATGGTTAGACTTAGCCATATTGTAGTTTGATCTCTTGTTTGTACTGTTTTTGGCAAGAACAAATAAAAATATTTCTCACGTGAAATTTTTTTAATTTATTCTTTTCATCTTTCTTGTATATAAAATATGATTTTCCTGACAAGATCTTAATATTTGTCTATGTACTTTATACTTTGTTAATATCTCCGGTCTCCTTTCTATTTTCGATTCCGATGGAATCAAAGGCACAATTTTTTTGACTTTGGAATATGATAGACTAAAGTAAAATGACTCACTTTATGATAGACTAAAGTAAAATGACTCACTAAATTGACTATTTTTTTATATTGTGAAGTAACCGTTGATCAACACAGTTTGAACCAATATTTATTATGGATCATCGGAAAACAACCTCTATGGTGTTTATAACACATGTGTATGATTAATTTGTGTACATCCAACTTTCATACTCCGTTATAGACAGAAGACTCTAAAACAACAGGGTAATATTGTTATTGTTTTAACATCTCCGGTCTCCTTAAACTTCCCAATAAAGTTTGATACACAAATTGATGGCACCTTCTATTGATTGTTTTATTTGTCACATGAATAAACAATGAAGAACTTGTATTCCTTTATGGTCCAAAAACCTTGCTTTTTATATTTTACATTTTAAAAAGGGACCTCAATCCATTAAAAATTGTGACCATGCTTCCTTAAATACAGCTGGATGCGCATTTCAAGACTCACACTACGAATTTCGTACGACCAGTCAATAAAATTTTCGTGGTTCTAAGCACTGAAAATTGCAGACTTGGATTTTTTATTTCATGTTACGAAGGTTTAGAATGAATATAAATTACTTTATTATTACAAGTTGCAGCATCCATGAGGGGGCTGAGAAATTACTCTACCATAAATTATGAGCCAGGCAAATGAAAAATTCCCTGCGGACGTAACCAGTAAAAAATACTACAACGAATTTCGCATCAGAAAAGCCAAATTTTTGGTCTCGGAATTTCTACTGCTCCAGCCCCATGAAACTGAATAGATAATAGAGATCAGAAACTCAGATTGTCTCCTAGACTGGTAAGGTGTTACCAGCAGCCTACATAAGGAGTTCACTGCAAACCGGACTGTCACCCAACAGCCAATTGGATCGGATACATGGCTTTGGTCTTCAGGTCCAGATAGCGGTATTGGTCGCATGATGTGCATCTTCTAGTTCGAACCTATACCTTTCTGAAATAATGTTCCAACCTGAATATCAAATGAGCTATGTATTATCGGCGTACTACAACTTATAATTTAGGATAAGATGTGAGAATCACATCTTTCGGTTTATATCTTTCGTAATCCCTTCATATACTTCCACACAGGACGACATTTTAAGCAAACCAAGTTCATTTTGGTTTGTTATTTTCTTGAAAGGAACGTATACAATTGCGGGAAGAAACCTGTTTTGAATCATTCCACGTTGAAAAATATATGAAAAGCACAATTTTCCTTACCTGCTAAGGGTAAGGAAAACTGTCTAGAATCATTCCACCTTTGAAAAATATATGAAAAGCATAGTTTTCTTTGGAGCAAAAGATCATTCTCTAGTCCTGAGAGTCTCCACCGTCTCAGCTCTAAGAAACATTGTGGATGATGCAAATCAGGAGTCAAACAGTTTCCTACTTAGGTTGGGTAGGGACTTACACAGTGACCCACATGAGATGTTCCCCTGCAAACAAGGTCTTCGGCCTATTGGCAGTGGAACATCCACACTGTGCGTGTCATTGGATTGGAACTCTTAACCTCTTAGAACAAATTTCAATCCGAGTACCAACTGAGTTATGACCTGGAGGCAAAAGCATAGTTTTCCTTACCTGGCAAGAGTCTTCTTCATACAAGAAAACGAAATCAAATGATTACAAGATATACATGGAAAGACATATACAATCATAAGTGCAAGATGTGGGCAGCAATCAATTACATGATACATGCTAATAAATGAAAATTAGAACTATGTTACCAAATTTATGGCGCTTGCAATATATAAGAACAATTGCAAACGAAATATGTATATCTAAGTGAAATATGCAGCACTTTTCCTTTGGCTAAGCAGCGGAGCTTAGTTGAAGAAGATCGACATGAACAAAGAAGGAATAAAATGACCAAGTCTGTTAGCCGAGCTAAACTGGATAAGGAAGCTGAACTGAAGAGGTGAAGACAAAAAAAGGCCGGACTGAATTGAAGAAGACAGACAGTTGAGGTGAAAGAAGAGCTGAAGAGAAGCAGAACCATAAGTGAAGAAGTGCTGAGCTAATGTGGCGAGTTGAAGCACTAACAAGACAGAAACGCTAAGGCTAAGCTGTTATACTTAGTCTTGTAAATATTGTAGCTTAGAAGGCTTTCACTGTACATAGCTGAGTAGAACATGTAACTAGCCGTTACCTTAAACGTTAGAATTCACTGTAGATAAACAATAATCACTGTGCAAGTGATACAATAGTTCCGTTAGACAGAAAAACACCCCTGTAAATAAAGAACAAACATGTAAATCTTTCCTTAACTTGAATGAATACAAATTTCAATACTCAATCTGAAGTAAGCTAAAGAAATGTCCACAAGCCTAAACAAGCCGTTTGGTAATGCAGCTAGCCGTCTGTATGTTGTTGAGGTCCTCATTTTGTTCCTTATGCTACGACGCGTTTATCATGCACCTCTATTAATGTGATTCACATGGCATGGTCTGCATGTTCATTGTGATCCGTGACCAAATGAAAATGATTTTATAACTTGCATCAACTGTCCAGATTATTATCAGATAATTATATTGCTTACGTTGATGAAGTCGCTATAGTTCGACATGTTACATGTTGTAGAACAAAGCTAACGGAGGCAGAAGTCTTTCATTGCTGCTCAATGTACAGGTGTCCTGAATAGCTTTACAGTGCATAAAAAACCAATGTACCAAAAGATTTAAATGATATCCCTTTTTGCTCTGCGTTCATGGTGCACTAGGTTCTCGTGTTTGTAAAGTATCCGGAGAGGGGTCGGATCGCTTCACGATCTGATATACACAGTATTACCATACACTTTGTGCAAGAGGCTGTTTTCGCAGTACGAACCTACGACCTCAACGTCACAAAGCAGCAACTTTACCAGTTCCTTTATGGACCACCCTCCTTTTTTTGTTATTTTAAGCTATACTGTTATAAAGTTAAAAGAAAAACAACTGTTGCATCTTGCATGGATTACACTCAATATCTCATGGCGTGCAAACTCCTTTTTTTCTTTTGGTTACATAGTGAAAGTTCATAGAACCACAAAAATAATTGTTGCTACACTAATTTACATGGATGCGTGGGCTTTAGAACTCGACATATGAAAGCTATATATCCTTCTTATAATTGGGTCCCTATGTCATGACCGAATAGTTTCGGTGGCGGAGACTCGAAAAAGTGGCGAGAGTTCGATTCTTGTCTCAAGCAAGATTTCGACTCTCTTTCCAGGTAAGCGCATGGTATTGGAGCTCCACTACTTGCAGTGGGTTCCTTGTGTACCTGTCTGAGCAGTACAAACTTTGTCACAGCGGGTCTTGGCTAGAGAAGAAATTTATTCGCCCAAGTGTTTCGCCTTGGGGTGCCCCGTACTGTTTGTCAAAAAAAGGACGGAAGTATGCGGTTATATATAGATTATCGCGAACTCAACAAGATCACTATAAAGAACAAGTACCCATTGCCTAGGATCGACGATCTGTTCGATCAGCTTCGGGTAAGGGATTTAAAACTTTATTTTAATGATAAGTCTATTATAAACCCTGCCTAAAATTATCGTGATGCAGGGGGCACAAATTTTCAGTAAGGTTGATCTTCGCTCAAGATATTTCCAATTGAAGATCAAAGCTGAGGACGTCCCGAAAACTGCATTCAGAACCCGTTGTGGACATTACGAATTTCTTGTAATGCCATTCAGACTAACCAACGCCCTCGCGGCGTTTATGGATCTAATGAACCGAGTATTTCAAGAACAACTAGACAAGTTCGTTGTAGTCTTCATCGACGATATTTTGATCTACTCACCTGATGAAGAGACCCATATAAACCACTTAAGGATCGTCCTTGACATTCTACGGACAAAACAACTGTACGCTAAATTTAGTGAATGCGAATTCTGGCTACGCAGTGTAGCATTTCTGGGACACGTGATATCTGAGGATGGTATATCCATAGATCCTAAGAAAATCAAGGCAATCACAGAGTGGCCAAGGCCGACCAACGTTACAGAGGTGTGAAGTTTTCTTAGTCTCGCCGGCTACTTAACTGTGTGGCATTATGGACAGAATACTTTACACACACCAACAAGACTATATATCTGAAAGCAATATAGGTTGCAGTTACGATTTAAATTGTCAATTGAGTAGACTTAATGACAACTTCAACAGAAGCTTTGGCCTCCATTCACTTTCAAATATTCCCTCTTGTTAGAAATCAAACAAGATGTAAAAATAGCTTAAATCCAAGTTAAGCCATGAAGAAGAAAACTAAAGCTGAGAATGAAGCTCAGCCTTGCTGAAAAAGATGAAGAACAGAGAACGCGAAATGCCAGGCAACAGAGAGAAAACTTTTGGTTCTGTCATCCACTTTCACAAAACGAAAAGCATACATGTATATACCCCTAGGAAATCTTATCCTCTTCTAACTAACTTTTAACCACAGTTTACTCTACTCACTATGTTAACTACAATTAAAGAATCTGTTGTATTTACAGTTTTGCCCTCACTACTTATATTCACAAATTTACAAAGCAATACACCCGCTTATCTACTGTGCATCCTCATCCTGCTTTCCATGTTCAACACAACGAGCTTCTTCTCATCTGCAATCACAATCCTCCTTGCATTCATGCTTTTGATCTTCTTCTTTAACACCCCCTCGCAATCTGGACAGCTGAGAACCTCTAAATATATTAAACTGCTCAAGTAAAATATTGAACCTTCGCACATGCAACGCCTTAGTGAAAATATATGCCAATTGATAAACTGTTGAAATAGAACGTGTAATCAGCAGTCCAGATTGAACCTTTTCCCGTATAAAATGGCAGTCAATCTCAATGTGTTTAGTACGCTCATGAAATACTGGATTTTCTGAGATGTAAACTGCACTTGCATTATCACAGTACAACAATATAGGTAACCGAACTTCAAGCCCAAGATCTTTGCACAAGTAAACCAACCACTGCACCTCACACGAAGCCAACGCCATTGCTCTATACTCAGCTTCAGCTGAGCTACGAGAAACAGATAACTGTTTCTTGGACTTCCACGATACAAGAGAACTCCCCAAGAAAACACAAAAACCAGAAACTGATCTCCGTGTATCATGACAACCAGCCCAGTCCGAGTCACTGTACACCTTAATGGATAAATCATTCTGAAAAGGATACAACAACCCCTGACTTGGATCCCCTTTGAGATACCTCAACACCCTATACGCAGCTTTTAAATGCTGCGTGGTAGCACAATCCAAATATTGGCTCAATTGCCGCGTCACATAGCTAATATCTGGTCTAGTAATAGTCAGATATATCAATTTTCCTACCATCCTCCTATAGAAAGTATTGTCTGTCAATAACTCAGAATCCCTTTTTGACAGCCTAACACTCGGATCCATGGGTGACTTTGCTGGTTTACAAGCAGTAAGCCCATACATTTTTAATAAATCAACTGTATACTTACGCTGGGAAATCATCAAACCAGCATCCGGTTGTTTCACTTCAATCCCAAGGAAATAACTCAATCTTCCTATATCCTTAATACCAAACTGATCATTCAGATATTCTTTCACCATATGCAAAGTACTATGGTCATTTCCCGTAATTATAATATCATCAACATAAACCAACAAATAGAGTTCCACCAATCCCTTCTTATACATAAACAAACTGTAATCATTATATGACCTCTGAAACCCTTTACTCAACAATGCAGCAGTCAACTTAGCATTCCACTGCCTGCTAGCTTGTTTCAACCCATAGAGGGACTTGTGTAACTTACAAACTGACCCTTCTTTACCTGCATCAAAACCAGGTGGAAGCACCATGTAAATGTCTTCCTCTAACTCACCATGCAAGAATGCATTATTCACATCTAGTTGGTGAAGACTCCATCTTTTTGCTGCTGCAACAGCCAAAATCATTCTAACAGTTGTTAACTTAGCCACGGGAGAAAAAGTATCATGATAATCTACCCCCTCTTGCTGTGTAAACCCTTTAGCAACTAACCGTGCTTTATACCTATCAATGCTCCCATCTGGTTTGAGTTTCAGTTTGTACACCCACTTACACCCAATTGGTTGCTTACCCTTTGGCAATGGCACAATACTCCATGTTTTGTTCGCTTCAAGTGCCTTAATCTCCTCCTGCATAGCATCCTGCCATTCAACAAATTTCACAGCCTCCAAAAAAGTGTTAGGCTCTGGGCAAACATCAACATTAGTGCTAAATGCATTACATTCAGCAAAGTTCTCATCATATGACAAAAGAGGATATTCAACACTATTACAATGATAATATTCAAGATGCTTAGGAGGTCTGACAATCCTATTTGAACGCCTAAGAGACACTTGAGGCTGAGATTGAATTGGTTGATATTGTGATTCATGTTCATCCAATTCTGATTCCCGTATATGTTCAGTCTGTATGGGCATTAGACTAGACTCCAAAACCCCATCAGCTTGCTGATCTTGCAAGTCAAGCACTTGTGACAACATTGGATCAGAAAATGGAACTGGAAGTGGATTTATATGAGAAGAAGATGTGGATGAGCCAGCAACATTTTGAAACGGGAATATGTGTTCTGAAAAATTAACATCTCGAGACACAAAAACTTTTCCACTATGAACCTCAGTGACAATGTACCCCTTTGTCGCATTCGGATATCCCAAGAATACGCACCTACTACTTCTTGGATCAAACTTGGTTCTACCATGTGCAGGAGTGCAGACATGTGCTAATGACCCAAAAACTCTCAATTGTGAATAATCTGGTTCCTTATCATATAACATTTTATATGGTGTTTTCCTTTTCAATACAGGTGTGGGTAGCCTATTTATAAGGAAAACAGCATGACTAACACAATACCCCCAGAATTTGATAGGAATATTTGATTGGATACGTAGTGATCTGGCTAAATTAAGAATATGCTGATGCTTGCGTTCAACTATGCCGTTCTGTTCTGGTGTATTTACGCATGATGTTTGATGAACTATGCCTTTTGAATCATAAAAGGCTGAAAGTTTGAACTCTGGTCCATTATCAGACCGAACAATTTTCACTAATGTATCAAACTGGGTCTTTACCATTTGTATAAAAGAAATCAACAACTGGGATGCTTCAGATTTTGCTTTCATAAGGTAAATCCAAGTATATCTTTTATACCCATCAACAATTGTCAGAAAGTATCTTTGATTATGCACTGTTAACGCCTTATAAGGCCCCCAGATGTCAACATGAATAATGGAAAAACTAGACTGACTACTAGACACTGCAACAGGAAAAGGATTTTTCTTCTGCTTTGCCAACGGGCAAACAGGACAATCAAGAACATTATGTGGTGAATGTATGACTGAAGATTCTCTGTGAAGAAGATCAAGTATTTTGGCTGATGGATGCCCCAATCTGTAATGCCATAGTGCAGATGATGCTTTGTTAGCTTGTGACAAGGAGCAAACGAGAGGCTGAAATGACTGATTTTTGGCTGACTGACTCTTATCTGCACTAGACTCCATCTGTAAATGATAAATTCCATTGATCAGCCTAGCTGATCCAATCATCATCTGGGAAGGAATATCCTGGATCACACACAAATTACGAGAGAAAAGAACACCACAGTTAGAATTCTGTACTAACTGACTCAAGGAAACTAGATTGAATGAAAAAGTGAGAACCAATAGAACATGACTAAGAGTCAGAAAAGGAGTGATGTGGACTTCTCCTACATGAGTGACAGCAGCTGTTAAACCATTTGGCATTCGAACAAACATCCCTGAAATAGACTTATATGAAGAGAAATGTGATAAAGAACATGTGATATGATGAGAAGCTCCTGAATCTAATATCCAGTTAACACTATATTCATGCTTACCTTCACCTTCCACATGCTTCCCTGCAGCAGAGTAATTAGATTTCAAGACCTGAACCTGATGGACTTGTGGTACCGAAGACCCTTCTGAATGCATGGATTCCTTAATCTGTGATCTCTGCAAAAGATTCAACAATTGCATGTACTGATCCTGCGTAATCCCAGTATTCCCATGTCCTTGACTCTTAACATTGCTCACATCCTCAACAACATCCATAGCACAATCAGATCTTATTTCAACTTGATTCACTACTGGACCACCTCTACCTTTGCCTTTGAAATTAGGCGGATACCCATGCTTCTTAAAACACTTCGCCTCAACATGTCCTTTCATACCACAATAATTGCACTGAAACCTACCGTATGTACCCTGGGTATTCTTCTTTTGTGCATCAAACCTTTTCTCTTTATCACTAAACGAATCTACCTTTTGTTGATAACCACCACCTTTATTTCCAGAACTAAAATTAACTGCCATCACGGGATTTTCAACATTTGTAGAATGATTTTGAGAATAATTAGATTGTCTTTCATGCTTTAGAACCATTCCAAATACCTTCTTAATATTCGGCATAGGACTCATCATAAGGATTTGTGATTTGACATGCGAATAATCATCTCTAAGACCCTTCAAAAAACGAATCACATAGTCCTCTTCCACATAATTCTTAAATCTATCAATCATCCCACAACTACACTTAGGATCACATGAACAACTAGGTAATGGCCTCAAAATCAATAACTCGTCCCATAATATTTTGAGATTAGTAAAATACTCAGTTATAGTCAGGTTACCTTGTCTAATAGAGTGAATCTCCTCTATCAGATCTGATAATCGAAATGGATCTGCATCAGAAAACCGTTCTCGCAAATCATCCCAGACCTCAGCTGCGGTGTCCATCCACAAACACTCTGCGATATAGAAGCACTCACAGAGTTAAGAATCCATGAAAGTACCATATTATTACACTGTACCCAAGCATCATGCTTAGAATCCCCACATGCAGGCATGACAACAGTCTTGTTAACAAAACCGAGTTTGTTCTTAGACAATAGAGCCATTTTCATGGCTCTAGACCACGGATGATAGTTATTTCCGTTGAAAACAGGTTGTACCAAAATGAGGGAGGGATTCTCATTAGGATGCAAGTAATACGGACTAGATGGAGTAATTTCTGCAGTATTTGTTGCCATTGAAGATGAAAAGTGCAAAACGAAGCTTTTGTGAATAAATCAAAGAAGGATTTAAGCTAAACCTCTCTCTGATACCATGTTAGAAATCAAACAAGATGTAAAAATAGCTTAAATCCAAGTTAAGCCATGAAGAAGAAAACTAAAGCTGAGAATGAAGCTCAGCCTTGCTGAAAAAGATGAAGAACAGAGAACGCGAAATGCCAGGCAACAGAGAGAAAACTTTTGGTTCTGTCATCCACTTTCACAAAACGAAAAGCATACATGTATATACCCCTAGGAAATCTTATCCTCTTCTAACTAACTTTTAACCACAGTTTACTCTACTCACTATGTTAACTACAATTAAAGAATCTGTTGTATTTACAGTTTTGCCCTCACTACCTATATTCACAAATTTACAAAGCAATACACCCGCTTATCTACTGTGCATCCTCATCCTGCTTTCCACGTTCAACACAACGAGCTTCTTCTCCTCTGCAATCACAATCCTCCTTGCATTCATGCTTTTGATCTTCTTCTTTAACACCTCTCCAGCATGAAAATGGGCTTCTCTTCTCGATGGACTGAGAAAAGAAAAGGACCTAAATTAAAACTTGTCACACCTCTATCGCACCATGGGACATGCTGATAGAGGTCTGATTGGGGTTTCCGTTTATAAACCTTTTCTTATAATTGGAAGTAGTTTCAAATTCAAAAAGTGTACAACTGTAAGTGGATTTTCCTAATTCGATTAGTTGGTCCTTATTGTCTTACATACGTAGTAAAATGTCTGACCACCTGTGCTAAATTTTATAATTACTGTACTACTTAAGCTTAATTAATGTATGAATTATGACTAGGAGTACAAGAGTTTTTGAATTTCCTTGTGCTTTTTACATGTGCATGTGTAACATTTGACTCATCAATAGATCTTGATATTGCTCTAGTTATGAACTTATAACGTAAATAATGTTGTCTAATAAATGAAAGAAACACATGGTGTATCTTTTTTAGTTAATCTATATAATTCATCATGGATTTTTTTACATTATAATCTTACGATAAATTGCATTAATGTTCGACACATTTGAGAACCTCCCTGACTATATATCCAAGGTTTGGCATAGGTAAGGGAGATGAGCCAGCTAAAGAAAAAGATGAGCCACATGTACAGATCGTTCAATACAAGCAGTCTTTCAGGACCTCAACAACAACAACATTATCTTATCGACTTAGAGTCTTCCGTCTGTGGCGGGGTATGGAGGTCAGATGTAGGCAATCATACTCATGTGTTATTTTAACACATCAGAAGTTGTTTTCCGATGAATCATAATGAAAATTGTGTCAAACTCTGTTGATCAACAACTACTTTATAATATAAGAAGAGCAGTCAATTTAGTAAATCATTTTGATTTATTCTTTCATATTCTAAAGTAAAAAAAAATGTAGTTGATTTCCTTGGAAATGAAAACTATTTCATGCTCTCACGTTCATAAATTCACGATGAATTGCAATTCTCTATAAATTTTTAACATTATCCCCGTCCATTCAATGTTGGGATCGATAATAAAGATGATTCACATGTGCTGATTCTTCATTACATGCAATCTTTGGAAAAGGGCCATTTCTTATAAATGAACAGGTCCCATACATTGGCTTAAACCATTCGTCCCAGTGGATGTGGTCCAAACGAGCGGACTCATGGGCGCAGTCGACGGGATAGGATTATCTCACTCATTTTCTCTCCTCACAACCCTCCTGGTACCACGTGTCGCGTGATCATAGGTAGGGTGAGGAGATTGAGGGATAGGAGAACCCATCCCCAGTCGACGATATCGGCCTCTTCTGCTTGTCATTTTCTAAAGGAATCTTTCATCAATATATGGTTTGCTTCTTTGTACATAGACAGCTCGAGGAAGATCATCGGCACGTTTTTTCTTGTCTTCAAATGCACGTACTAAAGCTTCATGTACTGACCTATCACCCGGCATTTGTCAATGGTTTTTTCTTTCTTTTTTTTTCTTTTTTTTTTTAAAACGTTGCTCACCAACCAGCAAGGTTCCTCACAGATGGGGTCTGGTGGGTGTTTCGGTTGCTACATATATAACAGCTAGCTGTTTTTTTTTTTTTTTGTTTATTTACAGAAATAAATAGTTCATAATAACTGATTAATTATGTTTATGTTTTGTGGCACCAGGAGCAACAATTTTTGATATCAACAAATCTGAAGTGGATTCTTAACTACTTTATAGGTAAACACAACAACATTATCTATTGCGTTAGAGGCTTCCGCCTGTGACAAGGTATGAGAACGTGGGATATGCGCAATGTTGGATTTAATTTAATAAATCCCTCAATAGGACCGTTTAATCGAATCAATGGACAAAGTAACAAAATGCGGAAAATATACCTTGCTCCATTGCTGTTGTTAATCTGATCACGTATGCTGCAACTGCTCCGGCTGATGAAGAATCTGGCGTGATCCAAGGATTCACGACCTCCCACCAATTGCTGATACACCCCTTGAACAGAATCAACAATTCACTGCTTTACCCGATGGAGAGGCTAGGCAGTGTGAGCTTTATAGAAAACTTGGCACACCTTTCTTCTAATATGCTGTAATGGACGCTCTTTCTTTTGATACTGTGTATGCGTCTATTTTCTTTTGATGATCTGAGGAGGTGAAGCCTCCTCCTTTATATAGAGGGGATGGAAGGATCTGATAGGTTAGGATTTAAATTTAAACTTAAATTCAAATTTAAATCTGAATTCAAATTTAAATCTGAATTTAAAACTCAACCTTATCTTCCTTAATATTTAATTATTGTGCCAATAATTATCTACTAGCCACACGTGGGTTGTCGCCCTTCGGTGACCAGATGTCATAACTTTATGGTCGTTGCACTTTGAGCCCATCCATCGCGGTCTCTGACCATATGACTGTCTACATATTCGGGGTTTCCATTTAGACCACACTATACATCCACGAGTATACCCGATGATCACTTAACGTGTGGATATTTTACGTAACAATTAATATTATTACGTGACATATGTGACATATAATATTATCATACATAACGTCCATTTTATGATTAATTCGTATAAACTTTATCAACGTGCTGCGCATCACACGTATCTCGAATTAATCCCAACACGCAACTCTACCGATGTGTTAGAAACACACAGAAATTGTTTCCAGATGACCCGTAATGAAAATTGCATCAAGTTGTGTCGATCAACTGCTACTTCACAATATAATAAGCGTAACCAATTAAGTGAGTCATTTTGCTTTACACCATCATATGCCAAAGTCAAAGAAGAATATGTACTTAATTCTATTGAAAATGGAACACAACTATCTTACAAGCTTTGTAAAAGATGTAAATACAAGAATATGTCAACGTGAACAATCTTCCGAACTCGTCTTATTTCACTGTTTTCTCCTCCCATCTAGGGCTATTAAATGAATCGAACAGTTCGCGGACTGTTCTAGTTTGGTTCATATTCGTTCGGTAATTATTTGTTAACGAGCCGAATTTAAACAGGTATTCGGGTTCGTTTAGTTAAACGAGCCGAACTATTCGCGAACAATTTGGCTCGTTTAAACAGTTATAAGGTTATCGATCCAAACTCAAACCAATTTTAAAGTTCGTTTAGCTACATGAACCGAGCCAAATAGTTTGTTTAGCTAAACGAATCCGAATTCAAAAATCTAGTATTCGGTTCGGCTCGGTTTGTTAACACCCTTCTCCCATCTATTACTTCTAGAGATGGGGATTCCTACTGTAAAAGCTGTATGCTTGTCCAACTTCCTTCACCGTCATGAGCACCATCAATCCCTAGTGATGGGCTAAGATCCGACCTGCTTAGAAAAGACAACTTCTCGGTTGGTTAAACGGTCAACGTAACTCAAGTTCAGCTACTTGACTGGATAACCTCAGCCAAAAGGCCTCAACACATCTCGGCCTCAGCTTCCTCTAGGCCGACAATCGCAGACTACATTTCAGGTATCAAACCTTGGTTAGACTGAAGCAGTCATCATGACAGGCCGGCCTAACGCTTAGAGAGTCGGCCACTGACGCCGTATCGGCCACTTGCGTCTCAGCAAGCAGACCCCATGGCCTAGACCACTTCGGACACGTTTGGTCATTAATACGTTTAAGGGGTCAAGCTCGGCTCCTGAAGTTTACCTTGAGTAATCCTACTAGGTAAAACTCCTTTCCAGGTGTCAGAAGCCAGCCTACTCAGCCAAGCACAGCGCCATATGGCAAGCATACAGAAGTGAGAGTCATCATCGTGACCTACTTGCATGTCACAATCTCTGAATCATGCACATGCATTGGCTCAGGCAGCCATATAAAAAATAGGAAACAAGAGAGAGAAAGACAAGTGAAATTCAGAAACTACAGACGTAACTCATCTTCCCCATAAATGGCCTTAACTGACTTGGGCGTCGGAGGGTATTACCCGGGGCCATAGTTTCAGGTCCTCTAACTTTGTTCCCTGTGCAGATCAGCCAACAAGGCTAGATACAGACAACTCATAGAAAGATTGACGGCGTAACTTCCAGATCACACTTATTACTTGGTGATAAATCCGACATCATCACCTAGCAAATGAATATAGTTATTTTTTTTTCCGGTTTACAAATTGTTATTATATCATGTTAGTATCAAATGATTAAGCGTTATCTTATATGATTTAGCACTTGATTATTGAGAATGTAATAAAACAAAACATATGAAAACAATAACAATATTTTATATCATATTAGTATTTAATCTTTAATAATAGAACCAACTAACAGAAGGGATAATACATACATGCATACATACATTCACACATATATATATCAATCAATCGGACCCAGTATTTTTCTAACGACAGCAAAAGCTATTGCTAGGGTCTGGGGAGCTAAGTGGCAGACAAACAATACATCTATCCCAAGGGATAAAGAGTTTGCTTTCAGTGAGACCCCCGGCTCTATAAGTACCTGCATAAATAGCACAATAATAGAGATATGTTGTGCTAGTGTGTTAGTGAGGTAATGCAGAAAATACAAAGAGGAGGCTGTCGATATTAAAGTACTCATAACGTGTATATGTGCATATAATATAAAACAATATATATATATGTGTGTGTGTGCGTGTGCGTGTGTGTGTGTCTACATACATATATATACATACATACATACATACATACATATACATATACATATACATATACATATACATATACATATACATATATATATATATATATATATATATATATATATAAGGGTGTACCATGTTGATCTTGGATCAAAACTTCAAATCATTAGACATCATATAGTGCTAGTTTTTTTATTATATAAACAAAGTCAGTGAATAACAACGCTTGACCACTTTTTCTTGATATGTATTATATGTACATTCTAACGAAATATTAGTCAATGAAATATATTAAACAGTGATAAATAAGAGCAATAAATGTCTTAGTTTTATGAGCTGGTGGAATATCTTAGATATACACTTCTATTTTTTAATTTTTATATATTATTTACGATCTTACTCTTACGTTATCATTTACCTAAGATTTCAATACACTTTTTGGTATTATAATTGTTTGGGGTCTCAATTCAAATGCAACTTTCTAGAGCCGTTGGAAAGAGTATAAAATTTCATAAACCAAATCGAGCTGTCCCAAAAAGAAGAACTATGAATTATTTAAGGATGACGGGTTCATCAAATCTTGGAGCAAAATGCCATTTGATGACCTTGAGGATCCTACCGTTTCAGTCCTAAGAACTATTGTGAAGGATGTAAATCAGGAGTTTAGTATCTTCTGTCTAACAGCAGTGCAAGATTCACATTGTACGTGTTCTTAGAATCGAATTCTTCACTTCTTAGAACAAATCTCTATCCAAATAACAACTGAGTTATATTCTGAATTACGAGTTCATCAAATGTAGGAAGACAGAGGGAGTAGTGGTCAAGATTCATGAGCATTCTCGTCCTCGCAATATTCAAGAAGTAACCAAAAGAGGATGTGGTACAGTAGGTGCGAGTTGGAAAAGAAAAAGTCTATAGGCTTCTAAATATATATGTGGCAAGTTTTGTCTAATTGTATGAAAATAAATTTGACACAGTCAGAAATTAAATAAAAAAATACATTTTGATTGATCAAAGTCTCGTGACAAATTCTTGACCATTAAAGACCCGCTTTATTAGGTAACTTAGTGAAGCTTGAATAAACTGTTCACATAAGATAACATATTTTGAATCATCAACCTTAAAAAAATAGTTAACGGTGTATTTAATATGTAAATAATTAAATATGTTTCTAGGTTGGATGGCTTTTTTATAACTCCCATTTTTCTTTTTAAAATCATAAATGAGAGGAAAGAAAACTTTATGACTACGTAAGCGACCGCGTCGTCCGGGTTGAGATCTCCTAACTCCACTTTCCTCACCCCTTTATGATCACGCGACTCGTGGCATCAAAGAGAGATGGTGAGGCTAGGTGTAACCCCTTGCTGCCACGTGTCGTGCAGTCACGCATCACCGCACTCCATTACGGTGAGGGGATCTTATTCCGCGTCGTCCTATAATCTTCATCAATTTAAGTAATCCAAGTCATGTTTGTCAGCTATTTCATCCGCGTATACGTCAAACACAATCTGCATTAAATTTTTATATAGTTGATTTTCGGAGCTAGATCCGCTCACCTAGAGGTGTCAAATCGACCGTATGACGTATAAACAACAACCGTATTCAGTATATTTTAACAACAACAAAAACTTTTGTTAAGGTCTAGGAAATGTGAGAGGAATGCAAATAATACCTTTATCCCAAGAGATAAAGAGTTTGACTTCAGTGAAACACCGGTTCTATATGTACCTGTATAGATTATTCAATAATAAAAATATGATAGAAACATAAGGCTTAAATCAAAATGACTCATTAAATTGGTTTCGCTTCTTATATTGTAAAGTAGCATTTGATCAACATAGCTTGACGAATCATTATAGGTCATCGAAAAATAATCTACATGTGTTTGTAACACATAGATATGATTGTGTACATCCGATATCCCATACTCCGTACGTAGTCCATGTGACAATGAGGTAATGATTTGTTTTTGATGTTGTACCTGTCGAAATTTCTTGTCCGTCAAACATGAGATGATAAAAGCTTTTCTGCTCTCCAGCGGTACAAGTGGACATGAAGCTCCAATGTTTTTTCTATTTTAAATATTAATTATGTTTCTGAATGACGTCGTCAATCACATCCCATTTTAATTTTTCTACCTTCAACATGATCTATAGGGACATTTTTAAAAACATATCTTAACCCGAGTATTAACTGAACTGTACCATATAAACAATTTATACAGAAATTTCTCAAGTATTAACCGACCTATACCCTACAAACTACTTACATAGAATTTTTTCAAGGATCAACCGAACTATATCCTACAAACAATTTACACAGAAATTTCTTTTTATTTCTTGGTAGTATGGTTTGGCCGACTAAATGAAAGAAATAACCCGCAACATCTTTGGAAAGAGATAGGATCACCTCACTGAAAGGAGAGTGCGGTGGCGCGTGACCGCGTGACACGTGGCAGCAAGGGGGTGATGAGGCTAGATGAGGATCACCCCCTATACTTTGGAATGGATGTATTGTTTGCTGCCTCTCATCCTCCCCAAACACTAGCGATAACTTTTGATGTCGTTGAGATATACTGGGTATGTGTTGTTGTTTTAATGACCAGATATCACAACAGAACTCCATAACACATTAGAACTTTATGTCCACTTCACTGTTTTTTTCTCTTGTTAGTCAAAACAAACCAAGTAAATCTGTTTTCCGACCTTTTACTGTTTTTCGTGTTTATTGTGTCTGTTGTACCGTATTAACAAAACACAAACCCAAAGGTTAACCAAGGAGAACGGTGGCTACGAGAGAAGACCATCTTGAGGATCTGCTGTGCTGGTTGAAGATGTAAGGTGGCAACAGCTGATAACTGTCCACCCACGAAACCAACCATCAGACATTGTTCTAGTTTTGATTATAAATCGTACTAGAACAATATCTCTAGAAGAAACGGTTATCAAAAACCTTACCAACCTAAAAGACAAACTGAGTTTCTGATTTGCATCTTCTACGTAACTTTATAGAGTTAACACATTAAGAGTTTTAAGACCAAAGATAGGGGGATGAGATCTCCTCACCGCGCGGCCCAGGATGCGACACGTGGCAGCAGTAGGGGGTGGTGAGGCTGGATTGGGGTTACTTTCACCCAGCCTCACCACACCCCTTTTTGACACGTGTCGCGCGGTCACGCACGCGGTGAGAGGAGAGCGGTGAGGGGATCCTATCCCAAGATTTGTCATTTCTGCTGCGGAAAATTCGTTGCAGTACGTTTACTGGTTACGTCCGCAGACAATTTTTCGTTTGCCTGGCTCATAAGTTATAGTGGAGTAATTTCTCAGCCCCCGTCATGGAAGCTGCAACTTGTAATAATAAAGTAATTTATATTCATTCTGAACCTTCCTAACATGAAATAAAAAATCCAAGTCTGCAATTTTATTGACTGGTCGTACGAAATTCGTAGGGAAGTCTTGAAATATTCAGGTTAAATTAAGATAATACTTTTGGAAGAAAGTGTAAAAAAATTTGAAAAAAAAAATAAATGTGCATTGATGTGCGTTCCAAAATCTTATACAAAAGACTGACTCAAGCATGGGACACCATAAGGTCCATGGCTTCCAAAGTTCTATTTACTGATGTTTCAAAATTTGACTAATACTTTTTTAGCCGTGGGGTAATAATTTGATTTTAATCATTAAGTATAATTAAAAAATGCGAATGATGTGTATGTCCTCAAAGTCAATTTGAAATTTTGAACCATTTATTTTTAAGTCAGTGGCAACGAAATGTTTTGAAACTTAACTTCTGAAACGTGACATATATTAGGGGTTTTTATTAACCTAATTGGCAGTTGAAAAATGCATGATATTTTCTTTTTGGGTAAAATTAGCAAACATTCCACAAGTCTTAGTCCTGAAATTCATACAACCCAATTTCTCTTAAAGGAACATTAATAAATCTCTGGTTCTCTTTGTTTTCTCGATGTTGTTTTTCATTATGATACAACAACAACCATAAATATTATTTCCCAACAATAACAAAAGATATTGTTAAATTCTGAAAAAGATAAAAAACAGACAAACAATACCTCCATGCTAAATAAAACTCATACATCACACTATGATTGCACGTTTGCAGCTTGACTGATCAATCAAATATTTTACAGGAAAGGTAGAGAAGAGTTGAAAATGCAAATCTTATTAATAACAAATTACAAGTTATTAAATCTAATTGAAACTATAGAAAAATATAAACAAAAGAAGAATAAATATAAGTTTTATTTCTACGACTATTCCGTAGTAACTGCCAAGTTAAAGACGGGATTAGATATCTTCACCGTCAAAATCATCAATCTCTTTTCTACCGTCCGACACGTGACAGCAGATGGTGGTAAAGCTAGATGTGGATAATCCTCATCTAACCTTATCATTCCTTGCTGCTAAGTGTTGGACGACAGAGAAGAGGATGGTGGTTCTGACGGTGAGGAGATCCGTGACGTCAAAGACGTGCTTAAATTTTTATTTTACCAATACAATTGTGCTTAATATTTGACCACACGTCTTCTCATCTTAACCTCTTCCAGCAACTCTAGTACATTCCTCTCGGAAGAGCCACCGTTTGCGACGGCCGCCTCCGCCTTCTTCTTCCATTTCAAGGCGTTCTCTCTCATCTCCGCCACCCTCGGACCGCTAGTAGCCTCCCTTAAACACTTCTCCACTTCCTCCCTCGGGATAATTCTGTTCTCAGCTTCGCCTCTACACATTCTAATCCCAACCTTAAATTCATCCACCAAATATTTAGCATCAATCACTTGATCACCCCATTGCGGGAACGCCACCACCGGTACGCCACTAGAAATCGCCTCCAACGTCGAATTCCACCCGCAGTGAGTCACAAAACATGCTACAGAAGGATGAGCTAAAACTTGCTCTTGTGGGCTCCACTGCACTATTTTACCTTTATCAACAACTTTTTCCAAGAAATCCTCCGGCAAAACATGAGGCTCTAATCCAAGCTCTTTTGCCGGAGGTTTCACAACCCACAAGAAATTAACCCCGGAATTCAAAATCCCATAAGCCATTTCTATCATCTGTTCTTTTTTCAAGAAAACTATGCTCCCAAATGAGATGTACACAACCGAAGAATTTGGTTTCGAGTCGAGCCACTCCTTGCAATCATCTGCCTTTAGAACATCACCACTAATTTTTGAGGTTGAATCTTTTGGGATTCTAAACATAGGCCCAATGGGTTTAATTGGACATAACATGGACATTTGGTCTATAACATCTTGTTCGAGTTCATAAAAAGTATCCATCAAAACACAAAAATTCTTGGACAAATACTTGTACTGTCCCAAAATTGCCCTTCCCAAATATGGATAAGGATTACCAGGGATCAAGAAAGTAGGCACCTCATCATACTTCAACAGGGGCATTCCTGGTATTTGAACATCAATTTTGGGCTGGTCTTCAGTTGGGAAAGGAACCAAACCATGGTAGTAATGATAATAAGAAGCAAAGCTAGCACAAGACTGTACCCAAAGAGTAGCACTAGGGATATCAAGACTTTGAGCCACATCAGAAACCCATGGAAGAAATGGATTGACTATTATACAAGAAACAGGGCTACCTTTTTCCTCATGTTTCTTGAGCATTTTAGGGAGTTTTTCTCTCCCAACTAGCTCTAAATGGTTCAAGTATGCATCGAGGTCCCACGTTTTTGAGCCATCGAGTGCCCATTCATCATCGAAAAACTCGAATCTAACCCACCCTTCACCAACACGGCCAGGTTGATCATCTTGAATGTTATTTGCTTTCTTGATTTCCCTTCCGATGAGCTCTGGGGCTGATAAGGTTACTAATACAGGACTTCTGGAAGCAATGATTTTGCCTAATCTTAGAAGTGGATTTACGTGTCCTTGGCCTGGGAATGAGACTAAGAATATGTGAACAAGATTGGGGTCGGACTGAGAACCCATGTTTTCTTTTTCTTTTTTTCTTTATGAAAATGGGAAGAAAGCTTGGAGAAAGTTGTCCTAGTGGCGGTGAACGCGCCTGAAGATTTTTGAGAGGACGAATGAAAATATGCTGGGTTGTATATAGCCAATTTTACGGGATGTTTAAGTAATTACTAAAGGACCTAAGGCATAGTCCAGTTGGTAATCGGATTAGAATTTGTTTCAAGAGGTCAAGAGTTTGAATCCAGGGACATGCACATTGTGGGTATTATTCTCTTCTAGGCCGAAAACCTAGTATGTGAGGGACAGCTTGTGTGGATAACTGTGTAAGATCTCACCCAACCTACAAAGCCGCAGGGCTCCTGATTTACATCCTCCACACATGCTCTTTGGGGCTGGGGCTGGGGCGATGAGAACTCCGAAGTGAGAGATTTTACCTTTTGATCCAACTAATTACTAGACATTCATTAATCAATAATATTGAGAATAATTAATATATAGCACTAATAAATATTCAGAGTGAAAGGTCTCTCTATATTATTTTGTTTTCTATTGGTTTCTAGATTTAATCATTGACTCTAATAAAGTTTGTGTTTTTACATATAACACGTTATTTTGTTTATACGAGTAAGTCGTTTTTGTCGGCATAGCATAACTCATTTAGTACTCAGATCGGAACATTGTGTAGAAGTAAGTCGTTTTCGTATTGTCTCAGGACATAGTCCAGTTGGTACTCGGGTTGGGATTTGCTCCAAGAGGTCAAGAGTTCGATTCTAGGACGCGCATAGTATAGGTGTTCCTCTGCTGCTAGGCCGAAAGCCTGGTTTGTTGGGAGACATCTTGTGTGGGTAACTGCGAAAGATCTTACCCAACCTAGAAGACCGCTGGACTCCTGATTTACATCTTCCATACATGCTTTTTAGGGCTGAGACGATAGGCCTCCGGGACGAGGGATTTCACCCAAGTCGTTTTTGTACTAATCGGATCCTCTTGTCCAAGGAGTTTGGACCAGAAATGGTTAGCTCAATAAGTGTTGTCAAGTTTTATAGTTATTCAATTGGTTACAACTTCTAATATTGGACAGTTGTTGAATTGATAACAAACTTCTAGAATGGTGAATGAAAACTATTTAAAGATCGAAAAGTGAAGGTGGGTTTTTCTATTTTAATCATGTGTACTTTTGTTACAGGCCAGATTCCTTTATTTGTGTATATATTTTTAATTTGTTTGTTAATAAATAATTACTAGAATAGTTGGTAATTACTCGTTCATTTGTATGTATGTTCGTATATGTTTCCATATGATTTTATACTTTTGTGTTTTATATGTATAAAACATTCAAGAAATAACAAATGCAGAATAATCAACAAAATATAGAGAGAAACAGTCAAAACATTCACCGGCATGAAGGATAAAAAAACCCCATTTAGTTAATCCTTCGTCCAGCTTTTACTCTCTTATAAGAAATGTACTTATCCAACTCTATATATACACACCTAATACATATACACACATGTGTGAGTGTATATATATTTGTATATATAAACACATACATATATGTGTGTATATATGTATATATGTGTGAATATATATACATATGAATAGATATATGTATATATATACATAAAAATGCAAACATATATATATACACACATACATATTATAATAAACGTGTGAGTATGTTTTTTCTTCGATCAAAAGTATGGTCTTCATTTTATTTCCAGTTTTTTGGTATTGATAAGACAAAGACATAGTCGGGTTACTTCAGTTTGAAAAAAATTACTGGTCAAATATTGCTTCCTTTCCAAATCTCAGAGATCGGTTTAGTATTGTTTTCTGGAAAAAAAAAACGGTCCGTTTACTTTAATTATAATATTCTTGCAAGAAAAATATATAATTATAATATTTAACTGTCCGACAATCAACCTTTCTCTTTGACTTTTGAAATGGCTTGTTTTGTTTACAACTTTACATTACATATTATAGCTATTTTTCATATCGGAAACTTTTTATTTGTATTTATTCAATTCATTCACTAAAACTCTATCCTTATTATTGTATCATCTTTGCAGTTACATATATAGCCGAAGATCTCGCTGGAGGTATTGTTTGACTGTTTTTCACCCTTCTTATACCTTAATAATATCTTTTGCTATCGTTAGAATATAATAGGTATGTGTTGTTATTGTTGTTTCCGTCCAAGGCTCATGTTTTTGTGCACCGGTTGGCGAGTGAAGTTCAAATCTTTTATAAATTTATTAAGTAACAAAACATACAATTCAATTTACATCTTCTACGCTATACTTTGTCACGAACACCAAGTTGTTCAATTATACATCGAGGCTTATGTGCCATTGATAAAGTGGCCAAGATTGACTAGGATGAAATGCACTCATGCGTCAATTATTAGAACCTGTTGAGAATCCCACACTGCTAATTTGAGGAAACAAAGCGTAGCTTATATGAGGATGAGGTACCACCACCCATTGCCTTAAGGTTTTGAGTGGATATGGGTCTCACCTCATGTAAGCCCAAGTTTCAATATGGTATCAGAGCAGGTTTAAAAATGTGGACTCACACCTTGCCTGGCCCATGGTTGACCACTTAATGTTTCCCCTCACCTAAGTCCAGATGTTCATGTCTGGCTTGTGGTTGTGATTGAAGGCGGGTTGTAAGGCACGTGTGTATGTCAAGCCACGTTGCCACGTGAGGGCGGGTGTTGAGAATCCCACACTGCTAATTTGAGGAAACAAAGCGTAGCTTATATGAGGATGAGTTACCACCACCCATTGCCTTAAGGTTTTGAGTGGATATGGGTCTCACCTCATGTAAGCCCAAGTTTCAATAGAATCTTCCATTCAATTTTCACCTTTGAAATACGTACCATACTCGCATACAAATAACTTTATCAGTAAATGAAATCCAACAGATTTTATCTAAAGAACGTTAGCACTTTCTATCAAAAAAGCATATCAACCCAAAACGTAAATACACGCCTTCATGAATTTTATTCCCAGATAGATCCTTTTTTTTTATCATTTTAATCATTAGATATACGTATTATTACATAAAATATATATATTGTGACAAACATACACACACAAAAAGATGCACCACATGTAAAGGAAATTTACTCACTAGTAGAAGAAATATTATTTTTCCTTCTTCTTTATTCAGCATAAGATATATTTTGATTATGAATTGGCCCTGCATTTGACACGTTTGAGATGAACAAAGAATCCCGAATCCGTGGCGGTATATGCTAAATCAATTAAAAATAGAAGCGAGGGTATAATATTATATGATTTCATGGCATAGCTCAGTTGTTAATCGGATTGTGATTTGTTCCAAGAGGTCAAGAGTTTGAATCCATAAATATACCTATTAAGCCAAAGGCTTGGTTTGCAGGGAAGCAAGATTCCGAATCCAGAAACATACACAGTATGATTGTTTCACTGCTGCTAGACCGAAGACCTCGTTTATAAAAGACACCTTGTACGCATAAGTCTTCACCTAATTTAGGAGACCACTGAACTCCTGTTTAACTCTTACACAATGTTCTTTAGAGCTGTAAGGAGAACCCTCATGACCAGAGTATACACGTGACTTTTGTGTGATTGACTATTGGTGACGCAGGGGCTGATGTCGTCCAAGTAAAATTACTAATTAATTTTGGAATTCCACCGGTAGTTTTCTTGGGTGGAAGCTTCTCCACGGAGACAGTGACCTGATTTTTCTTGAATTTGCAATTTGATATCGTTGAGATATGATGATGTTGTTAAGCGACAGCGGCACAAAATAGTTCCACATCTCACATCACCCACTAACTTCTCTCGACTTTTTCAAGATTTTGGACGAACGTCATCTTTTCATATATATATATATATATATATATATATATATATATATATATATATATATAGACACACACATGCACATGTGCCGCACACACATACACACACATATATATACATATACATATACACACACAGATATATATATCCACTAGCTTCCCTCGACTTTTTTCAAGATTTTGATTGAACGTCATTTTTTCAGATATATGTATATGTATATATGTGTGTGTGTCTATATATATATATATATATATATATATATATATATATATATATTATACACACGCAAGCATATAGGTAGAAGAGCATCACCGCACTTACATATACATGCACACATATATTTATACACACACAAATGTGTGATAATCATAGAAATGGTATTAATCATGTTATTGTTTAAAACGGATCGTGTTAACTATAAAAACAACAACAACAATAATATCCAGTATATCTTAACGACATCAAGTGATATTGCTAGGATCTGGAGAGAGAGTGAGAAACAGACAAATAATAAATCAATCTAAAAAATATACAGTTTGCTTCGAGCGATACTAACTATAAGTAAAATAGAAATCAAACTCACGCCAAGTAATAACGGCATCTGAAAGGTGTTTCGAATAGGAGAGCTGCATAGCCGCAAATAAATGCATGTAAATTTTCAAATGATAAATGATTAATTATAGAACAATATTATATTGGTAGCTCTGAATTGTTCGGTGGCGAACGTTTTTGACTTTGAACTTTTTTTGGTAATAAATTGACTCTTTATCTATTAAAAACGTAACATATTGCTCCTTCTGACGAATATCTCCTGTCATGTAGCCGAATTGTTTGAGTTCGGTTCATATTCGTTCGGTAATTATTTATTAACGAGCCGAATTCGAACGGGTATTCAGATTCATTTAGTTAAACGAGCCAAAATGTTTGTGAACTGTTTGGCTCATTTAAACAGCTATAAGGTTATCGAGCCGAACTCGAACCAATTTTAAAGTTTGTTTAGCTAAAAGAACTGAGTTGAATAGTTCGCTTAGCTAAACGAATCCGAATTTAAAAACATAGTATTCGGTTCGGTTCGTTAACACCCCTGCTGTGGATAAGTTTGTTCTATCACTTTATTTGTGAGGGCATAGAAGAAAACGTAGAAAGCCCTAACTATTTAGTTTAATAAAGAAGTAAAATAACGTTCATTTTGGAGGGAAATCCCTAACCGATTGGTAGATACTCTTACTTAGGCGAGTTTAGGGTTTGGTCGAAATTGGGAAAGCTGTAACCAGTCGCCAAGTATGTTGATTGAAAATGTTAGAAAACTTAATCAAAAACAGTTAAAGAAGAAGTGAGAATGAGAGCTTATAATGTAACTGTCATAAAAATGTTTGAGAAAATATCTTGTGTTTTCAATTGATCGAATGTACATTATAAAGCTGTGTGTATATATACAAGCTGAAATAAAAAATACACATGCACTAATAACTAACTGTACAAAACTAGTAAATGCTATTTAATAAAATTTCCTGTCTAAATTTCCTTCCAGTTGCTTCATCTTCGTCTCTTTCTTTAATAGTCACGTGTTTTTTTTGTTAACCTTCAACTGATTATGAATGTTGGCGTGGCATGATTCAGTTGCGAAGTCATCTGGAAGCTGCTGGTTAACTATGTCCTTTACCGCGTTATTGTGTTTGTCACCTTGGCACCTCGGCTTGCTATTGCTTTCCTTACGTTCAACGTGATGTAGCGTTTTGCCGTATTTGTCTCCTCGACAGCTCCGCTCGCCAATATTTTCCATTTTTCAGCATGGTGCTATGTTTTTTCACCTCGTCTCCTATGCTTGGTACATTATTGATAGCATCTTCGCTGTTGTGTTCTTTGACCTTATCACCTCGCTCGGCATATCATTGATGACATCTTCAACATCTGCAATACTTTCCCTCAATCTTGACTGTTTAAAGATGTAACACATCTCCAATACTTCAGTCAAGTTGTGTAGTCTATGTGAATTCAGAGTCTTTGTGAGCACATCAGCAATTGAAACTCAGTTCTCACAGGCATGGGCTTCAGCACTCATTCTTGGAACTTGTATCTCACAATGTGACAATCTATTTCAATGTGTTTTGTCATCTCATGAAACATATGGGTTTCCACAATATACAATGCACTCTTGTTATCACAAAACAACTCCACCTCCTCCCTATGTTCAACGCTTAAGTTCCTTAAAAGATAAAATAACCATTGTACTCAACTTCGTAAGAAGACCTCTACAGCAGCAAACGCCTTATACTCAGCTTCTTAAGAAGACCTTGACACTGTAGTATGCTTCTTAGCTTTTTGCGAAATCAATGAATCTTATAGGAACATACAGGATACAATATGTGATCTATTTGTTTCATAACATTCTAACCAGTAAGAATCAGCAAATGCCTTGAGCCTAAGTGTCCTTTTGCTTGGGAATAGTATGCGCTGCCCAGTAGCCTCTTTCATATACCTCAACATCCTGTGTGCTGCCTTGAGATGCAAATCGGTAGGGACATCAAGGAACTGACTAAGCTGCTGCACTGTCCAGGCTAGTCCTTGATATTGCCAACGACAAAATGCTTACATACTAGCCTTCTATATCATGAGACATCTTAAATCAAATCAGAGTCATTGTGCGTCAACTTCAGATTCTGCTCCATCGGAGTTTTGGCAGGTTTACATCCCAAGAACCATGCATGTTCCAACATCTCCATTGTGTACTTTCTTTGACACAACATGATCTCTCCTGTCATCTACCCACTTGCAGTCCAAGAAAATATCTCAACCTAAATCTTTTATGATGAATTCTGTATAAAAGTTGTTTTTAAATAGTGTATGTCCTATAAAGAATCACATCAAAAAATAATTTCATCAACATATACCAATAGAACTAAGAAGGAACTGACAGTCTGCTTTGTAAACATGGTATAATCATTCTTATATTGTATATAATCTTTAGACAGGAGAAACTGAGTCAGCCTTTCATTCCGCTGCCGACTTACTTGTTAAGATCATAGATTGACTTATGCAATATACAGACAACATCAAAAATATAAGAAGAGACTCTTTCAGACAACTTCATATATATTTCATGATGTAGATCACCATGTAAAAAGACATTACTTTTATCCAACTGATGAACATTCCGATCTTTAACTGCTGCCAAGCCAAGTATAAACCGAATAATAGTCATCTTAGCCACATGAAAAAAAGTGTCGCCATTATCAACTCTAAATTATTGTATATTTTGGCACAAGTCTTGCCTTATATCTTTTAAGGGAGAGTGGGAGACATCACTCTTATGTTTGATCTTATACATTTATTTGCAACCAATTGGATTCTTTTTTATAGACAACTGGACAAGGGATCATGTCGGATTCGCCACCAATACAGGGGTTGGGATCTCCTCACCGCGCGGTGACTCCACAGCGCGACACGTGGTACCAGGTGGGGGCGGTGAGGCTGGATGAGGGCAACCCTCATCTAACCTCACCATTCTCCCCTGTTACCACGTGTCACGCGGTGACGTCTGCGGTGATGGAGTGGGGGTGAGGAGATTTGAACCCCCAATACAGTCAACTCCAATTAAGGAAGTCTGACACACTATTTTACTAGGCCAACTTTAGAAAGAGCGTTACATTTATGATGTATCTGCAGTTTTATGACAATTAAAATCCCTTCTAGAAGAACCATTATTATGATGTACATGTGATTTCTCTTTTGGACCGATTTTGTCTGCGTGAGTTGTTATCTTGTACTACATCAGTGCAAACGTGGCAATGTCAAAAATGTCATGGTAACATTTTTCTAGTATATTGACTAGAGAAAGTTATATTTGTTATGAGACGTTTTTTAAGATTGATGCCCATTAAGATGGATGACATGGAAAGCATTAAGATGAAAATCAATATGTTATTACATTTACTATTGTAAGTTTTTCGCATGCTAACCGTAATGTGTAATAATATTTTTTATCTTATTTTTTATAATATTTTTGTCATACTGGATGATACCATATTATATGTAACTAATAAATTAAATGAGATCATACTAATGTATATTGTCTTAATGTATTTTTACTACAGTGTAATTTACCCTAGTTGAAACTTATAGTTGAAAAGAAGAGTAAGCCTTTTTTTTTCCTTTTTGGCTCAAAAGAGAAAAACAGAGTATACCAAAAGGACTTGAACTATATTTTGCATCCTTGTTTTGGTCAAATTTCTACACGAAGAATTGATATAGTAAAACAATTTTATAATACTTAGAGTTAAATATAATACTTATATTGGTTCTTATTCGTTATTTATTATGGTATATTCCATTTTGCCAAATTATGTTGCTATTTTCCACAATTGAAATATTTTTGTTATCTGAAAATATTAAAAGAAATTGACTAATTTCAGAATTTTCAATTAAATTATTATCATCTATATATAAAGCGGTCTCTATCAAACGGAATCATGATTTGAAGATTGTCCCAAAAAAGGCACGAGATTTAGGACTCCACAAGTAATAATGGCCACAATTATTGTAATGTACTATAAGACTTTTCGTTTCAGTCTCATTTTAATATTTTTGATTTCAATATTTGATAAATTAGATTACCTAAATAAAGTGTGTGACCAAAAGACAACTTGGCGTTCACATTTTAGGACATAACTAAGATGACGTTTGGTTCGCACTTGGGTAT
Organism: Eustoma russellianum; assembly: GCA_036186865.1. Classification (NCBI taxonomy): domain Eukaryota; kingdom Viridiplantae; phylum Streptophyta; class Magnoliopsida; order Gentianales; family Gentianaceae; genus Eustoma; species Eustoma russellianum. Next base: position 1,047,680 of record AP025055.1, on the reverse strand, counting down.
CAAAATCAGAATCGGAATGTGTATGATAGGGTATAAGTTTGGAGTATATGTGTTTGGACGTAAAAGTGATAGTTGTTTGGTATTGAAGTAGGAATGAATATGATAGACATTGATAGTGTTTGAAAAGTATCGAAAACGGCCGGAAAATTTTGATCGGTCGAAATAGTGACCGATCGGCTCGGCGGACGGCAGTGGACGGTGGACGGCGGGGGACGGCGGCGTTGACCGGCCATACCCTCATTCCCCCATATCGATAGACAATGGGCTAGTATATCAAAAAACAATATCCATTATCAAATAGTTTGATATCAAACCGAAACTCATACACTCATTTCCTTAAACAAACAAATTTTATGTGTTTAGATTCTTTCAAACTCATAACCTTAAAAGGAAACCACCAACCAAACACCCCTAAAAGATGTTTCATTCTCAATGATTTCCTTTCAAACACAAAAAAGGCTAAATCACTCGCCCACAACCCCCCACTATTCTATAAAGCTACGTGAAAAATGCAAAATCAGGTACTCACTGATTTTCTTGGATCAAAAGGTGAAATACTTCACCCTGGGCCCCTCATCGTCCCAGCTCCAAGAGCATATGTGGAGGATGCAAATCAGGAATCAAACGGCCTCCTAAATTTGGTGAGATCTTATGCAGTGACCCACACAAAGTGTCCCCCGCAAACCAGGGCAGAGGAAGACTCACACTGTGCGTGTCTCTGGAATCGAACTCTTGACCTTTTGGAACAAATCTAAACCCAAGTACCAACTTACTATGCTCCGGGCTACTCAATGATTTTATTGTTATTATGTAATGTCGTTTTCTCACTTTCCTCAATAATAGAGAATGTTCACACACACGTACGGTTCCATTATTTCAATGACTCGGTTAACAAAACTGTGTGCAATCATTGCATGAAATTATATCCTGAGGTGTTTTTACCTGGAACGCCTCCTTAACTTTTAAATTTAAAAGAAAAAAATATACAAATTATCCATCTGAGAATAATATAAATTAATGAGTTGTGACTAGGGTTGTAAATGAACCAAGCCGTTCGGTTGTTTAGCTCGTTTGTTTGAGCTCGAGCTCGAGCTCGGCTCGGATAAAAGGTTAATGAACAGAGCTTGAACACCTTTTTCTGTTCGAGCTCGGTAAGTGGCACCGTTCGTTTAAGGTGTTCGGCTCGTTAATGTTGTTCGTTAGTTAAACGAACCAAGCTTGAACAAGTAAATATGTTCGTTTAAATAAACGAACAAGATCGGCTCGTTCGCTAAGTTAAATGAACAGAGCTTGAACAACGCAATGCTCGGTTCGTTCGGCTCGTTTACAGCCCTAGTTGTGACATAATATATTGAAACACATATTTCAACAAGAGATTAAATACTTTAAAAAAAGTGAGACTAAATGACAACTTTGGTAACTAAACGGGATCATGTTCACGCCAATCAAGCAGTATTTAGAACTGAGACCCGAAGACTAAGAAATCACTTGTTTAAATTTATACAACTACATAGTTCTCTCCATTTTTTATGGTTCAGCACCACTTGTATAGTGGTTATGTTACAGACCCTGACAGGGGTTATCTCCACATTAATAGTTTATTATATGTATTATAGTTTTTTATTCTTTACTATATGGTGATATATACGATATTTTTATGTATCATGGAAAAACAAAATTGTTTTTCTAACGATCCAGATTTGTCTAACCGATTCTAGGTCTGACGTCTGTTTGAAAATGGCACTGTCACTATTGGCAAGTATTAGTGAATGTCAATTGAATCGGGTTTTTCTTCCTTGTTGGTCCGAAAAAAATTAATCTTTGTTGACATATGGCTTGGGTGCATTATGTATTATGAGACACACAAGGAGTATAAAATTAGGTTACTAGTAAACAAATAAAACTAAAAAAATAAAATAAAATAAAGTGTAAGAAAAATGATTTATCTATATACCCAACCTCATATAGTGAAAAAAAGCTTGAATGTTTTTGACATTTAGTATTTGAGTCATATTTATACATCATGTCAACATCTCGCTACTCTCCCTGTGGGATATTTGTCTATATATCACCTCCCTTAATAAATCAGCATCCTTGCTGGACCTCCAGCAAAGGACTAGGATCCCTATAGCGTCCCATATTTGGTCTTTTTGCCTTGGCGATGCTAGTCAAGCGTCCTAACCGGACCTCCACTAAAGGACCAGGATCCCTCTAATGTCACATATTTGGCTCTTTCGCCTCAACAATGCTAGTCTGCTCTAATAGCATAATTGTAACGATTCGGATTCACCCATCAGATTTTAGGTTTGGTGTGTGTTAGAGAGCGGCACGGCATCACTATGACAAGCACTATTAAATGTCAAACGAATCGGGCTTTTCGTCCTCATTGGCCTTAAAAGAATTTAATCATTCTTGATATTTAGCCCTTGGATCATATCTATATATTATGACACCATTTTCCTTCTATTCATGTGAGATTTTTGAACTAAAAATAATACAAGAACTCTATTGGTGAAAACTATGCATGTAAACATATATAGGATCAATGTCGCTACAAGTAGATGTATATAGACCTTTACAACATCATCGATGTCTACAAAAGATGACGTATGGAAAAGCGTATATAAACAAACAGTATATTTGTTTTTTTTGGGAAACAAAAACGCTAGAGATCTATGTACAAGTTCCCAAACAACCCGACTCGTCGACAGCGCCTCGTGGTACGACAGGATCCGGGCACGACGGGTCTGTCACCCTCTATGGCGCCCCATTCCAGAGGAGATCTATGTACAAGTTGTAAACCGAATCGTCAAGGATCTTTCACGTAATCGGAACTTGTCATAAGGATCTACGAATATTATTTAATTAGCTTCTACTTAATGCAGATTCTGGCCATGATATCTCAAGTTGTTTCTCTTAAATAATAGAGTGGATATGAGAACGAAATACGACACAAATATAAACGTTAACTTAAATACAGTCTAAAAAGAGTACATGATATTACGTGAAAAAAAAATTATGTGGCGAAGTTATGAACCACTAAAGAGGATCATGGAACATATAGCCTATCCAACAACAACAACCACCATAGCATATCCCAACGACATCAAAAACTATCGCTAAGGTCTAGGAAACATATAGCCCATCGGCAAACTTTAAAATATTCTTGAAGTATTACTAGTTGTTTTGCAAATAATATTATATATATATATGTATATCTATATATATGTATGTATATCTATATATATGTATATATATGTATGTATGTATGTATATGTATGTATATACATACATATATGTATGTGTGTGCGTGCTTGCACGCATAAACACGCACGTGTGTATGCACACACAAATACACACATATATATCATGTGTGTGTTTATACTTGTATAGACACATATATTATATATGTGTGCGTGTGTATATATATGTATATGCATACTATGTGTATATGTGTATGTGTATACATACATATATATATACATACATACATATAAATGAATAAATAAATAAATATATATATATATAGATACATATATACATACATATAGATACATATACATGTATATATATAGACACAACTGTTGGCATTTTTTCTTAAATAATATCATCCTTTTTAGATCTTATTTAGTAAATATAAAGTCTCTCTTGACCACATGAGCCAAGAAAATTATCTTTTGTCTTTTTTTGGAACAAGAAATTAGCTTTTGTCAATGCAGTGTATGTTGCACTTTTTCTTCGAGATAGTCTATGTTGCGATACACTTTTTCTTTCTTAGCAAATAAATTAAGAAAAAGAGTAGCAGCCCTACAAGAATTAAGAAAAATCAACGGAGACGAAAGACAAATTTAAACCACGCAAATATGAATTTTTTTTCTATTTATATCGCTTCCACAAGTTATATTTGTTTAGCTCATTCAAATTATACATGAATTGTAAAAAAAAAATTATACATAAATTCTGGTGTTAATTGAGTCACGTTAGACCACGTTTGAAGTGAAATTTTCTACTAGTTGCACATAACCCAAGCTTTTTTGGTAGGAATTTTGTAATGATAATTGAGTCAGGTACGGTTCTACTAAGGTCTCTTTATTTCTTGTAGCAAAAGGTTGAGCTCCAAAGTCCAACCCAAGGCCTCTCCACACCCCGGTCCAACAAATCAAATGTGAGTATGTAAATCAGATATTCAGCTGCCCGTTAACAAAAGATGGTATCTTTTGTCTTTTTCTTTCTTTTGAACAAGAATTAGCTTTTGTCAAAGCAGTGTACGTTGCACTTTTTTCTTCGAGATAGTCTACGCTGCGCTTCACTTTTTTTTTTCCCTTAGCAAATTAATTAAGAAAAAGAGAACAATCAACGAAAAACTTCTCAGTAGCAGCCCAACAAAAAAAGGAAAAGAAAAATCAACGGAGACGAAAGACCAAATTAAACAAACCATATATGATTCTTTTTTTTCTCTATTTATATCGCTTTCATATGGAATCTGGTATATCAATGAGATATTGAGTATTTATCTCGTATCCTAGTTGATAGCTGAGAAAGATTGCTATGAGAGCCGTCAAAACATAGCTTTATTGGTATTTGAGTGATCTATTGTATTTAAAGTTAGCGATTCGAATCTTGATAGGCGTAATGTGATTGTTTCGGCTATACTGTCAGCTTTTTATATCAGAATATGTTTGGACTCAAACACCTTGTATATACCAAATACTGTTTCTCTCATATAGGAGGCCGTAGAGTGATAACATTATTAGCTAGTGTTTAGAGTGATGGTTGATGTCGTCCTGCCTTATATCAGAACATGGTTGATGTTAAAGTTAGCGATTAGAATCTTGATAGCCGCAATATGGTTGTTTTGGCTATACCGTTAGCTCTTTATATCGAAACATGTTTGGGTTTAGATATTTTACGGGTACCAAATATTGTCTCTCTCAGATAGGATATCTCTGAGTCATTACATGATTAGCTAGTGTGTACAGTGATGGCTGATGTCGTCCTGCCCATAAGATTAGGGAGCAGCCGTATTAATTCCATATGGTCTTAAAGTTTGTCAATTGCATTCACATCTGACGTTCAACCTTATTAGTCGAAACAAGCTTGCCGTCAGCAATAAATATTTGAGGGACCAACTATACAAACGAAGATCTAAATGAGAGGGGGGATGAAAAAACAAAAGATGAGTGTAGAGAGAGAATTCTCTCCTCCTTCTCTCTAAGATAAGGAGCACTTCCTCATCTTCTAAAGAGTGAAAACCGGTGATTCTACCCATCAAACACCTACTTAAACATACTTCTTGGATCTATTCGGATTTTATTCTAAATTCAAGTCAGTATTGTTGAGCTCTCCTTCTACATGAGCATTTCTTGAATGGGGCTCTCCAAGGCACGGATGAAGGGCATCAACAACAAGAAGAAAGATTCTTATAGCTCCTCAACTAGTAAAAATGGGAAAAAAACACAAAAAAGGGAAGAACAAGAAATACTGTCCGGATTCTCCATTAGACTCCATTGAGGTGGAGAATGATGATTCATTTTCATTTGAAATAGAGGTTGACTCTCTTTATAAGGGAGACAACTCAAAGCTTGAAACCCATACTAGGCAAGAAGAAATTGAAGATGGCAGCTATGATGTCCAGGCCGAGAATGTGCTACTTCAAGAGGCTGCAAACAGGAGAAATGTGGAGAAGAAAACACAAAATGAAGAGGAACTACAAGAGGTATCTTCAACAGAATCTTCAAATGGGAAAACAAAAATTGCGCCACCTGTGGAAGTGCCAAAGCTGCCTTCAGAAGTGCAAAAATCCGGGGAAGAAGAAGCTCCAAAGTTACCTGCAGAATTGCAAAAAATCGATTTGAAGAGGAAAGAGAAAATGAGGAAAGAGACAAAGATGTCTACATCCCTCTTACAAAATGACAGAGAAATGAATGAAAATTCAAATTTGAACCAAGAGAGAAAGGCTCCAATCGAATTGTGCCACATAGATAAGTCAAAGCCAACTTTGCCAAGTAGGAAAGAGAATCCAGCGGGCAGCACTCCAGTTACAAAAAAATCTGAGGTTGCACAACTCCAAACTTCTGAGGCTGAATTTCGGCTTCTACAAAACAGAGCACCAATTTCTACAACTGACCCACTTGATGAAAATGGTAATTCTTCCAATCCAAATAATTCATCACTTGTGAAGCCTTGGACATCCCTTTTCCATTCAAATAGAAAGATTGAAAATTGTGTGAAGCTTAAGCACTTGCCAACCGAAAAGAATGGAATTGTTAAATTGCAAGTGAGCAATATTAAGCAAGATGATGAGTTAGCTAATTGTTTAGTTGGTTGCATTATTGGACGTTTTACCGGTAGACATGCCATCTATGATCTTGCAAAGACTTGGAAGATGAAAGTAAACATTGAATTTCATGATTCCGGATGGATCATTTTCAAATTTGCCAATGGTCAAGAACTAGAAAGTGTACTCAAAAGAGGTCCATACTACATCTATGGCCGCTCCCTAGTGCTAAAAAAACTACCTCCATTCTTCACTTTTGGGGAAATGAAAATGACCACGGTTCCAATTTGGGTGAAGTTCCCCAACTTGCCACTTGAGCTATGGAAAGAGGAATACTTGTCACCGATTTGTAGTGAGATTGGAAAACCTTTGATGATTGATCAACTTACCTCTCAACGGACAACTTGGAATTATGCAAGGGCACTAATTGAAATAGATTTGGAGGAAGATCAAAAAGATACAATCGAGTTACATTTAGATAATGGAGTCTCCTTTGTTCAAAAAGTCATATATGAGAAGAAGCCGCCGTATTGCCGAAAGTGTAGCCAAATCGGTCACAATACCACAACATGTAGGGTAAACACGCAAATGGATGAGAAGGAGGTGTTGTTGCCGGTTTTGGAACCGAGAATCAAGCCTATGGCTCCTCAAGATAAAAAGCATATACAACAAGAACAAGGAAAATGGCGAACCCAAAAATCCAAGAAGACATTGCAACTTGAAAGGAAAGAGATGACACTAAAGAAGAACTATGATTCAACCAAACTTTGGAAACAAAAGAAGAATGCACATCAAGGCCAAGAAGATGCAAAACATGAAGTGCAAAAGGAAACCGAAGCAAAAGAATTCTCTTTGCAACCTCAAGGTAAAAACTTGGAGCATGCCAATCAATTGACACACACGCTTAGTGGATCGGATTATGAGCAAATGTTGGAAAAATGGTACATGCCCCTAACGGCCCCGGACTTGGCTACGAAGAATGAGGTATGTTGCTCACCACAAAATCAAATTGCTTTTATTTCTAGCACCTCTCAAGCTAATTCCGTATACAAAGAATATCATGTCAATAGAATAGAGGAATTATGCAAGCAAGGCATGCTCTCGAAGCCAAATAAAAATGGGAATGGTAGGCTAGATAGTGTAGCCGATAAGGATAAGAGTAGCACTCCAATTACATGAAGATAGCATTTTGGAACATTAGGGGATGTAACAAGCCCCTCATACAAAACGGTCTTGTTCATTTTGTTAATAAAAACGACATAGATATTGTAGGTATTTTGGAAACTAAATTGAATGAAATTATGCTCTCTAACCTACTTACGGTTAAATTTAGACATTGGCACTCCCTTCATAATTTTCAAGCACATGTAGGGAAGAGGATTCTTATTCTATGGAATCCAAAAAAAAGTACATGTAGACATGCTTTCGGTAGATGCACAGAACATTTTTTGTAAGGCCCTAAGCTTGGTCACGAGCAAAACACTATTAGTCACTTTTGTCTATGCACACAACACCAATGTTGCAAGGAGATCATTATGGGAGAAATTAGAAACTCAAAATCAAACAGTAGATGCACCATGGGCTGTTATGGGAGACTTTAATTGTGTTTTAAGTGAGGAAGAAAAGGAAGGGGGGAGAGAGATATCACGGTACCAATTGCAAGATCAATTAAACTGTTTCCTTCACTGCGGACTAGTCGAACACACATATACCGGAATCTATCACACTTGGGATAATGGAACAGTCAGATCAAGGCTAGATAGAATCATGGTCAACGGACTTTTTCTTGAAGAATATCCACACTCCTCCGTACACTTTCCAGCGCCTGGATGTCTATCTGACCACTCCCCTGGAATTTGCAATCTTGGCCATGGTCATAATGGGACTTATAACTTGGGATCATTCAAATTCTTCAACATGTGGTCAACGCATGAATCTTATATGCCGTTAGTAGCCCAAGTTTGGAATAAACAGTACCAAGGTACCTCACAGTACATCCTTTGCAGAAAACTCAAAGATTTAAAAGGATATTTGAGAAATCTAGGCAAAAATGAATTCTCGCACATCTCCTCTAGAGTTGAAAGAGCCATCCAAGAATTGGAAATTTTACAGACATCTCAGAGTACTGATTGGGGCACGGACGAGTGGAAAGCTCAAATGAAAGCAAAGAAACACGCAGCATATCAACTCATGGAAGCTGAAAGAATATATTTTGCACAGATTGCTAAAAACAATTACATTCTCCTTAGTGATAGAAACTCCAAATTCTACTATTCGATTATAAGGAGAAACAAGGCCAAAAATTACATAGCATCTGTGCAAATGTCAAATGGTCAAAACACAACCTCAGACAAAGAAGTTGGTGAACAGTTTGTCAATTATTTCACAAAGTTATTAGGCACACACCAGGACACCTCAGACATAAATCAAAATGTGCTTAATCTTGGCCCCAAACTAACTCCAGTCAGCGCAGATGCGATAACAAGAGATATACAACCACAGGAAGTCAAAGAAGCAATTTTCAGTATCGGAAAGGACAAATCTCCTGGCCCAGATGGATACACATCTCACTTCTTCATTACTTCATGGAACATTGTGGGACCATTAGTTGTGGATGCTGTGCTGGAATTCTTTCAAAATGGAAAAATCCTTAAACAACTCAACCATGCGCTGATTGCTTTGATACCTAAGTCGAACAATGTTACAAAGGTAGAGGACTACAGACCAATATCTTGCTGTAACGTCGTCTATAAAGCAATCTCCAAGATCTTAGCCAATAGACTTGCCTCAGTCATGACAGAATTTATGGACCAAGCACAATCTGGATTTTTAAAGGGAAGATCAATGATGGAAAACATTTTTTTGGTCCAAGAATTGATAAAAGAATATGGGAGGAAAAGGACTGCGCCAAAATGCATGATGAAAGTTGACATTCGGAAAGCATTTGATTCCTTGAGCTGGGATTTCCTAAAATCAATGCTCTTAGGTTTAGGCTTTCCCTTGGTCTTTGTAGATTGGATTATGGAATGCATAACCACACCCACATACTCGATCGCAGTCAATGGAAATGTTCATGGATTTTTCAAGGGTAAAAGAGGACTTAGGCAAGGGGATCCCCTATCCCCATTCCTCTTTGTCATAGGCATGGAATACCTATCCAGATTACTCAGACAACTGCACTCGGATCATGACTTTGGTTTCCATCCTAAGTGTCAGGAACAATCCATTACCCACCTCTGTTTTGCGGATGACCTGATAATTTTCTGTAGAGGTGATACCACTTCTCTACAGAAGATTATGGACATGATCTCAATATTTGGGCAATGCTCAGGTCTACAGGCCAATCTCAACAAATCTCATTTTTTAGTGGCCGGAATCAATGATACTAAAGGACTAAGGGCTATCACAGGCTTTCCATATGGATCAATGCCCTTCCGCTACCTTGGTATCCCTATTGCAGGACACACACTACAAAACATTCATTACATCCCGTATATTCAAAAACTGATGGGCAAAATCAATGGATGGAGTAATCTGAAGCTTTCATATGCAGGGAAATTGGAACTTCTTAAGTCAGTTGTGCAAGGGATCAATTGTTTCTGGTTGGGTGCCCTGCCCATCCCAGCATCCGTCCTAGGTCAGGTCGACAGAATCTACCTCCACTTCCTGTGGGGGAAAAAATCCACCGGGGACTTTAGAAAAGCTTGGGTATCTTGGAAAAACGTCTGCAAACCAAAAAAAGAGGGGGGTTTGGGAATCTTGGAATTAAGAGCATGGAACAATGCCCTATTAGCAAAGAACCTATGGGACATACACAACAAAGAAGACTCTTTGTGGGTGAAATGGATGTCGCATAGGTAAAAACTTAATGAGAATCTTTGGTCAAAGCAGATACAAAAGACTGATTCTCCTCTTTTGAAAAAGCTGCTTACAATCAGAGATACGCTGCTCAACTCAGAAGGCTCCATTAATGGTGCCATTGCGCTCCTCTCATCATGGGTTAGAGAGAATGTTGTGCGCCCTTCTTTGGCGTATGACCACTTCCGCAACAAGGGCAGCATTGTTCCTTGGTCGAAATTTGTCTGGGACAGTATCATCACTCCAAAACACTCCTTTGTCCTCTGGCTAGCCAGCCTCGGCAAACTTGCAACAAAGGACAAGCTCACGTTCATTCAAGAAAAGGAATGTGTCTTATGTGGCCAACAACCAGAAACTATATGTCACCTGATGTTTCATTGTCCACAATCCAAACAAGTATGGAAATATGTGTGTGATTGGTTACGACTACCGCAAAGTCTTCTTACTATTACTCGAGTACTTGCATGGTCCAAATCTAGACTAAGAGGTAAAACACTGAGAAGCAAAGCCATTAGAGCCACTGTTGCATCTACTGTTTATTTTATTTGGCAATGGAGGAATAAAAGAATGTTCGAGGATTTTGTTCAAACACCTAGTGACATCATCCATCGAGTGTGCACGCACGTGTATAGAGTAATGTACAGGACATTTCCGTATTTGACACACCATTAGGTTGCATTAGTATAGAAGACATCACTTAGGCATGATTCATTTTGGATGACTATTTTTTGACATTATAGTGCCTCACTATCGGTCAAATCATAGTCACCCTTATTACTTATCTCCTACAGTATGTCTACTATCCTTCTCACTTAGTTTCGGTAACAAGGGCATGCCTTGAGTGCTTAATCATCTAATCTATTTACATTATGCTCTTGGTACTTGGAATTGCATGGTTGGTATTAGTTCTAAATGCAGGTTATTCTGTGCTGAGCCATATAGCGATTTCTTCCACCTTGATCCTTCGTCGGGTTGGTTGCATTGCTTTTTCCAACTATTGCTAATATATCTTTGCATTAAGTGCGCATCAAAATTGGCAACTCTCAAATTTGACCCTTGCTCTTGCGAAGCAGCATTATTTTGCCAGGCTACCTCTTGTACATTCATCTCGATGTATTATCTTAGCTTGGTAGTTTAATGTAGTCTTCATTTTATTTTGCTACATCATTATCTGTACGGGTAGCATCCCCTAGATGCGTTGACATTCGCCACGATCGATTAGATCGTGTGCTTTTCTGGGTATATGATATTTGCATTTTCCCAAAAAAAGAAGATCTAAATGATGTTGGAAATAATTTGTATCAAAATTTCATATTTTAAAGCAAAATGACTTACTAAATTGACTGCGCTTCTTATATTATAAAGTATCAGTTGATCGACACAGCTTGTCGTAATTTTTATTGTGGGTCATCGGAAACATCTGATCATCATACCTCGTCATAGACAGGAGATTCTAAGTCAATAGAGGTATTGTTGTTGTTGTAAACACTAAGAGGAAATTACGAACGTTCTTAAATATTTATTCCAACAAGACATTCATTCTCCTGGGTCCAATCATTCTATACTTTGATGAGGGAGTGGGTTCTCCCCCCACCTGTACCAGAGGCCCCTTAGCCAGGTGGGATGTAAATCGAGGGATGTGCTCCACCGGTAGCCCTGCAAAGGGAGAGGACACTCGAGATTCAGCCAGCCCAGAGGCAACCCTTGTAATATTTCAACAAGGATTGTCTCCACACGGACTCGAACTCGGGACGTCGGGGTTCTAGCCCCAATCACCTTTGCCACTTACCACTGGACTATGCCCCTGGGGGCACCAATCATTCTATACTTATTTGTATGTATTTTAAGATAGATAGGATAACTGCTGCCCACATTTAAGATAACTATGGAGAACAATTCTTGGACAAATGTAAACAATTGTAGCGTACATTTAATGCTCGATTTTTTTTTTATATGCTCCATAGTGAAGTTTTGCTTCAAATTTATCATCCAACTTTATAGTGAAGACCACGCTAAGATATTTAAATATGTTACTATGAGAAAAATTATTTACCACTAAAAATTATTTGTGGACTAAGGACATGTATATTAACTATGAAGGTTATTTGTATTTGTTTCTGCATGTATGATTTCTATAACAGGTATATGTAGGTTGCTTACTGAGGCCGTTGATTTATCTCACACCACCACTCACCAATTTTGCAGGTATGAGAAGTTAGGGTATGTTTACACAGGAGTTAGTATACCGTGGAAGATCGAGACAGAAGATTTCGAGACTAAGGATATCCAGAAGATACTTTCGAGGTTTGGTTGAGACAATTATTTTGATATTCGAGGTTTATGTGTTTTCGAGATTAGTGTTTACATACATTTGACTATTGTATTGATTTAGAGATTTTTAGACATTATATTAATGACGATGATTATTTTATTAAGGATTTTAGTAATGACTTTCACTGACATCGATTTACATTATTATGATGACGTGTAGTTGATTTGTATCGACGCTTTGTATTTTCCTTAGCGAGATACGGCAGGTAAGTCGTTTCGAGTACTAGGACTCGGGATGGGTTGCTGTAGTCTGCCTACGACTTACCCTCCCCAGACCCTAACAATAGTTTTTGCTGTCGTTGGGATATACTGGATCCGGATGATGATGATGAGACGTTCAATCCATTATATAGTGAAGATGAAGTTTTGGTGCATTATGAACTAAGAAGCAAAGATGAAGCATTTTAAAAAGGAGCAAAGATATAGCACCACGCAGGTAACACACGGGAAGTTTCGTCATTCGGGTAAAAATACCACACCGTCCAGTCGACTTGAACCATGGAAGGAAGATGCTTATAAAATGCGGGCCTTGGGTTCAGAAAAACTCATACCTTTCTCGGCCTTTTGGCTAAGATCAAGTGTAGTATCTGTTCTTATCAGTTTAATATCTGATATGTGGGTCATTGGCCCACACGATATTAACTTTATTTTTTTAGGGTGAGGGCCTGTCCGGTAGCTTGCTACCTGGGCCTTCAAGCGTCGCCTTGGCGTTGCACTGCTGCCTAGGCCTGGCGCACCCTCCAATCTGTAGTACAATTATTTCTATTCTTTTGTGGGCCTAATTGTAGTCTGTGCCTACATAAATTAGTTTTCGTAATTTACTCTTTTCTGTAAAGAAAGCGGTTCGACGTAAGCCGTTTTAAAATCATTTCCTGTATAAGGAAATGTACTGACCAATCAGATGAGAAATGCATATAAATAAATGAAATAACCGACGAAACATATCCCAATCACATGGATGAAACCTATTAATCGAAAATATATCTTATACATCTTAAAAATGAAACTTACGTTTGAATCAAATTATGCAAACATCTTAAGTTTGAATCAAACATCTTATACATTTTATTCTTTTGTGGGCCTATGCAAGATCAACAAGCCCATGTTTGGCCTATCAGAACTAGATATGGGCCGGATCAACCCAACAATAATATTTGTACAATTTCGAAAATTGTTACACTGCAACGAAGAAACGATGCTGATCATGCTTGACATTTTCAACCTACTATTAAATCAATAATACTTATAGTTATTTTATTTTAGTGGTAAATAATTTTTTCTCAAACATATTTAAATCTCTTAGCGTGGTCTTCACTATAAAGTTCGATGAACAATGTAGGGTGAAAATTTTTAAGTTACGCAAAAATGTAGGGTGAAAGTGGCAGGAGTTCATCAACTTGTTGTTCTTGTTCCTTCAGGTGGTTATGGATAGCGGGAAGTCTGAACGCGTGACTCTCATTGATGATATGCAATCTCCCTTAGCCCAGCATGCAATGACAGAGTATCGAGTGGTTCAATGTTGCCATGGTTAGTTGGAAGCTTTCTACTGTATCTACATAACTGGACAGATTGTGTGATTTAGATTGATCAGATTCACCATATACATCATGAAAATTCATATTATCAAGTAAAGTTACTTTGGTATCTAATGTTCTTTTCGCTAATGGCCTCAGCTTTTTAATGATTTGCCTGCATATGGAAAATTACTCAACTGGAAACATAATATGGTTGTTCAGATTCCCTGCAGTGTATAATTTTAACATGCTATACAAAAAAATATGCAATTCTGTTGCCAAATGAAATATGCTTGCATCACACTATTTGGATTTTGATCTTAATGATCAACAAAGCATTAAATTACATGCTCCTTTGCCTCCACACTTGCAGAAGAGTTAGGATTTGATGAAGCTTGGTTCTAGTTAAAGTTCACTTTAAAGGGTAGTGATTATTCAGGTGTCTTGACAATATCCTGAGGAAGAAACCAGATGGGGACTGCTTCAAACAGATAAAGGGTAGTGATTATAAATAAATATAAGTTGAATCGTTAATCACGAAAAGTGGAACAATTTATGTAACTAGAGGAAAGAGTTGATCTTTAGAAGATGAACAGAATTGGAACTCAAGATTGCACGTTTCGGTTTTTGTTAGAGTACCATCTCATATGAAAGTTTAAGTTACTAAAAAGGAAAAAAAAATATTTACATACTTATTCACGAAAATGACCCATTCAACAGTAGCTATATGTAATCTAAGGCCATCTTTAATCCAAAAACACCAAATTTTGCACCAAATCAACTATTTGGTGCAATAAACAGTAAAAAGTACTCCAACCACAAACACCAAATCTAGCACCAAATAAGAATATTCCTTAAAGATTCTTCTATCATTCTATTTTTAATTCATTATTGTAAATAATTTAACATAAATTTAATATTCATATAAATTTAACGTAAGTATTCATTAATTCATTATTCATGATTTAAATGAGGTGGATTATATAATTTTTTCTTACCACGAAATTAACGAATTTTTATAACGAAATTAACAAAATTAAAATTTTTATAACGAAATTAACAGAATTAAAATTATTATAACGAAATTAACGAAATTAAAATTTTATTAATATGCTTAAAATGATGATGTCGCTGGATGAATAGTAATTTGGTGCAATGAATTTTGTTGCACCAAATTCATTTTCACCTATTTGGTGCAAGGTTTGGTGCTTGGTTAGAGTGAATTTTTGCACCAAATAGGTGTTTTGGTGCACCCATTGGAGATGATCTAATAGACCAAAACCTTTACCATTATATAATGAAGAGGATATGCGATAAGCTCCCAAAGCATAGTCCAGTTGGTACTCGAGTTAGGATTTGCTCTAAGAGGCTAGGATTTCAATTCCAGGGACACTCACAATATGAGTGTTTCTCTGCTGTTAGGCGGAAGGCCTGGTTTGCGGGAAACATAGTATGAGTCACTGGTTTGCGGAAAACATAGTGTGAGTCACTGCGTAAGATCTCATCTAATTTAGAAGGCTGATGGGTTTTGATTTGCATTTTTTACCCATGTTTTTTGGGACTGAGACGATGAAGGATTTCGGGACAAGGAATTTCACCTTTGCTTCAAGAGGATATGCGATAAACATCAAACATATATATACCACGTGTTCGATGGCTGTTATGTTGTTGTTCTGTTAAGTGGGTCACTTTTGTAACTAAGATGATAGAATGTTTTCCTTCTGATTACGTGAAGGATTTTCTGGGCTATAATTTTTATATTTGCTGATTGTCTCTCAGGTATAGAGTATTAACGAACCAATCCGGGCCGAATATTAGGTTTTCAAATTCGAATTCGTTGAGATAAACAAACTCAAATAAGTGTTCGAATTCGGTTCGTTTAAGTAAAATTAACAAACGAACTCGAACTAAATACGAATCGAATTTGAACGATTCGTGAACTGTTCGTTTTGTTTAACACCCCTAGTCCGATATACAAGTGGTCAGATTTCGGACATGAGACACTTCATTCTCGTAGCCCTTGTCTTTGTTATCATCTTCACGACTACGTTGCAGAGAGCTATCTGGTGGATTATTTTTAGGGATAAGAATTTAAATCACTCCAATCTTTAAATTGCCAAGTCCGAATGTTCTATGAAGTGGGTTCCTCGTGTAACAGAGATGAGATAAAAATATTGGTACAATATTTACTCCTAATAAGATATGGACACAACTTGAATACTTAATATATTACTCATTTTAAGTATCCTAATGCATGTTTACAACAACAACATTACCGCATTGTCTTAGAGACTTTCAGCTATGACGGGGTATGGAGAAGTCGGATGTACGCAACCATATTCATGTGTTAGAAACACACAGAGGTTGTTTTCCAATGACCCATAATGAAAACTGCGTCAAACTATGTCGATCAACTAGGGTTATGATCCTTTCACTGCAAACCCCTCACCCCTCGCTTCACCACGCGACACGTGGCAGAAGGGGATGGGTGGTGAAGCTAGATGAGGGTCACCCGATCTAGCCTCACGACCCATCCTTTCTGCCACGTGTCGCGCGGTGACACATGGGATGAGGGAAATGAGGGGCAGGAGATCCCATCCGATCAACTGTTACTTCATAATATAAGAACTGCAGTCAATTTAGTGAGTCATTTTGTTTTATTCCATCATATTCAAAGGTCAAGAAAAAGTGTCTTTAACTCTATTGGAAAGGGTAACGATCGTAATGCATGTTTAATATAGTGAAAAAGTATGAAAATGAAGAATGTATGTCGAGGCACGTGCATAGTTACAAATGGAAGGCGGATGGGATCCTGCAAGACCAAAAATGAAGCCGCGAATCCGGTTCCGCCACGTGTCCCATATTGTTTTATAGATGGTCATCTATGAATTTTTTTTAAACATGGGACACGTGACGACACCGGATTCACGGCCTCATTTTTGGCCTCATATTTGGTCTTGCATGATCCCATCCTAAAAGCGAACGCCAATGTTTTGTTTAATCTTGTGAAAGAGACAGAGGAGTTGACTTATTTTTTTTTTTTTTTGGGTAAGAAAATAGACAGATTTGACTAATAGAATTTTGGAGGGAAAAAAAAGAACGCAAAGGTTGAACATAGATTTCAAAGTTGGGAAGTAAGAGACGTACGGTACAGCGTTTTTGTTGGTTGTTTCCATCAGGACATATATTTTGATATAATTTAACATGGAATTCTATAGCCAAATTTTTGTGATCTCGACTTTTGAGATACTCATATTTAAGATAGATTCTAAATGTACTAAATAGGACTGTTCAACGAATCGAACGATTCGCGAACTGTTCGAATTCGGTTCGTATTCGTTCGGTAATTGTTTGTAAACGAACCAAATTCGAACAGCTGTTTCGGTTCGTTTACTAAAACGAACTGAACTATTCGCGAACTGTTCGGCTCGTTTAAACAGTTATGGTGTTATCGAGGCAAACTCGAACCAATTTTAGAGTTCGTTCAGCTAAACGAACCGAGCCAAACAGTTTTTTTAACTAAATAAATCCGAATTCGAAAACCTAGTATTAGGTTCGGCTCGGTTCACTAACACCTCTAGGACAGGACTAGGTAATGTGTGACAATTTAGATAAGATTGTAAACCAAGTGATACGTGTTGTGCAACAGAAACAAGAAGTAACGAAAACAATAGAATAATATGGTGATGTACCTACTCTCTAAGAAGGAAAAAATGGTACGATTCATTATTCATCTTAGTTTTTGAACTTACGATATCGAAACTCGGGTTATTCAGCGAACCGAACTGTTTACGAATAGTTTGAATTCGATTCATATTTGGTTTGAGTTTGTTCGTTAATTTTAATTAAACGAGTCGAATCTGAACACCTAATTAGATTTGTTCACTAAACGAGCCGAACTGTCCGTGAACTGTTCAACTCGTTTCAAGAATTATAGCGTTTTCGAACCGAATTCGAACAAATTTTGAAGCTCGTTACAGCAAACGAGCCAAACCAAACCGTTCGTTAAACTAAACGAGCCTGAACTAAAAAACATAATATTCGGCTCGGTTTAGCTCGTTAACACCTCTAATCGAAACAAGAACCTAAACTCTAACCAGAAACGCAATGATAATTCCTTTTATCTCCTCTTGTTACACTATATTCCACCAAACTCGGGAGATATTTGACCCACCTCATTACATATATATACATACATATATATAAAACATAAAATAATACATAAATGGACGGAGTTATGAAATCCAACAAGTTATAAGTTTGTAGGGTAGTAGCACCATACTACAAAGTAGTAGTCTCTATCACCAAAAAAGATAGAAAATGGAATTACCTACCTTGTAGATATCGCTTATTGGATTCACATAATCAACAGATTGCTTTCTGTTTCCACATTGCTGCCGTCTTTGGAGTCATTTTCTTCTGGTTTCATTTATTCTCTATATATATGTCTAATACTTCAATCATAAGTAATTCTAATAACAAGCAACCACTAGAAAAAAAGAGAACTTTACCACAAACCAATCTTGATATGGGCAGCTTTGAAGTTGAGAGAGAAACCATTGGATGGGCAGCCAAGGATGCCTCTGGGGTGCTTTCTCCCTATACATACACTCTGAGGTTTGTTGCTCCCAAAAATTAATTTCACTTTATTTTTCTGTTAGTTTGTCCCTTTATTTAATGCATTTGAGGAGTATGTACTATCGGGAAATAGTCTCTGTGTGTTTCTAACACATGGGTATGGTTGCGTACATCCGACCCCACATACCCCGTCATAGGCGGGAACCTCGAAGGCAATGGGGTAATGTTGTTGTTGTTGTTGTTGAGAAGTATGTACTAAATCTTTGTTTTCTGTGTGTTATGGTGATAGAAATACTGGCCCTCAAGATGTGTATATCAAAGTCATATGCTGTGGAGTTTGCCACACTGACATTCACCAGGCCAAGAATGAGCTTGGCAAGTCCAAGTATCCTATGGTTCCAGGGTATTTTCTTATATTTCTGAATAAGAATGTGTATTATATCTTGTTTTACATTGTCTTGATCCTCCAACAAGTATTATTCTATAAGTTTACAATCTAAAGTTTTCAGCAATAATACCAAGTGAACAAGATTGTGCTTCTTATACTGAAGAGTTAGAAAAGGGGGGGGGGGGGGGGGGGGGGGACCATAGGCTTCTAATTTGGTGTTACTTCCTAAATTCCTACACTGCAGCTTGCCTGGTAAGACCGTAATGTAAGTAACCGGTGTTTCATACTCGGAATGAAAACAGAATTTGTTGAAACTTGGGCTTACATGAGGTGAGGTCTATGTTCATTCAAAACCTTAAGACAATGGTTGGTAGTACCTCATCTTCATAAAACTTATGTATTTTATCTCAAAGTGTCCGGTGTGAGACAATATTCTCAACACCCGCCCTCACATGGCAACGTGGCTTGACATACACAAACGACTTAGATGCCGTCCTCAATCACAAACCACATGCCAAGCCAGGTATGAAAATCTGGACTTGGGTGAGGAGAGACAATAAATGGTCAATCATGGGCCAGGCAAGGTGTGAGTTCACATTTTAAACCGGCTCTGATACCATGTTAAAACTTAGGCTTACATGAGGTGAGACACATATCCACTCAAAACCTTAAGGCAATGGGTGGTGGTACCTCGTCCTCATATAACTCATGTATTTTATCTCTAAGTGTCCGATGTGGGACAATATTCTCAACAGAATTCATTCAGATCCTCCTACATGTTCAATCCTTTTGTAGAGTTCTCTATTATGGACTACCATATTATATGTGCTCTTGTTGTGACCTATTTTGGTAGGGAGAGAAAAAGGTTGTATTTCAAAGTTAAAAGATTGTCTGTTTTTTTGTGTGATGTGCAGGCATGAAGTGGTAGGTGAGGTGTTGGAGGTAGGATCAGATGTGAGCAAGTTCAAGGTAGGGGAACATGTTGGAGTTGGTATAACCGTTGGATCCTGCAGCCATTGCAGCTCATGCAAAGCAGATGCTGAGCAGTACTGTGGCAAGAGGATTTGGACATACAATGATGTCTATACTGATGGAAATCCCACTCAAGGTGGATTTGCTGCTGAGATGGTCATCCATCAGAAGTAAGTAAAGTTACATGTGATATGTAAATGGACTATGGTTCTTTGTCGAATTAAAAGATGTTATATATGAACCACCTCATGAAAATTCGTCCCTTTGATAATTGGGAAACAACCTCTGTGTGTTTCTAATACATGGGTAGCCCCCATATACCGCCATAGGCGGGAGCCTCTAAGACAATGAGGTAATGTTGTTGTTGTTGTTGTAACGTCCAGACCTAAGTTTGGATTTAAATGACTAACTCGAGTTGACTTACGTAGCTTCATATTTATATATCATGTATGATTTTAATCTTTTTCGTCGTGGGACAAAGGTTTTACAACCACCTAAAAGAGTTATTATGCTATGTTGTAGGTTTGTGGTGAAAATACCAGAAGGAATGGCAGCAGAGCAAGTGGCACCATTGCTATGTGCAGGGGTGACAGTGTACAGCCCATTGAAGCACTTTGGGTTGAATCAAAGTGGACTAAGAGGTGGGGTGCTAGGACTAGGGGGGGTGGGGCATATGGGGGTGAAGATAGCAAAGGGAATGGGGCATCATGTGACAGTAATAAGCTCATCTAATAAGAAGAGAGAGGAGGCCTTAGAACACTTGGGAGCTGATGAGTATCTGGTCAGCTCGGACACAACTAGGATGCAAGAAGCTGTTGATTCATTGGACTATGTTATTGACACTGTCCCTGTGTTTCACCCTCTTGAGCCTTATCTATCTTTGTTAAAAGTTGATGGGAAGTTGATCATGATGGGTGTCATCAACACTCCTTTGCAATTTGTCACCCCTATGCTCATACTTGGTGAGTCACCTCTCTGAATATTTATGTTGTCTCTCCACTCCTTTCTGTTCTATTTTCAGGGAACAACTTCGGTGACGTTGACATGGGCGGACGCGTCAGACGCGTCCAGTCAGCGTCTGACACGTGGCGCTGCTGCAGGGTCCATGTCGGTTTAATTTTTTTTTTACAGGGGAGACACGTGTCAGACATCCATTGGGCGCATCTTACGCGTCCCCCCATTGACCGCGTCACTGAATCTGAATCCCTATTTTCATCATCTGATATTATGTTCTATTTCCATAGTTTCGTATTTTCTTACTGTACAATTTTGGGGTCTAACTTGAACATGAATTTGTTGCAAAATTGTTTGTGCTATAGTTGATGATTGGATCAAAACTCAAACTTATTAAAGATTCAAAGTCATAAAGCTTTCTGAGATGATATAGACATAGTGGGAAAAAAGATTGAGTGTTGTTTTTGTTCCTTTTAGTTAGGGCTGTTCAACGAACCGAACGGTTTGCGAACTGTTCGAGTTTAGTTCGTGTTCGGTTCGTATGCATTTGGTAATTGTCTGTAAACGAGCCGAATGCAAACAGATGTTTGGGTTCGTTTACTAAAACGAGCCGAACTATTTGTGAACTGTTCGGCTCGTTTAAACAGTTGTAGTGTCATCAAGCTGAACTTGAACCAATTTTAAAGTTCGTTTAGCTAAACGAATCCGAATTCGAAAACCAAGTATTTGGTTTGGCTCAGTTCGTTAACACCCCTACTTTCAGTATAGAAATGTATGTTTGACCGGAAAAATAAGATGTATGTTAAACACTGAAGAAAAAGACAGAGAAAGATAGCCGAGAAGATACGATATATAACACAATGCAACAAGACATGCAATATCCATACATGATAGAATGCAACGGAGACGGATAATATATATAGCCGACCTCACCTCGTGAAAATAAGGTTGAGTATTGTTGTTGTATTTAATAATTTAATACAGAGTCCCTTTTCTGTCTTATTTACCAAAAGGCCTTAAAGTGATACTAATATACGAAGTAACCATTATGCATATATGTATAAGCAAATACGTATTTTCGTGATCTGAGGAACTTATGAAAGAATGAGCTTTGCCTTTTAACTCTTATTCGCCCAAAACTTTCTCTAGTTTCTAACCAAATGCCATTTTTAATTCAAATTGTTTCTATTAACGCACGTCTATATTTTAGTGAACTGATAAAATAAAGAGTCCATTTGTTTAAATTTCCGGAAACTAATACCCATTCATACGTTGTTTGTTCAGGAAGAAAAAGTCTCACAGGAAGCTTCATTGGGAGTGTGAAGGAAATAGAGGAAACCCTAGAGTTCTGCAAGGCCAAAAACGTAACTTCCATGATTGAAGTAGTGAAGCTGGATTATGTGAACACTGCTTTCAAGAGGTTAGAGAAAAACGACGTCAGATACAGATTCGTGGTGGATATTGCCGGAAGCAAACTTCATCAGTGACCAAAGAGTTATAGGATCCCCTTACCGCAAAGGGGTGCGGTGACGCGTGACCGCGCGACACGTGACAACAAGGAAGGGTGGTGAGGCTAGATGCAGGTGACCCTCATCTAGTCTCACCACCCTCCCTTGCTGCCATGTGTCGCGTGGTCACAAAGGGGGTGAGGAGATCCCAACCCGACCAAAGAATATTAAGGAAATTTTATGGCAACTGATGAAATTAATACTATTAATGTCGGAACTGTAAGATCATGTATTATCAAGTATGATCCGATAAATTCAACCCTTTTCTTGATCAAACAACAGACTTATTATTCTATAACTAACGGATTAGAGTGGTCTCTGTGTAGTAGAATCCTATGTTTGCACAGAATCCAGAAACATCGAGATCATTTCACGATAGGATGATACGAAATTACATTTTAAAACTTGTGAAATTTCCAACAATTCAACAATTATGTGGCATCCATCCGTCAAAATAACGAGACCGAGAAAACGAGCACTGAATATCACCATCAACAGGTTACTTTCTAATACCTACTTGCCATTTCTTTTACATATATCAAGGGAGACATATATTCCAGGTGTTATATGATGAAATTCCAGTTTTCGTTTATAAAAGAATAATTGGTGCAAACAATAAAAGACAGCATCAATTTTATTTTTACCTTGAGACAGAGTTTTTTTTTAACATACATAGTATATCTCCTTGAGATAAAATTTACTCCTCAATGCTTAGGTGTGTTCATAAAAGACGGTTTTCATGGACCGTTGCATATAGTTTCAGACACAACTACTTTGAACAGCAAGCAATATGGACAATAAGAGTGTATGCCCCCATCCCCCCCCCCCCCCAAGATACACTGTTACTTTTCTGAGTTAATTGCACCCGGTATCCATACTTTGCCACCAAGTTTTAAGTAGCATCCATTTTTTCATGAAATTCACATATCAGTCATACTTATAGGTGAAATTAACATCTGACATCCGGATGACCTGCTGGTCTACCGTTGACTACTGAAATCGACCTTTGACCGAACTTAACCCTACTTTTAACCCGATTTTAACCAAGGTTGTGTATAATACTTTCATTATTAAAAAGAAAACAAAATCAAAAACTCTCAACCTCATTGTCCGATGAGGAAAAAATAAAATAAAAGCAAAGCCACCATTGCTGCCCCCAAAAAACTGCAGAACTCTCAAAATTTTCTTGAGGATTATGGTTTAGAACTCCAAATTGAATTTTTTTTTACTGCTTAGTTCGAATTGGAATTCAGGCGGTGCATGTCTGGAATCTTCTTCGGAAGCTCCATTGTCGGATCGTGCATCAGGCCGCCGGGAACTCTCCGGTATCGGCAATGTAGGCGTCCAAGGCACCTTCAAACTCCGCCGGTCCGGCTTCACGACCCGGAAATTCCAACGAAGATGTTGCGGTAACGTTTAATTTTGTTTTCTATCAGTCGCCGGACTCATTTCAAATTGATCACCGCTCGTGTGTGTGTGTTAAACTGGTTTTTGAAAGGGAAATAAAGTAGATTGATTTTAGTTTATAGTCGAGTTTGGAATGGCATACTGAAGTGTTGTAATGACCCAGGAGGAAATGTGTACTGCGAATCCACCCTCCCTCTTTTGTTTCCTCTGTTCCTCGTCACCTTTCGTTTCTATTCAAAGTACGCAGTTCTTTAAGTAACTATTATGCTTATGGCCTTTCTGTTAGTGTATGTGCCTTAGACCATGATTTGGATATTTATGTTATGCACTTATTATTAATAAAAGAGGTTTTATTATCATTATTGTTGGTTAGTATGTTACACAATTTTGATATATGTCTCTGATTCATTATTGTTATAGAGATAAAATAATTTATAATCACTATGAGTATTGATTTAATAATCATGAGATGATTATGTGTATGGTGATACGAATCAATCTCATAGATACTTGTTAGATAACAGTGTATTGGATAGACCCATCATGAGATTACTACATGGATTAGCGTCATAAGTAAATCTCACGATAGTCATGTTTTAATCCTTTGACTTGAGATTGTCGTAGTTTCCAACATAAGGACTATTATATTTTGACATGATCAAACGTTATCCGTAATTGAATAATAATAAAGGTTATGATTGAATGTGATAGAAATTATGTAGAGGATATTGAACAATCAAGATAAAATTTGTCCCTCTCTTTTGAGAGTGATATCTTTGGACCCCTCGATTAGTGAGACTGTGAAATGCATGGCCGTGCTCAAATGATTTGATAGTGTGATCAATATCATTTGTTTTATCAGTCTACTTAGAGATCGAGTAATCATATGTTTGAACAATATAAGTATGACGCTGACTATGACTTATGTTCAAACTAGATATCGTGTGACAAAAGGATTAATGCATGTACTATTATTAGGCTAGTTGGACTTTACTCGTATTAATTGGGTAGTCGTAATGCCTTGCTAGAGGCCAATTACGACTTGTTGGTTTAATAGCGATTTAATCAACTGCCAATTAATATGGGCCTATCGGGTCACACACAATCATGCGTATGGCTGAGATTAATAATATTAATAATATTAATATTGGATATTAATTATTATTATTATCGTTTTAATATTAATAATATTAATATTGGATATTAATTATTATTATTATTATTATTAATTTTGTTTTTTATGTATATATTTATATCATCAGATAATAACAGAGAATCCATATCTGATATGGATTTTGATTGGTTTTATCTAATCCTAACAGGATCTGTATCCGGTACGGATTATGATAGACGTTGACAAATCCGATCTGGAATCGGATTTTGATATCTATATATATGTATAGAGCTTGGCGTATCATGTACACCAAGCAATCATTAAAAACGAAATAATAGAAAACGAAAAATCCTAGAATCGTTTTTGTGAAAAACGAGTTCTTCAGCCGCGCCGTTTGAAGAGCTAGCACTCCGGACGGAAGTGTTCGTGTGGATACCGACAGAGAGTATTCGTGATTTCGCACCTCTTCCATCTGCGGATTTCGAATCTACGGAGGTAATTTTTTATTTCTTTTGTCGAATTAAACGAACATGGATCCTTGGTAGGAAATCAGAGATCAAGTCTTGTTTTTCCGCTGTGCGTTTGGCAGTGATGTCATTCGATTTTCTAACACTTTCTTGGCACCAAATTTAACTAGAATGTCTGCTGTATCAAAAGCTAAAAAAATCGCCTTGGCCAGAAGAGAAAGGACGAAAAGTCATCTTCTTCTTCATTGAATGGGATAGGGTAAGAACAAAAGCACAAAGGAAAATAGGAACAAACTTGTGCAACCTCAAGACACAGATTAGTCTCCCTCTTCTTTCTCTGAAGGAGACGAAAATCACTCCTTTTCTTTCCAGGACAGTGATGATGATGAATTGGAGGGAAGAATTGGTTGGAATTAATGGAGAAAAAGTGAAATTAACCATGGTTGGAAAAATTTGGACGACAAGTGGAGGGAAAGTGAAAAATAAATAGAATTTTGATAAAAACCGAATACAGCAGGTTAATTCCCGGTGCCAGGTGTTTCACTTATAAGTATGGCTGGTAAGTGAATTTCATGAAAGAATGGATGCTACTTAAAATTTGGTGGCAAAGTATAGATAGCAGGTGCAATTAACTCTTACTTTTCTTTCAGATAAGAAAATTAGTTGTAAATTAGCCAGCCGTACAAGGCTCCCCCATTATCCAGACAATATTATAAAGCAACTGATCCCTTCATGTTACACAAAATTTCCGAACCTTCAAGCCAAGATTCATCAAAAATCATGGATCAATAAGTAGGACTAGATCAATGCCCCTGGACGAGTAAAGGTCATTAACAAATTTCAAAATGCTCATAGAACAACAACAACAACAATCATACTCAATATATCCCAACAACAGCAAAAGCAAGATGCTCATAGAACATGGTGTTTCAATAGAAATGGAAGGCCTTTAAAGTATAGATTACAGGGGGGGGGGGGGGGTCCTGCATCTACGTACGAGGAGGTTGGATCGCCTTAAAATTACTTGATATTAGTGACTATATGTGACATATTGGGCCAATGGCAATAAAAATAAAGGTCAATTATCCTTCACGAGTGATGAAGTATCCCTTCCCCCTTACATAGGAGACACGCCTGATACATTTGGATTTCCAAATTTTCTATTGTACAACCACCTTCTCAACGAGGACAATCATCAAAATTTGACTTACAGAACTGGAAAAACACATAGTACTCGAGCAAAATTGTCCAACTAAACAATTGCGTTCGACTATATTTCTACGGACAACTCCAAGAATGTCCCATTACCTATCTCGAGCTAGAAAGGGACAAGAATATAACATTTAGTCTCCCCAACTTCAAATTTTCTTTCAAATCATGCATTGTACCGATGAATCCAATTAATGAATGCATGGACACCACTATTTTCACCAAAACTTGTCTGGTAATCTTGTGTCACCTTATCTACCCATCCAAGTGTCAGCTCTAATCATACAGATTGACTGAAGTACATATTCATGACATGTCTTGATGGATTGAATCCAATTAATGTTACTGCAAATAATGGCACATATTTTACCTCACTGAAACTCCAGCACATAAAACCACAAGGGAACTAAAGACTTACGGATAGGAGAGAGTACAAGTACTGCACCGATGGGGTACAGGAAAAAAGTGGTCCTTTCCAGGAAAGGCAGCACTGCAAGGAAAAGAGGACTGCATTAGATAATAAGCTAAAGCTCCAAAGAGACATTTGCATGACAAAGGAGGACTCAGAAATTTCGCCATAAACCAGTGACAGGCATATTATACAAATGCCCGCACCAGCAGTTTAGACAGATAAGATGGCTCCAATAATTCAAACCCATAATGAATGGCTGTAACCCTTGTAACTTTTAAACAACTTGGATAACGCAGACGCAACAGGTGCATGCATACAGCACTCTTTGACATGTAAAGTTTTGCCAGTAATGATCTTTTTAATAAAACCAGCTTTAAGGTGGGAAAACAAAGACCAAAGACTTAGCAGCCAGTGAGAAAATTCTAAAGACAAACAGACATATAAACTGTGTATGCCGAAAGTTACACTTGCTTCTTCATATTCATTGGCAAGTCTAAACAAATAATCATGTTATTTGTTACTCCAAAAGCAAGATTTTAAACAAGGCCTCAAGGTTAGATGCTTGGTAAGAAAATTCTAAAGGCAAGCAGACATATAAACTGTGTATGCTGAAAGTTACTCTCGCTTATCCGTATCCATTGGCAAGTCAAAATGCCCAGGCTATGTTTGTATCAAAAGCATTGCCATTTTATTAGCTACTCCTAAAGCAAGCTTTTAAACAAGGTCTCAAAGTCAGATGCTTGGTCAGTACAAATAAATAAATACAGAATTATCAGACCCAATAATGTAAAAAAGTTGATTCGAATTTAAAAGAACAACAAATTTAAAACCTATATCAGTTTATTAACATAAACAGAAGTAAGCCAGTTAAAAGTATTATAGTATTTAGAAACAAAGGTCTGATTACCAGATGCTCCACAAATATGATAAAAATCATGTTTCCTAGCAAATATGCATGTGAAATATTCATTACCAGTTTTAAAATAAAATTGTAAAACTGGCAAAGCTCAAAAACTTGTCTCACCATCGTAACCCAGAAAATTGAGGTAATGATAATAGGAAGCTGACGCCATGAACAGCACATTCGACAGTAAAACAGGGATGAACCCATGAGCAATGAGAAGAGGTGACATAAAGTAATGCATAACTGTCAGAGAAGAAAAGGCATCAGTTAAATTGTTAGAAGTACCATGAGATTATGAATTTAGCATCCAGCTTACCATAGAGCATAACAAATACTGGGAAGAAAGAGTTGCAGTGCACGTCAAAGGCATACAACCTTCAAAAGGTAAATGTCAAGAAAGAGATTAGCAGAAAGAAAACATAAAGCCTAGACCAACTGTTATTCAAAAAAAAAAAAAAAAAAAA